>CM035427.1:16022363-16537363 GCA_020310875.1 Ceratopteris richardii
CAAGAATGAAAACTACTAAAACTGAGCAAAATGAGATGAGAAAGCTATGTACAACCTGGACAGATTTTGCAGTTCCAGGTGATCCATACTTCTTTAAGTGTGTTGATGATAGGCCTTGAGCCTTGATATGTTGACCAGTGGTAAGGCCTGTCCTTTCAGCGTCTCTAACTCCACAGCACCCCAATTTAGCATTGTTTTGACTCTATAAGGTCCTTCCCATTGTGGAAGCCATTTTCCTCTCAGTTGTGTATGAAGATGAGGTCTATGGAGAAGAACTAACATGCCTGGTTCTATGTTGTTGTTCCACAGATGTCGATCATGTGCCTCCTTCCTCTTCATCTGAGTCTCTATCAATTGTTTTGTTGCTAGTAGACAAATCTCCTTCACTTTATGTAGTGCTCCGAGCCTCTGAGAGACATCACAATCTTTATTGCCCTGCATGAATGCTATCTTAGGTGATCCTTGTAAAAATTCAAAGGGCTCAATGGGCAATATTCCATAAACCAGTTGGAATGGAGAATATCCCGTGGCCTCTTTGTAAGCTAACCTGTATGCCCATAGGGTACCTTGATAAGCAATGCCCGAGGAAGTGGGCTGTAACATACACTCCTTCCTTAACACTAAAATTAAAACCTTATTTGTCGATTCAGCCTATCCATTAGCTCTTGGATAGTAAGCACAAGAGGTCCTATATAGAATTCTATACCTGTTGAAAATTTCCTGCAGGACCTTATTGACAAAATGGGTACCCTGATCTGTACAAATTTCAAGTGGACATCCAAACCTGCAAATGATGCTACTGTAAATGAAATCAGCAACAGTTTGGGCAGTGCAGTCGGGGGAGGCAATAGCTTCAGCCCACTTTGTCGCATAATCTGTAGCTATCAAGAGATATTTCTCTCTTTTTGGAATTGCGGGAGGGTAGATGGGCCCTACAAAATCTAGCCCCCACTTCTAAAATGGTTGCCAGGAAGTGGAAACAATCAAGGGGTTATGCCTCTGCTTTGTTGCCTTAGGTCCACACCTTTGGCAAACGTCACATGCCTTTCCCCATTCATCTGCATCCTTAAATAGTGTAGGCCACCATAGACCAGCATCCAGTATCCTCTGACTCATAATGTGCCCTGGAAGGTGCCCACCACCTGTTCCTTCATGTGCAGAGTGAAGGACTTCCCTCACTTCTTCTTCTTCCAAACACTTCCTAAACCTGTCATCCTTGCCCTGTCTATATAATTTATCGTCAATGAAGGTATATGGTCTACTCTTGATTAGCAGTCTCTTCCTTTGCACAACACTAGCCTTTTCTGGATACAACCCAGTTTTAATGAAATTCTTGATATCATAATACCAAACTTGAGCTTGTACAGCAAACAGATGAGCATCCAGAAAATCAGATTCCACTAGCTTGATTCATCATATTGATTCTGGATAGGTGATCCGCCATAACATTATCTTTACCTGGTCTGTGGACTACAGAAAAATCAAACTCTTGGAACAACAATAACTGTTGGTGCAAGTCAAGCCTTCACATTTGGCTTGGACATCTACTTTGAAGACTCTACATGAAGCAAAGACCATAGGAACTTATGCCTATGATTTCTTACCATTTATCTCTTGTAAAAGTCTTAGTGACTTGGCATATTATGTAATCACACCTAATTGATTGAAAGTCGTGGAAAAAGTTGTTGATTGATTGAGGGAATATCTCAATCAACTTTTAGGTGAAAGATTCAAGGAGATTGATTTGAATTCTAATTCAAATTCTCACTCAACTCCTACAAAAACTACAAGGAAAAAGTCGCGGGTGTACTTCACTCATCCCGAGGCATTTCTGTATCAATCATTGAGTGTGTGAGGTCTACTCCATAGCCTACACCTCTGAGTACCATTGAGCTATGATCATCATGCCAATGGGAATGTACATTTACATGATCTAATACAAATACTTACATTCATCTACTCTGTAATTCTCTGAGTATACTACTCCAAGTCTGTCAACTTCAACAAGGTATATCTCAGGATCTACTTATCCAAATCAAGTGATTCAAAGCACATTGGATTCAGCTCAAAGTCTTCTACACGGCTACAAAATTTGAAGGTCATTGAATCAGCCATCTCAGAGAAATCTTGCTCGAAGTGGTCTCTGGTATTTGTCTGCAGAGCTCCTAAAAAGTCGGGGGTACATATATTTTTGCTAAACTCATTTCTTAGAGTATAGTTCATCATTTCTTCTCATTCCACTTGCAAATGGTAGCTTGTTAAGCTAATTTAATATGTCCAAAAGGAATTTGATCAATTGTAAGTGTGCTGGTCATACTGAGTGAAAGATTGAGCAGGTGTCAATACCAAAAATAGCAAGTTTTCTTGGATTCTTGAAGTCTCAAGTAGTCTGTTTTGATTTGATCATTACACATATCATTTACAAAGTACATATATGCCTTCTTGGTATCATTTGGAAGCTAATCAAGTGTACAAAGCATTCCTGGAGTCAAAGAGGGCTGGTGTGAAGCAGGTTTAGCAGCACCTACTCAATCTCTGAGTGCATCCAACCGTCCTCTCCCAACAGTGGTATCAGAGCAAATAAGGTAACATGGGAGATGGTTTTCCTTCATTCATTGACAAATTGGACAAAAACAATTACCAAGCTTGGTCTCTAAGGATGAAGACCTATCTACAAGGAAGAAGCTTATTTGGATTCATCTCAGGAGCTGAGGAATTGCCCTCATTCAAAGCAAGAGGACTACCCACCAAGGACGAACAAGAAAGGCTCAACACATGGTGTGCAAAAGATGCATTGGCAAGGTCATATCTTCTTAACTCTATATCTGATTTCCTTTTACCTCACATAAGGAATTGCAAGACTTCCCAAGAGACTTGGGAAACCTTGTCAACATATTTTTCATCAAGTACAAGGGCCAGAAAGAATCAACTATGGATTGAGTTTACTACTCTTAGGAAGCAATCAAAGCAATCAGTTTCAGACTTTGTCACTAGGGTCAAAGACATTGCAGACCAGCTTGCAAGTATTGGAGAAGAGATTGAAGAGGAACAAATAGTAAGGCAGGTAATCGATGGACTAAAAGCTGATGACAAATGGGAGAGCTTTACCACAGCAATGGACCTATACATGGACATACATGCTCCTGATCTAACAACTCTGATTGGTCAACTCTTCACACATGAAGCAAAGCTTACAAAGAATGGAGAGCAATCAAAAGGTAACAACCCCTCTGCTTTATACACTGATAAGAAGGTTAAAGATAAAGGTAAAAGTAAGAAGGTTGATGAAGAAGGCTCTACCTCCCAAGCTAACTATGCAGGGAGAGGTAGATCTTCAAGAGGTAGAGGCAGAGGAGGTAAGCCAGGTAGGGGGAGATCCTACAATTCATCACCATGCAATATATGTGGTCTATCTAATCATACTACAGATGAGTGCTACAGAAACTATAAAAATCAGAGAGGAAGAGGCCATCAAAGAGGTGGATACTCTCGAGGTAGAGGCAGATTCAACCAACACCAAGGCTACAATGGATACAACAATCAGTACAACAACAATTACAATCACAATCACAATGGTAACTACCAAGGTGGATACCAGAAATAGAAGGGATTACAACAACTACACAGAGGAGCAAGATGACTCCCTATTGATCATGAATATGACCTCCAAGGCAGGTACAAATGATGATCATTTATTTTATATTGATTCAGGGTGTTCTAACCATGTAGCTGGTAATGTGGCACTACTCTCTGATTTGGAAGAACCCAAGGGCAAACATCAGGTACAGACAGGTGATGATACTAAACATTCTGTTATAAAGATTGGAAATGTGAAAACTTGTGATGGTAACCAAAACCTATTGAGCAGGGTACTTTATGTACCAACCATTACCAAGAACCTAATGAGTGTTGGTCAGATTGTGGAAAAAGGTTTACAGGTCAGGTTCAATCAACATGGAGCATATGTGGAGGACCCAAGACATGGATTCAAAAGGATAGCCAAGGGAGAGAAATCAGGTAGATTATTTACTTTTGAGCTAGAGGACACAAAGAACATTGCTTTATACAATTACAAGGATCAAACACTTTCAGAATTAGAAATATGGCACAAGAGGTTAGGTCATATAGGAGAAAGGACCTTAAAACAAATGTGCAGGGATCAATGTGTGCTTGGGATACCTAATGTGTCCAAGCAACACATGATTTACAAGTGTGGTGCTTGTCAATTTGGTAAGTCACACAGATTACCCTATTCAAAGAAAGGTTTTATGCATGAAGACTATCTCGAATTGGTGCATACAGATGTTTGGGGACCTAGCAAGGAACCATCCATTTCAGGATCAAGGTATTATGTGTCCTTCATTGATGATTATAGCAGATGGACTGTGTTATACTTTATGAAGCATAAGGATGAAGTGTTTAATTGTTTCAAAAGATATCTTGCACTAGTTGAAAATCAAACAGGTAGAAACTTGAAAAGGCTACGGTCAGATGGAGGAGGTGAATACTTCTCCAATGAATTTGAAGACTTCTTGCAGGAAAGAGGCATCAAGAGGGAGATAACTACAAGGTACTCACCTGAACAAAATGGGGTAGCTGAAAGAAGGAATAGACTCATTGTAGAAACAGCTAGGTCTATGCTTAATGAGAAGAAGTTGCCAAATTATCTTTGGGCAGAGAGTGTATCTACTGCCACCTATCTCATTAACAGGTTTCCATCAAAGACACTTGATGGAATGACACCATATGAAGCTTGGCATGGTAAGAGACCATCATTGGATCATTGCAAAATCTTTGGTTGTATTGCATATGTGCATATTCCCTCACAGGTAAGGGGAAAGCTAGACCCTAAAGCTGAAAAATGTATCTTCATTGGTTATGACTTGAACCAGAAAGGGTACAGATTATACAAGCCCTCAAACAAAGGTTTCAAGGTAAGCAGAGATGTCATCTTTGATGAGAATGACTCATGGTATGAAAATGAATGCAGGAAGGTTAGTCTACCCTATGATATGGAAGAAGATTTCCCAAAGCTTACCAAGGAGGAACCAATCCAGAAAGAAGACTCAAGCTCAGATGATGATGACACAATTAACCTTGAGGAATTTAAGGCTTGGAAGTCCAAAGGGAAGATGAAAATGAAGAAGCTAGAGGATATACCAGAATCCTCAACTCAAGCTATGAGGAGATCTCAGAGAGAAAGTAAGAAGCCTATCAGATATGGGTATGACACTTCTCTTGTAACTAAGCATTCTGTATATCTTGCAAAGGATTTGTTGAATGAAGAACCAGGTTCATATGAGGAGGCAATCACAAAAACAGAATGGAAAGAAGCTATGGATGAAGAAATAGAGGCTCTCAAGGAGAGTGACACATGGGACTTGGTACCCAAGAAGGACTCTATGAAGGTGATAGGATCCAGATGGATCTACAAGCTAAAGAGGAACTCAGATGGAACAATCAACAGGTACAAAGCTAGGTTGGTAGCCAAGGGCTTTGCACAAACCCAAGGCATTGATTATGAGGAGACATTTTCTCCTGTGGCTAAGATGCCAACAATCAGAGTACTAGTGAGTGTAGCTGCATCCAAGAATTGGAACATGTACCAATTGGATGTCAAGAATGCTTTCTTGAATGGATGGATATCTGAAGAAGTCTACATGTCACAACCACCTAGCTATGAAGATCCCAAGAAGGTAAATTATGTTTGTAAATTGAAGAAGGCTCTATATGGGTTGAAGCAGGCACCTAGAGCATGGAATTACAGGCTGACAACCTATCTCCAAGACCAAGGATTTATAATGAGCAAGGCAGATACATCATTGTTTATCAAAAGGAACAATTCAGAGGTAATCTATCTCTGTGTTTATGTTGATGACATCATCATTACAGGTAATGATGTCAGTGGGATTAGACACATCAAAGGACAGATGATGAAGGAATTCAAGATCAATGATCTTGGATTATTAAAGTACTTCTTAGGTCTTGAATCGGTTTATACTAATTCAGGTATATATATCACTCAGAAGAAGTATGTTCAGGATATGTTGAAAAAGTTTAATTTGCAGGAAGCTAAAGTCTCAAGCACTCCAATGGAGGTCAACCTAAAGCTCACTGCTCATGAAGGGGATGAGGTCCAAGACATTACAGGATACCAAAGTATGGTTGGTAGTTTGAATTATGCTACCTTGACTAGAATTGACATAGCATATGGAGTTAGTGTGCTAAGCCAATTCATGCACAAACCAAGGGTACCTCACCTAGAGGCAGCAAAGAAGATTTTGAAGTATCTAAAGGGAACTCAGAACCATGGTTTGTACTTTTCTTATACATCAGACATTGATATTAGAGTGTATTCAGATGCAGATTGGGCAGGATGCAAGGATGACAGGAGAAGCACATCAGGATACATATGTTTTGCAGGTGATAAACCTATTTCTTGGTCAGCCAAGAAACAACCTACAGTAGCTTTTTCATCTACTGAAGCAGAGTATAGAGGGCTAGCCAATGCCACTCAAGAAGCTATTTGGTTAAAACTTTTGTATACAGAGTTAGGCCTATATACAAGGCCACCAATTATCTTTGGTGACAACACAAGTTCTCTTCACCTTGCAGCTAATCCAATATATCATGCTAGGACAAAACACATAGAGGTTCATTACCACTATGTGAGAGAAAAGTTGCTAAGCAAAGACATTCAGTTGACTTATGTGTCTACTAACATGCAATGTGCAGATTTACTCACTAAAGCTTTGGATGGAAACAAGTTATGGAGATTCAAATCCATGATTGGCTTGCATGATGTGATTGAAGAATGAAGTTGAAGACTTGAGCCAAAATGTTTGGCTTGAGGGGGAGTTTTTGGTGCAAGTCAAGCCTTCACATTTGGCTTGGACATCTACTTTGAAGACTCTACATGAAGCAAAGACCATAGGAACTTATGCCTATGATTTCTTACCATTTATCTCTTGTAAAAGTCTTGGTGACTTGGCATATTATGTAATCACACCTAATTGATTGAAAGTCGTGGAAAAAGTTGTTGATTGATTGAGGGAATATCTCAATCAACTTTTAGGTGAAAGATTCAAGGAGATTGATTTGAATTCTAATTCAAATTCTCACTCAACTCCTATAAAAACTACAAGAAAAAAGTCGCGGGTGTACTTCACTCATCCCGAGGCATTTCTGTATCAATCATTGAGTGTGTGAGGTCTACTCCATAGCCTACACCTCTGAGTACCATTGAGCTATGATCATCATGCCAATGGGAATGTACATTTACATGATCTAATACAAATACTTACATTCATCTACTCTGTAATTCTCTGAGTATACTACTCCAAGTCTGTCAACTTCAACAAGGCATATCTCACGATCTACTTATCCAAATCAAGTGATTCAAAGCACATTGGATTCAGCTCAAAGTCTTCTACACGCCTACAAAATTTGAAGGTCATTGAATCAGCCATCTCAGAGAAATCTTGCTCGAAGTGGTCTCTGGTATTTGTCTGCAGAGCTCCTAAAAAGTCGGGGGTACATATATTTTTGCTAAACTCATTTCTCAGAGTATAGTTCATCATTTCTTCTCATTCCACTTGCAAATGGTAGCTTGTTAAGCTAATTTATTAATATGTCCAAAAGGAATTTGATCAATTGTAAGTGTGCTGGTCATACTGAGTGAAAGACTAAGCAGGTGTCAATACCAAAATAGCAAGTTTTCTTGGATTCTTGAAGTCTCAAGTAGTCTGTTTTGATTTGATCATTACACATATCATTTGCAAAGTACATATATGCCTTCTTGGTATCATTTGGAAGCTAATCAAGTGTACAAAGCATTCCTGGAGTCAAAGAGGGCTGGTGTGAAGCAGGTTTAGCAGCACCTACTCAATCTCTGAGTGCATCCAACCATCCTCTCCCAACAATAACCACCTCCATATTCTACCAGTGGCTTGTGGTTTGTTGAGCAAGTATTTTAGTGGTTGGTGATCTGTTATAATAATAAATTTTACTCCCAGTAAGTAATGACGAAATTTTTGGACAGCAAAAACCATTGCTAGGGCTTCCCTTTCTGTAGTACTGTAATTCCTTTCAGCCTTGGTCAAGATTCTACTGGCATATTGAATTGGTCTGTCCACTTTAAATTCCTCACTAGGTTGGGTCAAAACTACCCCCACTGCATAGGCACTGGCATCTACATGTATATGAAAGATTTTTTACCACTCAGGTGTGATCAAAATAGGAGCATACACTAACCTTGACCGTACTGTTTGATATGCTTTTTCCTCCTCTTCTTCCCATTTAAAAGGTACTACCTTACCTGTAAGTCTAGCCAGTGGTCTGGCTATCTCTGCATACATTTTTATAAACCTTCTATGGTATCCAGTATGCCCCAAGAAACTCTGAATCTGTTTAGGAGATTTAGTTTTAGGCAACTTTAATATAGAAATGATTTTGTCAGGATCTGGGGCCATACCTTTAGCCGACACCACATGTCCTAAGAGAGTTCCTTCTATCACAAGGAATTGACATTTGTTTGGATTGAGCTTTAGCTTAGTCTCCCTGCATCTCTTGAAAACATTCTGCAGCTGCCTCAAGTGATGGTCCAAACAATCTAGAGGAGTTTCTTTGTGAGAACCTGAAAACGAAGAGAAGTCATCCATGAAGATTCTAAGTGATTCCAGCAATAGGGGGCCAAAAATGAGATTGACCATTCTGTTAAAGGTGGCTGGAGCATTTCTGAGCCCAAATGGCATTTTTACATACACATATGTTTCCCAAGGTGTGATAAAAGCTGTCTTTTCACGATCCCCTAGGTGTATTGATATTTGATTATATCCACTAAATCCATTCATAAAGCTATATAATGCATGCCCAACCACTTCTTCAATGACCTGCTCTGCAAAAGGCATTGGGAAACCATCTGGAATGGTCACCTTGTTGAGTGCTCTAAAGTCAACACAAATTCTGATTTTATTAGTATTCTTCTTTGGTACTATAACCATAGGTGAGAGCCACTCTGAGTGTTCCACAGGAATGATGATTCCTGCATCCTCCATCTTCTGTATTTCCACATAGACAGCTTCAGCATATTTTGGATTAAGTTTATAACTCTTCCCTCTTATGGGTTTGGCTCCATCAATCAGAGGGATTTTGTGCTCTCCATAAGTTGCAGGCACTCCTTCTAAGTCTTTATAATGCGAGGCAAAAACATCTGTATAATGGGTCAAGAATGATTTTACCTTTTCAAGGAGCCCTTGGTGGCTCCACAACCAAGTGACCACCAAAACTCGCCGATTATTGTCTTGAGTGCCTAATTGTATTTCTTTGACAGGATTTCTCTCTACCATATTATCTTCGTGCTCATCTTCTTCCTTGTCTTCTTCTACTAGCTTTTCGTGCATTGCTTCATAAGCAGGTGTATTTTGGATTTCAATGTGTTCCTCCTTGTCCTGCATCCATCCGGTAGGGATTTCTTGAATCGGGAAAGAACACTCCACTAGAATCTTTTACCTTGCCTTTAGCTTTAGTAACCTCCTTATCTGTGGTTGTCATATCCTCCTCCAAGTTGTATTTGAGGGGTGTCTTCCTGCCCGTTCTGTGGTCTGTGATGGGCTCTCCCAATCCATCAACCTGGACTTTCTCCTTATCTTCATCATAACCTTCAGTCGTGCAAGAATTATTAAGAAAAATTCCAAAACAAGAGGAAGAGTTGTCTGCTTGGAGCCAATTTAGAATATCCTCTTCTTCCTCGAAATCTATTTGGGGTTGATCCTCCGATTCTGGTTCCATGCATATGCCAATTGTTTGCATCATGCTAGTATTTCCTTGATTATCTTGGCCCTCTTCTAAATGAATCTGTGTCAGCTCTTGCCCTTTCTTTTGTACCCACATAGTGTCCTTGCCCCAATCATGAATGACACTTGCATGCCTCTGCCATGGTCATCCAATTAAGAGGGGAAATCCTCCTTCAACCTGGGGCAATCTTAAAACCATTGGGATCACTCCCAAGGGCCTTACTTTGCTCTGATCTGCCAAAGTAACAGTGAAATTTGCAGGCCTTGAAGGGTGGAGTCCAATCTTTTCCATTGTATGTTCAGGCATCAAGTTAATGCCAGAACCACCATCCACACTACCTCCTTGAAATTCATGACCTTTGATAGATACTGTCAGCCAAGGACTTTTATAATATGTAAGGGGTGCTTCCCCTACAATTTTTCCTTTATGTAAAACAGCAGTCTTTGCCACCAAACTTGTAGTGGAAGCTTCATCAATTATCTGCAATAACTCTGACCTGAATTTCCCATCCATCTTTATAAAATAAAAAATACTAACCTCCTTTTTCATGGACTTGAGTAGTTTTGAAGCCTCTGATTCCTTGAGAGCATGGGCTCCAATTGACTTATCAAACTCCTCATGAGCCCTGTTGAAGGCATGCCCAATGGCATCACTGGTGCATATGAGATCTCCTTTTTGCCTTGTATCTGCACCTGTGGTGGCTTTATCTTCAGATGGTTCTCTGTCTTGATTCCATTCCTTAATCTTTCATCCTTGTCCTATGTCTGCTTGAACCTTCCCCTTGCTTCTTGTCTGCACAGTCAAAGATTCTATTTCTTCTAATTGCACCACCCTAGTAGATGGTGATGGCTCCTTGACTAGATCACACATTCCTTCTTTGTGCACAGAAATCATTTGAATATGGGTCCCGGATGAAGAGGCTTGATTCTTAGGACAACAATTTGTATAATGGTCTCTGGCCTCAGGGCAGTTCCTACAAGGAGGGGCATTTTCTAGTAGGGTGCACCTACTTTGATAGTGCCCCCATTCTCCACATCTAAAACAGATGATTGGCCTCTTAGGCCCATTTCCAAAGTTATTCCTCTGTCTAGGATTATAGTTGTTACCTTGATTCCGTGCAGTAGCCATCACATTTGTGGTTGGTAAGGATCCTCCTTGTGTCCATTATGTCATTGCAGGCATTCCCCTTGATTGGAATTCATGGGCCTCATGACCAACTTTCCTGCATTATTGGCAAGTTACACTTAACAAAGGGCACTCACTTACTATGTGACCTTGCTTGCTGCACATGGAACACCAAAGTCCACTATTGATGCCACTCCCTTTGAGTTCCTGCAGCTCTTGTCGCAGCTGAGCCAATTCCTCTGCTTGGGCCTCCTCCTCCTTTTGGAGCTTTAGTGCTTCAATCTCCCTCCTCAACTGAGCAACAACAGTCTCCTCCTCTTTGTAGGGCTTATTCCTTTTTAAGCCCTCTAGCTCCTTCCTTAGCTGGATCACTGGATCCTCCATTTATGTACCATATGTTGGTTGGGAAGAAGTTGCTCCATACTGGTGCCTTATCTGCTCCAAGCGTGTGGCTGTGTTGATGAACTCCTCTATGGAGGCTGTAGGTAACACCAATTCCTTTATTTTGCATTGGGTGGCCATTGGTAGGGGCTTAGCTAACCACTTCTTAACAAAAAAATTGTGTGGTGGATCTGGCAATTCAGCCATTAGTGCTTTGGCCCTAGTCACAAACTCTGGGAACTTTTCTCCTGGACCCAATCTCAAATTTTCTAGTTCTTCTATGATAATCTCCGCAGTGTTGCCATGCTGGAACTGATTTTTAAATGCATCTTTCATCACATCCCAAGTGGTAAAATGGTTTTCAGCAAACTGGCTGAACCACTTACCAGCTAATCCCTCTAATGTGGCAGGGAAGAGAATAAAAAAGGCATCCTCCCTACCCATTAGGCCTCTAGTCTTACATAGTGCCAAAAACCTTCTAATGTGTTCATTCGGATCCTCCTAAGCTAGGCCCTTGAAAGAAGGAAACTTTATATTTAATCTAGAGAGTAAAGTTTCCAATTCTACCTGACCCGCCATGCTCTTTACTGATGAGGTTGAAGAGAGTGGACTTGAGGACCTTCTAACAACCTTCCTTCTTGTCTGCTTGCAGGTGACCCTCAATGTTTGGGACCGGGTTGCGGTCATGAGCAGCTCATAGCCCACTTAATATGAGACACTTGATAAGAATATTTACCTTTTGTTTGATGAAGTAACACTGTAGACACGTGACCTCTGCTATACTTTGCACTTGGTTTCTCCTAAGCTCAAAT
Source organism: Ceratopteris richardii (assembly GCA_020310875.1). Classification (NCBI taxonomy): domain Eukaryota; kingdom Viridiplantae; phylum Streptophyta; class Polypodiopsida; order Polypodiales; family Pteridaceae; genus Ceratopteris; species Ceratopteris richardii. The sequence continues at coordinate 16,034,477 of CM035427.1, forward strand.
CTCCTTGGAAGTCCCACCGGGCGTGCCAAATTTTGTTGGGGGATTCTTGGACAAGAAGGAGTTTGAGGATTTGTAGGAGAAAAGGGAAGAGACAAGAAGAGAAAATACACCTTGGAAGCTTCTGCCGATTGATTACAGTAAGACAATTACAATGTTTGAAGCACAATACAAGCCAATACCTCTATGCACAATCCCACAGAGTGCTCAATTACAAAAGACCAAGTATCCCAAAGTCTTCTTGCCGCAGGCCTCCTCTGCACCAGACCTCCACCTGCTTCAAGCTTATCCTTGTGCACACCTTGCACCAAGCTTCCACTAAAGGGGAGGAATGAATACCTTCCGTCGGCACGCGCACACTACAAAGAGACCTTGAGATCCTTGGGGGACTAGCTTAGCAGTCTCTGCACAATCCCTTAGTTACTCTCTATGCACTCCTTCAACTCCACTTCTCTGCGTCGCACACTCGTGACTCTTGCACTTCTTTCTCTTGCTTCACTTAGACTATGCTTCTCTTGCTTACTCTAAGATTGGTCCAAGAATAGTCCTTGCCTTGATTTGAGTGTGTCGATCACGTACGCTCCTAACTGCAATAGTATCTTGGTGCTCACTTTGATGTCCCAAGATTGTCTTCACAAGTGGCAGCCAACGACTCACTGTTTTGTCCTGTAGTGACTTTAGAGTAAAACCAAAAAGTTTTAATGGGGGGCCATACTTTCACCTGTGTGTATGTTGCCGCTGTCGCGAAGGGCTCAGTTGGGTGGATCAGGCCAACTGCTAGTGTTCCAGATAGACGGTACACGTAGGGTGCTTCGGGCAACTTAAGAGGTAGAGTTCAAATATAGATGCTCACAAATAATCGGATGAGATCATGAATCAAATCACTCGTACAATTCATGAACATCATAAGAGAGATCAGAAATAAGAGAGATGTGAGGAAATCGGAGAGGCAATTAATTCATAATAATGTGTTCGTACAAATATAATGCAGATAATGGAAACAGATACAAGTTACCAAAACATCATAGATCATGATGTCCTCCTCAATCATGTGAGCAGAACCTCCACACCAAGATGTGTGCCAACACTCCTCAAGAGTGTGAGAACTCCTCCTCCAACTCCTCCTCCAAGAGCTTCAGATAATCTTCAGTTCATGTTTAGATGATGTTTCTAAATTATTCAATTCTCGATTAAATTGTGTATTTAATGATTTCATAAGTTCATTAGTTTTTCCCAATATTGAAGTCATCATTGAGATATATGAAGTTAATGGCTCGAGTTTTTCATTTATGGATGCAATTATTCGTGACTCCATATCCTTGAATTGTTCATCATATTCTGGAGAGTTCTTTTCAATTAATGCTTCCACACTAGAACCTATGTCTTGTGTGGTGTGTTTTGCAACACCCTTTTTTCCCATTGTTCACTAATATAATCAACGTAAAAGTAAAATATGTGTACCTTGAATTGAGCTTGATATCGTACCTCCTAATTGCCAAATGTCGTGGAACAAGTTCACGTCGGGTTCAAATGTCGCGAAGGGCTCAGTTGGGTGGATCAGGCCAACTGCTAGTGTTCTAGATAGACGGTACACGCAGGGTGCTTCGGGCAACTTAAGAGGTAGAGTTCAAATATAGATGCTCACAAATAATCAGATGAGATCATGAATCAAATCACTCGTACAATTCATGAACATCATAAGAGAGATCGGAAATAAAAGAGATGTGAGGAAATCGGAGAGGCAATTAATTCATAATAATGTGTTCGTACAAATATAATGCAGATAATGGAAACAGATACAAGTTACCAAAACATCATAGATTATGATGTCCTCCTCAATCATGTGAGCAGAACCTCCACACCAAGATGTGTGCCAACACTCCTCAAGAGTGTGAGAACTCCTCCTCCAACTCCTCCTCCAAGAGCTTCAGATAATCTTCAGATAATCTTCAGTTCATGTCCAGATGATATCATATATTATCAGAGAATGTCTTAACAATGAACCCAAGATCTGTTTATATAGTGTTCAATCGATCCTCAAAAAGCCATAGCGATCAATAAAATCATACGAAAGGCTGCTTTTCGTTTTTTCGTGAACGCAAAAATAGCGAACGCTATTGAAGTTTGTGAGTTTTGCTTTTGGATTCAAATAACGATCGCATATGTCGCTTTCAATCTCGATCGCATATGTCGCTTTTAGATTGAATGATAATAATGCTTTTACTTTTTTAGTTTTCTTTTAGTTTCTAAAGAATGTGTTCACACTATAAAGATTTCAGGTTCATATGGCACATGGTTTTCATATGCCTTTTGTTACATAATATGATGAGCAAATATCTGCTTGACTTGACAATTGTCTCCAATAATCCTCCCTTATCATCCGATCATGCTCATCCAAATTTGTTGGAAATTGATCTCCTTTTAATTACCAAGAGAATGCTTTGTATAACCTGTCAGATGGTATTCACGTTAAGATAACTAAAATTCTTCTGTAACCAAACTGACTCCGGATATGTAGAGATGTAACTCTCTACGACACCGCTTCACATACCTTCACATTTTCCTTTTAAGTCTTCACTCTTGCACATAAGAGGGGGTTCATCTGAACCTTTCAAAACACTTTAAAACACACTTTGAACCTTAGGGAAATTAGAGAAAATACCTCTGCAACCTACAACCCACTTTCTCCAATTTACCCTTTGTGGACCATTAATTGTGCACTACCTGTGCACTTTGACACCTGCACTTTAGCACTTTGACTTTGCACCTATTGACTTTGACCTTGACCTTGTTGACTTTGACCAGTTGACTTTGACTGCAATTGACTTTGACCAACATGACTTTTATGGGCTCAATAGCAACCAAGACCTGTACTTGGGCAACAACCACCATTGCCAACAAATGTGGTACCAGTCAAATACACACCAATAGAAGAAGAAAGCTCAAGACTAAGATCATCTTATAGAGAAGATTATCATTGGAATGAAGGATATCAGGAAGAGTGGGAAGGATATGAGCTGAGAGAACCAGAACTGCAAGCCCTAGATTTGGGAAATGGGAGAATTGAAATGGATACAGCCACATTCATGTACATAACCAATAATTACAGGTCTAATCAGAAACCTCAATACAAAGGGAGTCAAAAGATAACTTGTTATAGATGTGGGGGAGAACATTTCATTAGAGACTACCCACAACCTCCTACACTAAGAGTAGAAGGAGCTTATTGCAAGGATTGTGGCAGGGAACATTTAATAAAGGATTGTCCAAGAAACCCTCAAAAACAACAAAACACATCTAATAACATACCATTAAAAACAGTCAACATAATGGAGCAAGCAGTGAGTGACCATGATCAAGTAAATGTAAATGCTATAACAAGAGCAAAAGCTTAGAAACAACAGGAAACAACTAAGGAACAAAAGAAGAATTCATTTCCAAAAGAAAAGAAAAACAAACAAAAAGGGAAATGGGAGAGAAAAATGAGAATGGGAAAAAATTTGGAAGAAGAGATTATAGAACAGTCAAACAATAGTCAACCTCAGAATAAACCAACTCAGCAAGAGGCAAAAAATTCACAAAGCTTGGAAACTTTGATAAGAGCATACAAGGGAAGAATTCAAGAGGGACCAAATCCTACAGACCATGTAATGGCTTACCCTATGCCAGATTTAGAGCATGAAAGAATGCAAAGATGCAAACAAATCATACAAGAAACACAACTCAAAATGAGGGAACCTGATAGATGTCCAACAACAGTTGAGGGAGCAAATGCAACAGAAACAAGGAAAACTATTGATCTGGAAAATAATGCACAAATAACATTCCAAATCAATATAGACAAGAAATGTACAATTTTATACCACACCATAATGGAAGAATTGGTAAAACAAAATCCTCACTTGCAACACAATATGAAAAAGTGGGAAGCAATACCAGAGAATTTTGATCCACAACAACAAGAATTGGAGGAATTGTTGTACATTCCTATTGATAAAATAGGAGGATATTGTGAAGGAGAAGAAGGAAACTCAACTTTGAGAATACAATTTGGTAAAAATCATGCCAAAGATATATTAGATAGTGGATCAGGTGTGGCTATCATGACTAAACAAACTTGGGAAAGATGGGGAAAAAATGAATTATTACCCACTAAAATGAGATTACAAGTTGCAGATGGACACATAGAAAAACCCCTAGGAATATGGGAAAAGGTGATTGTGGAAATATGTGGAATAGAAATAGAGCATACTTTTGCCATAGTTGAATTTCCACAATCCACTTTATATGAAGTTATCCTAGGAAGACCATGTATGAGACAAATGCAAATTGTGCAAGATTGGGGTAATGATTGCCTATATCTTCAGAGCAAAGGAAGGATAACCAGAGTGAATCTAAGAAATGGTCAATATTGTGACATGTCCCCTCAAGAATGGTTCAAAATACATCATTTGAGAGCAGACCATTTGTCCAAAATCCAAGCTAAAGAGCCAAGTTCACCTTAAATTAGATGATGATTTTCCAGATACATATCTGTTCAAAGTAGAAAGTATTCCGGAATGGGCCATGACTTTAGTACCTTTGCTAACCATGGGACCTTGCAGAATAGTTGGAAATAACACACATTTGGTATTACAAAGCAGGAATTTTATGCTGCTAGCTGGGCACTTCGACCATGTTGGGGCTAAAGAGACCATGTAGGGAATGCGCTAAAGAGACCATGTTGGGGCTAAAGAGACCATGTAGGGAATGCGCTAAAGAGACCATTCTGGTCTTGTCTTGTATCACATCAATCATATGGGCATATTGGAATATTGTACTCTTGAGGAGGAGCAACACGAATACCTGAGAAGAGCTCACTGTTGGAACCCTTGGACTCATGCTTCCATAATAGTCACCCTAAGTAATCTCAATAGGATGGGAGTACATTGGCCTAATAAGATTCAAGATGTAACAAAATATATTGCCAACTGCTGGGAATGTGAATCCTTGCAAAATTCAAAAATTATAACCTTATATTGGTTTCAGAAAAACCCAGAGTGGAGTGCGAACATAATTGAGGAATTGAAAAGAAACAAGAAAGGAAAACAAGTAACAGCTAGTGCAAACTCAAAGAATCTACAAATGATTTTTGAAGAGTATCAGCTGATAGGAGATCAATTGTACAAGAGAGGGATGGATGGATATTTAAGAGTTTGTGTTTTTGAAAATAAATATATGGAAATGTTAGAGATGGCACATTCTGGAGTAGCAGGAGGACATTTTTCAAGTGATAGGACTGCTAAACTCATATTATATTCCAGTTTTTGGTGGCCAATTCTATTCCCTGATGCAAGAACATATGTAAAAAGATGTGACATTTTATCAAAAAGTGAGTCAACCAAATAAAAGAGATAATATGCCATTAGTACCATTGATTTCAGCAAGAGCATTTAGTAAATGGGGGTTGGATTTCATTGGACCCATACATCCTCTAGCAAAACACTCTCATGCTGAATACATATTAGTAGCCACAGATTACCTGACTAAATGGGTAGAGGCCAAGGCTACAAAAAGGAATGATGCTCAGACCACTGCAAGATTTCTCTATGAAAATATCATCACCAGATTTGGATTACCAATTGAGTTGGTAAGTGATAGTGGGACTCATTTTTTGAACCAAATCATAGAAAACATAACTGAATATTTCATGATCAATCATAGAAAGTCAGCACCATATCACCCACAAACCAATGGATTAGCAGAAAGTACTTTGTACTGTGTTGTCAAAATTGGTAAACACAAATAGGAATGACTGGGATTTGCAACTTAATCATGCCTTATGGGCTTATAGAGTGGCATACTAAACTGCACTAGGAACCACACCTTTTAATTTGGTATATGGACAGAATGCAGTTTTACCTTTGGAATTTCTTATTCCAACACTAAATGTGGGTAGTCAATATCAATGGACTAGACATGAATTATCAGAGAGAGTGGTAGAATTGAAAAAACTTGGAGCTTCTAGACTTCAAGCAATCATGAGCATATATGCAGATAAGAGAAAGAAAAAAGCTTATCATGATATTCATATAAAAAAGAAGGACTTACAAGAAGGAGATCTAGTCCTGGCATACACAGTAAAGGAACATCAGAAGAAATTTCAAAAGAAAGGTCATGGACCCTATATCATCCATCAGATCAGTAACAGTGGAGCTATTCAGTTAGCTAACATAGATGGAGAAATCATGCCAAACTTTATCAGTGGATGCACAACCCTTAACTGTTTCTGAATGGAGAAGATTGCATCAAGCTCAAAACAGGAAAAAAGAAGAGGAAAGAATTAGGCATAATGCTCAACAGGAAGCAAAGGAAATGATAAGAAAAATCAAGGAGCTTAGAGAAGTTCTTTTATGTGAAACATCTTTTAGAGTGAAAGAACATTTGCCTATTATAACAATGAATTTTCATAATGAGAAAATCAAAGTCTTGATAGATTCAGGAGCACAGGTAAATTTGATCATTTCATATTTTTTGGATAAGTTTAACTTAAAAAGGACTGAAAGTAAGACATTTATCAAAACCTTAGGAGGACAGATAATACAAAGCATGTCTTCACCATCTATTAAAGTTAAGTTCAATGAAGAATGTATGAAAATAGATTGTGAAGAATGGCCAGATCATATGATGACTGAGAAATTGATTTTGGGACAACCATGGCTCAAGCAAGGTAAGGTAATTTTGGATTTTGAAAATATGAAGCTTAAATTAACATTAAATGACAAAAGTTTTTTAATGTTTTTATTGAGTGATGAAAAACAGGAAATTCAACAGGATATTTATGATCCAGAATTGGAAGGATTTACTTTTTCACTAGAAGCTACAAAGAAATCACAAACACCATCTCTTCATGACCAAATTTACTTCAATCAAAAACAGGAGAAAATTGAAGAAACAAAAAGTGTTGCAAAGACAGAAGAAAGGTGGCAAGTAAGGAATAGCCAGAAGCATTTAGGCATCAATACAAGAAGAAGGTGGAAACAAAGTACATACAAGTACTGCTCATCAAAACAATATCCCAGAACTAAATGGATATGGAAGCCAAAAACTTCTAAGAACAGCTTATCAAAAGAAGAAGGTTTTATTCTTAAAACAAAGTCAACAAGAATCAAATATTATTGGGTAAAAAAATCAGATTTGGTTCAATGCGAAAAATAACATGATTATATGATATACACTGAGGATTCTTGATAAGAAATTCAGTGTTTTACAGAGAAGAAATTATGACATCTTGGAAATTATTTCAATTTGTTCTAACCTCATCCTTTTTCTAAGAAGAGAAGTAGGAGGGGAAGAAAGGAAATGGAGGAAATTATTATTATTATTAAAAAAGAAAAAAAGAGAGAAAAGAAAAAATATATATATATATAAAATAGAAAAAAGAAAAGAAAAAAATATATAGAAAAAGAAAAGAAGAAAGAAAACAAGGGAGAAAAATTATCCACTTTTCTTCTATAAATCTTTTAATTATATAAGTTATATGGCACAAGCAAGATATAGGTGGTAATGTAGCAGGTCTCTATTTTTTCATTCAATTTTTTTCAATTTATTTCTTTTTGCAATTATTTTTTGCTTTATAAGAGCTCTCAGAAGAGAAGAAACATTAGACATCTTGCTACACGTGATGATCACTTCAATTGAGTTTTTATCTGTGACAGAGGAAGTCAGGATTTATTTGAGATTTTATTTTCATTCCTCTTTCATTTTATCTCAAAACAAATGTGAATTTACTTATATTTCTTGAGACTTATGTGGGTGGAGTTTTCTTTTTTGTGTGATGTTATATTTTCTCCAGAATGGTGAATCCAAAGGAGCTGCCAATACATGATTTCAAAGCAGACTCAATAACTCTATCTAGAGGACATTGGTTGTTGGATAGTGAAGTTGCAGTAGAAGAAGTGGATCTAGAGTCTGAGGAGGAACAAGAAATTCTAGAAGCAGAGAAGGTAGTCAAGGAACTCAAGGAAACTTTGGGTATCATTGGACAGTACATCTTTACTGTAGGAGTTGGAGGTCACAAGTACACCATGTTGTGCCAAGAATTTTACAAATTCCAAAGAATTGCAGTCAATTACAAAAGGTGGAAAGCAGTAGGATTACATAGACTGTTGGATGAACCCTTATTCTTCATAGACTTTGAAAGAGTGGCACAGGTGATGAATAGTCTGATGGAGGTTGGAAAAGGTAATGATGCTTATTTTCTGATGTATGGTCAAAGACAAAGAAAACAAAGAAGTGAACATCACTATAAAAGCAGAGCATATCAGGGTAGCTCTACAGTTCTATACAATGGGAACCAAACTGGAAAACAGCTTTGTTAAGAGGAATAAGGCTACCTATGCAGGATATTCTAAATTCCTTGATTTTAAAGGAAAAGAGAATGAGGAGTATGCTATCAGAATGTTCTTGCAATATTTCTGTTTTCCAAAACTACCTAGATACACCATGCCACACAAACCAGCAACATTAATTATGTTCAATAATAAGGACACTTGCAAGCCTTTTGGAGTGATGGATGTAACTCCATACATACATGAGCAATTGAAGGAAGTAGCCAAACATTGGGAGCAAAGGAAGTTCATGAATGGAGCTCAATTTCTAACAAGAATTATATAGCATGTTCTAGGGATGGAGGATCAACTGCAATTGGCTCCTGAAGCTCAATACTTTAGAAGTCTGATGATAGGAATCAAAAGTCCTTCCAAGATGATGTCTGTAAGAGAGGCAGAAGGCCAACCAAGCATGAGGGGAGCAGATAGGAAAAGGAAGGGAATCTCACAAGAAGTTATTCATGTAAAAAAAGAGAAGATTGGATCCCAGGAAGGTGGAATTGGAACAGGTGGAAGCAACAAAGGAAGAACATGAAACTGCTCAAAAGGAAGTCCAGTCTTCAAAAGAACCTCATCCACCTCAGACAAGCAAGGAACAATGGTATTCTTATCTAGCTCAAGGGAACAACAAAAGGGCAATATATGAAGCACAATATCAAAAAACGTTGGAAGATTACTCCTGTAAAACAACTGATTGGATATAGGAAGAAGTAGAACATTATGAAGAACTACATGACCAGATGATGGCAGCAGAGACTGAGGAGATTTTTGTTAAACTGTTAGCCTATTTTAAGGAATTACAAGGTCGTCCTGAAACCAGAACTACTCTAGTAGTGAAGAAGAAGGTTCAGAAGAAACCTGTGCAAAAAAGGAAGTTGACTAAAAAGAACAAGGGAAAAGCAGTAGAACCTGTACAAAGGATGGATATAGGAAAAGTGTCAGTAGAAGAAATGAGATAGGAAGAATCTATTGTATTGAAAGAACCAAGAATGGACAAATCAGGGATAGCTGGTTCTTCCCAATTTTCTTCAGACTCAGATAGTGACATTGAAAACTTCTTGTTGAAAAGCTTGAATTTATGAGTACCTAGTACACCAAATGTGACAGTGCAAGCTTTTGAAAAAATTAAAACACCAGAAGAATTGGGTGAGAAGCCACAAGGGAAACAGGTCCAAGGAGATGCAGCTAAGCAAGTTAGTCTTGGAGAAGAGAAAAGATTACTAAAAGGTAAAGCAGTAATAATAGAAGAAGAGGTTGAAGTGAGGAAGGAATTCAGTTGTGGACTAATGGATTCAGGGTTGAAAATAGTATGGATAAAACCTTCACAGCAAACTTATTTCAAATTTAATGAGGAAAAGCTAGAAACAGAAAAGGAAGCTCAGTTATGCAGCTCAGTACACAAAAAAGAAGACAAAGATCAAATCAAGGAAACTGAGGAGGTAGTAGAAACAATGATTTTCAAAGAGGGTAAAGAAGAAAGTACAGAAAAGGAAATAAATCAAAACATAGAAGACATACTTTATGATTTGAATCATAATGAGGAGTTCATAACTACAGAAGATCATGGAAAAGAAGCAGATTTGGATCTTATGGATGTAGATGAGCAAGAGGAAGGACAAAAGGAGCAGCTAATCAAAGAGCAGATAAATCTCTCTGTGAAAATTGATTCAACCTTAATTCAAGACAATAAGGTACAAGAAAAGGAAGAACATGGCATTGGAGAGAAACAACAAGAAATGGGGAAAAAGAAGACAGAAGAGTTGGAATTAGTTAAAGGAACAATAGATCATGGGAAGGAAGAGAGTCAGAAATTGGAGTATGAGGAGGATGTTATAGACAAAAAAGAAAAGAAAGCAGACAAGGGCTATGAAGAACAGGAAAATCAGGGCATAGAGTATGAGGAAGAAGATCAAGAAGAGAATGACTGCAAGGAAGAAAAGCAGATAGAAGTAAGACAAATGGAATTAGAAGTTGGGTTGGAAAGGATACCCAAGGATATAAGATCTGCTTGCAAAATTATTATCAGCAATATAGAACAGTTCAAACCATCAAGTAGAAATATGATTATATCAGGAATGGTAGCAGAATCAGAATTTGTAAAAGGCAGTAGAATCATTAATGAGCAAAAGAAAAAAAAGGAATAGTTAGTAGAACAATTGAGGATTGTACAGGAGAGAAATGAGGAATTGACCAACAGAATAATTTCATTAGAAGAGTTGGAGGTTCAACAACAAAACAAAATTCAATTTCTTGAAGAGAAGTGTGCAAAGCAGATAGAGCATAGCAGCAAAATGGAAATGGAGCTGAAGAAACTTGAAGGGAGATATAGAACACTTTAGAGTTCATATCAAATTATGGTCAAAGAAAATGAGGTAATAAACAAGTTATTAATGGAAGAAGGCCAATTGAAAGAAGAGAGCAAGATTGTATAGGTAACACAAGATGAGAAGGAAGAATTGAATGAAGAGATCATAAGACTGCAAGCAGAGTTGAAGAAAGCCAAGGAGCTGGAAAAACAAGCCAGTGTACATGCTGCCACTTCAATGAGGGGATATAATAAAATGCATATGGATATAGAAAAAGAAAGAAGTGATTGGCAGTTGAGTATAGAAAAAGAAAGAAATGAGTGGAAATCAGAGAAATAATTGTGGACCTCTCAAAATAGAAGTTTAATGATGATGGTGGAAGAGTTACAGGAAAAATTGGAAAAGCCACAAACCCAGGTTGAAGAGCAGGTAGAGACTACAAAAGCAGAAGAATATGAGGTGGGAGATGATAATAGAACCCAACATGGTGATGAACAAGAAAACAAATCAGTAGTTGAGGAGTATTCAGAGGATTTTATTCAGAGACTTCTAACAAATAGAGAATCTAGAATGGAATTTATTAGAAAAATGCATAATGAATATGAGGAACAGATTGTTAATTTTGCTTTGAACAAGGGGATAAATCCTGATCAACACCATTGGGCAGCAGATGGCCTAGGTATACCCTTTTGCATGATCATTGAAAGCATTAAAAACTATCAGTTGGCAAGGGTGGGAATATCACCAAACAAGTATTTGGAATATGAAGAAGACATCAATGTGACAAAGGAATTATTTGAAAAAGCCAATCCTAAATGGAGAAACAGGTGGTTGGATACTAACAAAGAATGCAAGAAAATATGGAAAGAAGCACCAATTTAGTTAAAAATCAATCCAGCCTATTGCCCAGTAGCAAGGAGAACGGATAGTTTTTTGGGAAAGAAGGAATGCAGGACAGATTCCATCAAAATGGCTAAATTTCCCAAAGATAGCAGGACCAAAGGCAGGAACATGGCCAATAAAGAAATATATGGTTGACACAGTAGAGTCTGTCATATCCACATATAAAGATGTCAATGACCCAGCATGTATTCTATTGATCAGAGTAATGAGACTCATATTGGCATGTATAGAGACTTTTACAGATACAGATGTCAGAATTTTCAATTACATTGGTTTTAATTCACCATCTGATGCTTTATTATTTGATCTTAGTGAAACCCCAGACAAGATCTGCTTAATGGCTTATTATAGCAGAACAATATTTTTGGGTAGTCATTATCTTCAGATTTTTGAGGATGCATTTGATTATGGATTCTTTGAGAGAGAATAAAAAATCTTTGGAAACTTGTCAATAGTAACAAAGTCTCGACTCACCGCCTATGAAGCAGCATACACAGAATACCTAAAGAAAGATGTGATAGATAAACCAGAAGCAACAGTACAGTAAAGAAAGGCATTATTTGAAATGGTGAATAACTTGAACATCACAGAAAGAAAAAGTCATGACCCATTGTCACAGGTATATCAAAGAAAGAAGAAGTGAAGGAAGCATTCATTACATATCAGCAAGAATATCTTTTGTCAGGAGCCAAAAGGCTTAGGAGGGGAAGAATGTTAGAAGAAGCATTTTTTGAAGAGAAATATTTGTAAAATGTCAAAAAATTGTAGAAATATTTATGCAAATGATGTAAAAATGAGGTAGAGTCTTCCTCATGTAAATTAAAATCATATGTATTTTTTCTAGAATTTTTGGAAACTCTATGATAGCATATTTTTAGAATAGAAGGGAAAAGGACCAAAATTCAAGTGTGAAAAGGGACACTTGGAAATGTATAAAAGATAATTTCCTCTATTATGAGAGGGTTGGTTAATTGTATTTTGTGCTATCCAAGTAATGAGAAGAGTTTCTTGCAGAAAATCATGATTCTTCCTTTATGTGATTTTCTTTGATTTGTTGAGTCTATTCTATGTGTGATCTATGGAATTTGCAAGCTTCTATTGTGTATTTCTGATTAATATGTATGAAGAGAGGTGATTCTTGATGTATTGAGTGAGAAAGTGCTGAAGAACAGAGCTGGAGATGGAAATCGTCAATTTTCACAGAATCGTGATTGTCTCGTCTGAAGGTTACATGTATCATTTTTGAGATTTGACTTCATATTTGTGTTTTGCTGATAAAATAACACATTTTAGGCACCAAGATCATTGAAAATGGTGTAGTGAAGCTCAAGATAATCAAAACCCTAGAAATTTCTCTTCATCTTCATCATTTCTCAGAAATCCAGTCATTTTCCTCTTATTCTTGGATTCCATTGACTAGAAGGGGTTGTGGTCTTTGTATACTTCCGAGATTGACAAAAGTAAGATGTATTGTTGATTCTTTATGCTAAAATTATTGGAGAGGACAAGTCCAAAGGGTAACAACAAACAGGGGGGGAGTGTTGAAGCTCAAGGTCAAGGACAAGCATAATAATTGCAACAGAGAAATGGATACACAAGAAGAAGGAGCACATAGGGAGCTCCAAGAAGTGTATGTCAACTTTTTAGATCCCCATAAAATAGTGATTTTCATCACTAAAAACCATTGTAAATACCAGTTTCCATTTTTGTAACTCCATTTTGTTCAAGCCAAGGAGTCCTCGAGCTTGAGGAGTATTAGAAGTATCATCCTACCAATTTTCATAATTTTTAGACTTCGTTTGAGCCCTCAAATAAGCCCTGGAACCTAATTTTTAACTAGGCCGGACACTAGGTCTGGACAGGGCCAAAACTAGTTAAAAAACTATAAAAAGAGCTAGAGACCTCATTTTTGAGGTTATCTTGTTAGAGAATAGAGCTTTTGTAAGAGAATTCCTTTGCAATAGAAGCTTTCCATTGTTCCTCTCTTCGATCTTACTTTGCGTGCGTGTGTGTGTATGTGTGTGTATGCTTGTGTGCTTTCACTGACACACTTGTGCCTTCACTTGCTCATGGTCTTCATACCGGTGCTCACGTCTCCACGGATTGACAAGTAAAGGAGGTGGTGCTTACGCTTGAGCTACACCATCTCTTGCTAAATGAGTCTCTTTGATTCGGATGTTCGATGCTTCATTCAATTTGATTACATGAAGTCTTCTTTAAGTGACTCCGACTTTGTCGTGCCCTCACTGGTTGTGTCCATTATTTGATCTACCTTGGTGCCTTCCCCAACAAAGTCATCAGTTACTTGATTCAATTCTTCCCATTGACCATCATCTTTTGAGTCGCTTTTGATGTCCACATTTTGCATTGATGTTTCTCGCTCTTCAAGCATATCGGATGATGAGCTAGAGTTGATGAATCCCAATTCTCTATATCTATGAACTTTTGTCAGCTGTTTTCGTTGTTCATTGTCTACAATAGTCTGTTGGTAATGATGTCCTTGTACCGGTAGGTTTACTTGACCTTCCATATACTGATGAGTTGCTTCCGTTGCCTTTGTTAATTCCTCTTCCGTGATGGGTGGATTTTCTTCAAGCCTTGTTCTTGGAAGTACATGTATTCTCTTTGAAGTTGGAATGGCTTCTTCTACCTGCATCATCTCTCGTAGTCTTTTAGTACCTCTCATTGGCAGTTGAGAGCTGGTTTCAGCTTCTTCTACTATGTTTACTCCTTTCTTTTTCCTTGGAACCGTGGCAATATTCCCATACTTAGCCATTTCTTCAGATGAGGGCATCTCTTTCAAATGTTCCCGAATGCCTAAGGCATGATAGATCTGTACTGTTAAGGCAACGCTTTTGTTCAAGAAATTCTTGTGGTTCCACTGTTTCTTTGCTTTGAAAAGTCGGTCTTGAATATATGGAGTCATGTTAACTTGATTCCCTATCTGTTTGATGGCATGGGACAACATTTGCACTATGATCTTCTGTGGAGCGATATATCAATGCATGTTTGGAAAGCAAAAATGTTGGTGAATGAGTCAGACTTCCTCTTCTATATCAATACGATTGATGTCTGTAAACGTTCGGGTCCTAGCCCCCGACTTTCCTCTTTCAAAATTGTATTTCCGTCTTTTTCCCATCCGAAAGCTTCTTTGATTAAGTCGTGGGTGAATTGTATGATGAGCCACTCACCTGCTGCATCTAGGAGTCTTGCTTTGGGTACTAATGGATCATGCAAAGGTAGTTGTAGGGTATTCATTACTTGCGTGCATCGCTGGAAGTTCGGTTTGTAGATTGGGAGTTCAAAGTACTTCTGAATACCAACTTTCTTCATAATGTCTTCAGTCGATGGAAGTTCATGCCCTACTCTGAAATCTTGGGACATCACTGGGAACTGATGGTCTGTGTCTATAATCTTGATTGTTACTAAGAATTGATAGTCCCCAAGAGGTTGATCCTCATGAAACCAATGACCTTTTGCTTTAGTCACACTCTATAAGGGAAATTCTAGCACCTCTTCTTGAATAGTCACTTCAGAGTCCTCAGAAGCCATGTACACTTGTAATAAGGAGAGCATCAGCTTCTTATAGAAGGTATGTCGTGAGTTATGTGTGTCTCAGTGACATGTTTCTTATTGCGTCACTCCATTTCCCCTTACTCAAGTAAGTAAGATCTCTTACCACACACCTTTTGATTCATATTCCTGAAAGAAAACAAGAGTTAGCTTAGTCGAAGCATATATTTATTTACACAGTAGGTTCATTCCTATGGAAGTAGAATCTAGGATATATTCTCAAGTGGGAAATGTGCACCACTAGTTTTGTTGAACATATCATGTGCTGAATGCATGGCCTCATAGTGTGGCCCTCACATGCATACTTTAGGTGCATTCAACTCTTCATGAGTGCAATTGGAATCCTGTTGAGTCTGTTGTTCCTGTCCGTGAAGCCTCTTGGTTCTCCATATCCATTTTGTAGTTGAGATTTGAGGCTTCATCTTCTCTTGGTTTTGTCGTATTCTAGACCTTTTCTCTTTCTTTCTTGTAGTCTGATTGGTTGATATCATGTTCCTCTGGTACCTTTGGTGGGTCTTGTTGGGCTTCGTGGTCTTCCTTTTTCCGCGTAATATTTCCTCTTGCTTGTTTAGCTCTTGACTTGTAGTCTGTCTGACCTTCTTCGGAATCCACATATGCTGCCATGTTTTCTAGGCTTCTACCAATGACTTTGGAAGCCATACTTTCAGAAGTCTTTTTGGTTCTGCTTGTAATGAAGAGAATTTTTTGTTTCCCCTTGCCTTCATAGGGTGAGTGACTTGTATCGGTGTTTGCTTCTCTGATCCTCTCATTCGATCCTTGCAAACCTAGTGTAGATTAGCATTTCCTAGTTGCGGTAATTGAGTAGTAAACTTCCACGTGGATGTTCTTCCCTTGTTGTAGGTAACTTTAGGAGCGTTGTCTTCACACTTTCTCTTGGATTCACCGTTCATGGGAAATGAAGGTACATCATCAACTAATGCATTTGTATTGGTAGTCAATCCTTTCTTAGGGTACTCTTTGGGTAAACTCTCGATTGATTCATTTTCCAACTCCTCTTCTAGGGTTTCTTTCTCACGCTTGATGGATTCATGCATGTGAGGGAGTCTTTCTTCTAATAGGCTAAAGATTTCCTTATGCCCTATTTTGGCTGAGATGTATCCTTGAGCTAGATGAATGATCACTTCATTCTCAACAATCCAATCTTGTCCTAGGATCAGGTTTTCTATTCAATCCTGGTCTTTACATACCACAATGCGTTGCTCCATGGTTGAATTTCCTAGGTGTAGGGATATTAAGGCTTCTCCAATACATTCTATGATGTGGCCCCCAATGCCTATCATATGAGCCTTAGTCGGTTTTATGGTCACCTGAAGACACATAATAACCGTTTGTCATATGCAGCTGAGTGTTGCTCCTAAGTCTATCAATGCATCTATCAATTGGTATTCGGTAGTTCCAATCCCTAGGTTTAAATATGGTTGGGATATGCTGAGGTTATTGGTGTTGGATTGGTGAACTTGGTAGTTGGCCATGGGAATTGGTTCTTCTCCTTGTAAATATCGTTCATCCCTTTGCTTATCCACTGTTTTTGTCTCTTGATACACTCTAATGCTTCTTGCCTTGCTTCTTCTCTAATTCTCTCTTCTTCTTTTTTTCCAGTTTTGCGCACTTATGAGTCAATGGTTCCATATATCGCTTTACTCGACAACCACTTATGTAATTAGGAAGTATATCTCCATCCAATGTAGCTAGGTTGATTGCCCCACTTATCGGAATTCTATTGATTAATAGGGGTCCATATCCGCGTTTCTGTAGCTTCTTGGCATGTTGCTTCAAAGTATACACAAGGACTAAATCTCCTTCTTTTAGGCCTTTATCTTTGATGTGCGCATCATAATATGCTTTTTGTCTCCTTTACGCAATTGCAGAATTTCCTTTCTAATCTCCTTGTTAATTGAGTGTTGTGGTCCATGAGTGAGGATTGGAATTAGCTTTTCTACCCACTTAGGACATACTTCCAAATTGAATAGGTAAGTTTCTGGCAAATCTTCGAGTACTCTGCTAGGTGTTTCTGTGTGTGTTAACGTAGAGAGATGATCAGCTCTCACGTGGGTATTTCCTTTTTTTACAATCACTTCAAAATCAAACTCCATTAACAATAGAAACCATCTCACTAGTCTTCTCGTGTTACAAGGCTTATTGAATAAGTACAGTAAGGCTTGATGATCTATGAAGAACTTGAACTTGTTGGCTAAAAGGTAGTGTCTAAATTTTTTTACAGCGTACACCATCCCTAAACCTTCTCGCCCCGTAGTTGTATATTTTCTTTCAGCTTGATTTAGTTGACTACTTGCATAGGCAATAGGATGGTCCAATTTTCCCTCATCTGTCGGTTGAGCTAAAATGCATCCTATTGCGTAATTGGAAGCATCCACATGAATATGAAAAGGCTTGTTCCAGTTGGGTGTTTTCAAAATAGGTGTTGTGCTAAGTCGTTTTTTTAGTTCATTAAATGCTTTCTCACATTCGTCCGTCCATGTGAATTGAGTCAAAAATCCATACAATGGCTTGGCAATTAAAGCGTACATGTGGATAAATCGACGATAGTATCCATAATGGCCCATAAACACTTGCACTCCCTTTGCATTTTTTGGTCTTCGGACTTCTAGAATTACTTTGATCTTGTCTTCATCAGTGGATATTCCATTCCTAGATATGATCTGTCCTAGGATTTTTCCTTGTCTCACCATAAATACACACTTCTCAAGATTCAGGCATACTCTATATTGTCGAGGTTTTTCAAATTCCAAAATATGTTCCTGTCTTCAATCGGAGTATGTGCATAAGTCGTCTACGTATACTTTCATACTCTTCCTCGGGAATTCTTTGAAAACGTGTCACATCAACTGTTGGAAGGTAGTAGGGTCATTCGTGAGTCCAAAAGGCATCACCCTGAGAGCATAGACTCCCCATTCAGTCACGAATGAGGTCTTGTGTTGGTCCTCAGTAGCAATAGCTACTTGATTGTATAGTGAGAATCCATCCAAGAAGTTATAGACTTCCTTACCTGCAACTCTTTCCAACAGGTGATCAATGATAGGTAATGGGTAGCTATCACGGATCGTGGCTGCATTGAGTTTCTTTAGATTAATGCACACTCTTAGTTTCTCGCTCTTTTTGGGCACAACTACTAATGTTGACACCCATTCAGTATGTTCTATCTCCTAAATGAATCCGGATGCTATAGCTTTCCTTAATTTTTGCTGCATAGACATCATTATAAGTGTAAGGGTATTGCTTTGATGGTTTTGTATCAGGTGTCATTGGTATTCAATGAGAACAAATGGAGGGCTTGACACCTTTGAGGTCCTTGTAGGTTCATGGAAACACATCTCAATATTCTCGAATCAATCTTATCAATTCTTCTTCCTCCTCAGGGGACACATGTTTTCCTATGTACGTGCATCTTTCATCTCCATTTTCTATAGTCACTATGACTTTCTTTGTTTGTTCCTTGTTGTCATATGCTTCTCCTTCTCTAGCTTCTCTCTTAGGCATCTGAATGGCTATTTTCCTTTCCTCTACTTCGTATCTTTTGAAGTGTTTCGGGACTTCAAATAGATCCGGGTTTGGTTTGGTCTTACCTATGGTATCCTCATTGTTCGGTACTATCAGGGCTGCTTCTATTGCTAACACCTTGTTTGTTCCATCCTTGTCCTCGGCTTGGATGGCTTCTAAGAATCAAACTCCGGTTCTATCTCTATGCTCTCGTACTCTTCCTTCCACTCCTTTTCTAATACTTCTCTTGCTTCTACCTCCTGAAGGACTACCATGTAACAACTTACATCATAACCTTCTTCGTCTACACATTCATTCATGGTCACTACTTCTTCATTTACACATACATCCAAAGTGGCTAGAATCTCCATCCAACCGTGTGGTTCGAATGCCTCATCGGGAAAAACTTGGGGCATATACATAAGATCCTTCACAGGCCGGTAATTTTGATGTCGGATGGGTCATGTTCAAGTCTTTTTCTCTTCTCTCTTTGCTTCCTTACACATCCATAATTGTGCATCTTTGTGCATCCACGATTGGTCACTTGAACTGGCACTATGGATTGATAAATCATCATCATCATTATTTACGGGGTTCCATTGTAGTGATGGTACATCCCTATATGCAAATGTATGCAAATTTATCTTGATAGTAGTTCCTTGATGTTGTAGGTACAAAGCGTCTCTTCCCCAATCTTGTACTACCCTAAGTTGTCTCATGAAAGGTCGTCCCAGTATCATTTCATAATTATTAGCTTTTCCAAATTGACATATGGCTAATGTGTGTTCAAAATCCACTCTATAGGTGGTTAACTTAATTTTTCCCAATATTTCTAGGGGTCTCTCTACATGACCATATGCTAGTTGAAGCTTCATACATGTTGGTCGCAGGACTGGCTTTCCCCATTTCTCCCAAATCTCTTTGGTGGCTATACCTACTCCTGCTCGTGTATCTATTATGGCCTTGGTCATGTATCCGTTGTATGTGATGGTTAAACATGTGTTGCCCTCATCCCCTTCGCTAAATTCTCCAACTTTATCCATCAGAATTTGTATAGTAGAAGGGTTTTCAGTTTCCTTACTTTCCTTTTTGTTCTTCTCATGATCCAACTTCAACTGTCCCGCTAATTGTTTCCATATTTGAGGCTTGACACAATTTAATTCTTCCACTATCAATCGACATTGTAGTTTGGTCTTTTTGAGTTCTGCTAAATTGTGTGAGGTCTTTTCTGAAGACTCCTTTTCTTTTCCTTGTACTGTGGGAGCACGGAAGATTATGGATGTTTTCTCATATTCCCCCATGTAATTTGGTAGAGTAGAAATGTTGAGTGCTTCTTCTCTATTTCCATCTAGCATAGAGTGAGTGCATTTCCATTCTTTTTCCATTGATCTTCTTGAATCCTAGTCCATAACTCTCTTGGACAATCAACCTCTAATTCAAGGATTATAGAGGTTGATTTGTCTTGAGTGCGAGGTAAATCTTCCTTATTTCCTTTCTCTTTTTGTTTCTAGTCCTTTGTTTTAACACAATCATTGTAATGATTTTCCGATATTCTCGTCTTTGGGAGGACAGGGATAGTCTTTTCTAGAGTGGCGTGAGCTACCTCTATGAGTTTTCTACATATCGCAAGTCTCTCCTTTTCTAACTCCCCTTGTGGATAGAGTTTCTGATGCTGCTCTATGTTTGTTCCATTTGCGATTCTAGCTTGGTAAGCTTTTAACCACATATCCAAATCATCTAGTCTTGGGTCTGCCAAGATCGATCCTCACTTGTTTGGTTCTTGTGTTTGAGTCTTAAGGGAAGTCTCTTCTCATATTTCCGTTTTCCCAATTTTCTGTCTCTCGTGTTCCTCTTGTCCTCCTTAATTTTTTTCTTCATCCATTTGTCCCTAAGTTTTTCCCTTCTATCCTTCCAGCTTTGGGTCTTCTTTGCTTGGGTACTCTCATGTGGGTCTTCAAAATCTTCCACAACCTGTATGTTAGGTTCCAGGTTCTTATTCTTTCCTTGTACCGAGTCTGTGGTTTTTCTCTCTTGTTGTTTGGCTTGTGCTTGTGTGATAGCCTTTAATGGTACTGTGTATTCCTTGTCGTTGCCTGACGATTCAACTACTTCAATCACGTTGATTTGTGCAGTGTCATGAGTCTTATTGGGATTATTTGGACAGTCTCTAAAGAGATGTTCCTTCCCACATTCATTGCAATACCCTTCCCAAGTCGTGGGGGGTGGTGGGTTGTATGGCCGAGTGCATTCTCTTATAAAGTGGTCTCCACCACATCTATAGCAAGATCCTTTTGGCATAGGCAGTCTGATGGGTGGTCTTATGGGTGCTAGTGCCTTGGGTGCGGTGTGCATTAGGGTTGCCCACTCTGATCCATAGATGTTGTCATATCCCTCACAATGCAGATCATAAATTTTGTATGTCCATCACACTGGTTTCATAGGGATAGTATTCTCCTTGGGTCTGCTCGTATCCTAGATTCTTTGATTCTATACTAGCCAATGGTGATGCTGGTACTATGGCTCTCTCCATGTTTTCCTTTGGTTGAGCATATTTAACTGGCACTACGTTCTGTGGAAGTGGTGGCTGTTGTCCTAATATTGGATAGGGTTGTCCATATTGCCCTTGTTCATATGGCCTAGGTGCTCCTTGTGGCCCTAGATAGGGATTGTAGCTTGGAATCTCCCTTCCTGGCTCTCTAGGAGGGTATCCATATGGCCTATACTGAGGTTGATTTAAAGGTCGTAACTGTCTGTTGAATGGACAATTCTCAGTGGTATGATTAGTGTATTTTTGTTCTATATGGCAATATAGGGCGGTTCCTTGATATGGTTGCCTATTGTAAGGATAAGTCTGAGGCAAGCATGTTCCTCCTCTTACACACATGTGAGTTGGATGGTCTCCTCCACATAAGCTGCATCTTCGCAACATGGGTATTCTCATTGATGGATGTTGGTAGTTCCGCTGTCCGTTAACTCCTAACTTCTTAGCTACCAGTTGTGCTATCTCCTCTACATTACTGGAGTTAGATATCACTGTACTTCTAGTGTCTTCAGATTTCATAGGGCTTGGTGTACTTTTGAGATCGTCAGCTACATTGTCCTCTAGGTCAATACACTCTTGAAGACACTCGCTCAACGTCTCCAGTCGCTTCACATAGACTAAAGCTCTCAAAGTCCTGTTCATTAGCCTGTCTAAGAATACTTATATCATTTTTCGTTGAGTGGGTCTTTCTGTTGCTGGACATCTATCACCATATTGATTGAACCTCCAGGCAGCTGTTTTCACATTTTCATTTGGATTTTGTTTGAAGCTATGGATTAAGGATGAAGAGTTGTGTTTAATCCCTCTCTTGGTGAATTCTCCAATGAACTCTTGAAAAAATTGCTCAAATTTTCCAAATTGATTGGGATCCAATGGTTGGAACCAAGTCAAAGCTGTCCTTGTGAGAGTAAGTCCGAAGGACTTATACTGCACAAAGAAATCATCCACTTGCTTTGCCCGTAGAACTTGTTGAAATGCAGCTATGTGATCATAACATTCTCCTATTCTGTCATAATGATTTCTCATACACTTAGCCACTTGAATTTGTCTTAGTCTTCTTATGGGTTCTGGTGGTCTAGGTATTATAGGAATTGCTGGTCTAATTGGAGGCATTCTTGGCTGCACTCCTAGTGGTGATCTTGGCCTCACTGGTGCCCAATATTGGTTGCCTAGTCTAAGGTGGGTTTGATTGCAACCCTAGCATTGTGAATTGCACATGGGTTTTGCTAGGAATATTTCGTTGACTCGTCTGTCCTGACATTGTATTCTCTGGCTCTTGATGCATCCCAAAGGGATTATGGGATGTAGTTGTCTGCTCTCGCGAAGGGGATACAGGCAACCCCATATACTTCAATTGAGCCCTATCAACTGCATCTACCGGCCAATACCTTCTTTGGTTCTTGTCTAGGTATATGACTCTAGACTCCTCTTCAAGGTCTTTTAACTCATAGAAAGTCATTGAGCTTTCTTCATGTCCGCGTGTGTGAATCGATTATTAACAATAAGTCTGATCCATGGATCAAGTAGACCTCTAATATGTAATCATCTTGAGGTATCAAATCCCCTCTCAAGACTCGAGTCACCATTGATTTGCCTCTTGTTGTAGTTATTAACTCTTCAAGACCAGGTCTTCCCGAGTTTCCTTGTCCTTCCAATCCACCTCTCCCATTGATCCGATCTGGGTTCTATTACCACATAGATGTGACCTAACTTGTCCATGTACACTCCTCCTTTGTACTTGACTGCAGGTCTGGGCACTATTGCCGATTCAATGGAGTTCACCATCCTTGCTACAAACCTATTTAAAGCATCCAGGTAGATAGCGATCTCTTGGGGATTAGTGGACATATATTGCAAAGTGGTGCCGTATTCCCCCTCTACTGTTGACATGAAGTTCTCCCTAGGAACAGAACCTTGCATGTCTTCTGAAGCCATTGGTATCTCCTCCTCTGAGTCACTAGAGGTGTCAGTATACATAGAGTGATGACTTGCCTGGGTTGCACTTCCCACCAATGAAATGACACTCCTCTGGCTACTTAGCACACACCCTGATCTCAAGTTCATCCACCCTTCTGGGGCTATGTTGGTTTCCAACTTTCCCCATTTGGCTCCTCAATTACCTCTAATTTTGCCCTCAAATGGATTGATAGGTTCTACGATATCACTCTGGGCAATACAATTCAAATGATATGATACTAGTTTTAGCACGATATGATACCAAGAACCTCAAGCGATACGATACCATGAATTAACACGACACGATACCGACTATAGCACGATACGATACCTCTGCATGTGATGATACTATACTATATTAGTAGACGATACTATATTGGACTAATAGATGATATGATATCAAGTTCCTCGTGATACGATACTAGAACTTTTCACGATACGATACTTGTCCACTACACGATACGATACCAACAAGTCACACGATATGATACTGAAACTCTCATGATGTGATACGAGATGGGTTGGACGATACGATACCAATTTTCCCGAGGTACGATATCAAGGAGATTGGATGATACGATACTAAAGTGGTGATACGATACCAATAGTGCACGTGATACGATACCGCTGGGCCGATGATACGATACCGTAATTGGGACGATATGATACCAAGTGGATCGTGATACAATACCATTGGTTGATCGCCATTGCGATATCAACTTCACGATATGATACCAGAATGGTATCGTGATACGTCAAGTGGTATGCAGCGATATGATACAAGGTGAGTATCGCGATACTAGGGAATTTTGGTATCACGATACCAAAACTCAACCGACCACGATACTTCAGCCAAAATCTCTCTAAACTCAATTTTTTTGTACAAGTATGTTTAGTTCTCACCCCTTCTCACTCTTGACCCTCTGTCTCACTCAAAGACTCTCCAAAAACTCTCTATTCTACCCCACGATACCGAAAATGTCTCTAATCATGTGAAATGTATTTCTGAAGTAATTTTGATATTGAAAGCTTGTTGTAGCTTACCTTCAAGGGCGCCTTGTCTAAGATTTCAGCTTTCAAAGTTGCTTTTTAGCTTGTAGGGTGCGATACCACTCAGGCGATACCGATCGCTGACTGCACAGGAAACTAGTTCCTGCACTAGTGTCAAATGAACTAATTTTTGTTTTGGTTTTTATAGTTTTGTGATGCCTGAGACCTACTCTACACTAATTTTGGAAATTTTTGTTGGGCATTTTTCTTGATCTTTCCAACTTCCTCCTACTCCACTCCTCTTTCTAACCTAACCCTAAATCTTCCCTTTCTTCCTCACTCCTAACCCTAAACCTAAAAACTGATTACACACGCCTCAAGGATGTGAAGTAACAAGTGCTGAAGTGCTTGACTACTTGCCCATGAATGAATTCACCTCTACAAGTATGATTCCTTCACTCCAGAGCTATAACCATCACAAAGGCTCCTTGGTTAAGTTTGTTCCCTAGCAACGATGCCAAAACCTGTGTACCTAAATTGCGAAGTCTTGGGGACTTGTGTCGAAGAGACTAAATCTCAATCGCCCCACAAGTGCATATAGTGGTGGATCGATACACGTTTAATTATCAATCCGAAGAACCACATGAACCAAGTGTACGAGGACGTGTGCACACATGATGGAAAGTGAAGTGGCTAAGCTACAATGCATGTGAAAAGACTAAACCACCTCTCCAACTCACTAAATCTTTGGAAATTCCTGTCGTGATGCCACTTACAGTAGTAAGCACAAATTTGAGTGTTTCTCCCAACGTCGAACTCCAAATATCACCAATAGTGGATTCATTTCGAATCTCTCAACGAGATGCATCTATTAGTCTTGTTTTCACTCGAATTTGACAACCATCCTTCAAGTTATGGCCAAAGAAGTGAATGGTGGGAAACACCTACACTTGCTCCACAACTCGTAATGGTTCACACACACACTACAGTAGTTCAAAAGTGATGGGAAGGGATAGACAACAATCCTACACACACATTTCAAGCATTACACACACACAAAAGATCATGGAGAAGGAGAAAATCAGCAAGAAAGAAGCAAATTCGAATTTCTCCTCTTCTTCTTCACAATGGCAAAAAGTCCTTACAAAGAGTCACAAAGTGACTTATATACATGTGCCCTAAAAATGATCCTTTCACACAAGAGATCGGCACTTTATTGACTAACTCTAATTTCCTACTATTTTACAAGAGTTATGTTACAAGGATTTGGGTTACCCATCTAGAGGACTCCTCTAGTGCATTTACAAGGCTTCTAGGGAATTTAATAGGATTTTGAAGAAGAAAATTTGTGCTTAATTATTTGAAAATTTTGGGGCTCCCTTTTTGTGTCTCTTTTCTTCTGCAACATATGCCTATAGCCCTAGCGGGTAACTTATTTTTGTACATTCTAGTGGTAATACATTCAGTATTGTGTATAGTGCTCCAAGCTTCTTCTTCTTCCTTATGTTGTTCAAGTGCTTTCGTAGACGTCTAACTCTAACAATCAAAAGCAAGTCTGAGAACCACAATGCATTCGTCAGCTCAACAGCTAAATAGTTACCCATATGATTTGAGCTTAGAGATAAGTGAGTCTGAAATGGCTTACAACATGGAGAGACTAGAAGGAGGGTTAAGTGTAGCTTATTTAGAAAGACCCGAAGGACCCTACAAGGCCCAATTAGAATATTTTTGAACCAACCACTTAGGTTCTCATATCTATGAGGATGGTTTGAGAAGGTCGGGTGTTCAATTGCAAACCTCTGAACAACCCATCGGATTGAAACATCCGGTGGTTAAGTTTGAGACAGATGCATACTTAGACAAGGAAGGAACAATGTACATCATTACTAATCAGCCTAAATACACTAATGAGTTTGACGTAGTCATTCCTAACATGGAAGTAAGAGCCCAAGGACAAGAACCATTAGGATGCAAACCTAGGACACCTAGAGGGAAATCGATGTTGACACAGATGTTGAATCCAGAATGGATCCCTCAAGATAACAAAAGTATTGAGTTATTTCTTAATAAGGACACATACAAAGCATTTTGGAAGTATAGGATGGAACAACTAAGTGAAATAGGATCAATCACAATCTACAAATTCAAGACCATGATATGCCTGGAAAGGTAGTGTACTTAGACAACATATCAGAAAGAGTGTTTGTACTGTCCGATCATGAGAGACATGCTTACACATGGAGAGGTGAATTGGTATTCCCCCCATCACGAGAAAATGCAAACACTAACCATCAAGGATCTGGGACATCCATGGCCCTTGGTTGCCAAAGAGAGAAAAACAACAAAAAGCCAAAAGTGAGTTGTACTCACATGATAAGGAGAGATAGATCAACCATGGAAACTGATAGAATGGAGAGACCGAGAGAACCAAGACTACAAGGTGGTAGGGATAAATGTCTTCTACCTAGACCCCATGAGCACCAAAGAATGTTGAGACCTACCTAGTTAGTGAAGTCAATGAGAAATTACTTTGACGGGATAGGAGATCCATGTGACCTTCTTCCCAAGTTTAAGTAACCGTTGCGAGGAGAGCAAGTGGAAAATATGTTCAAACAATACAAGGAATTTGGACTCACTCCAAAATTGCCTTTATAGCAAAGGCAATTTAGGGACATTCATCACTTTTAGAGTCATTCATCATGGAGTTCTCAAAAAGTGGAATCAGGCATAATAGTTCCTCATTGATCCACAATTTCAAAAACCCCCCAGGAAACAATCAAACTCATAGGACATAGGTTTAGACAGTATATTGAGAGATGCCCAATGCCCGAACTTCACCCACAAGCAAAGCAAGTGTCTTTGTTTTTGGACAGCCTCTTGAGCTCTAAACTACGATCTTATGTACATTTAAAGGAGCCTAGAACTCTAAAGCAATGTGTGAGAATTTGTATAGACATGGAGGATGACTTAGAATATGAATTGGAACTTTCAAGGGTCTAAAAAGATTCAAATAGCTCCTCTCAACTATCCTCAAAACATTCTAGTGCCATAGAAGACCTAACTAAGAAGGCGGCTCAGAAACTAGGAGTCTCTAGCAAATAGATACCCAAGTTAACACCCGTTTAATGTTGCTACACCTATGGTGGGGATCATATGGCAAATGTGTGCTCAAATGTAACACAACCCCAAGAAAACCCTAGTGGCTAGTACTACATAATTGAACGGTGGTACACTAATCACACGACACAAGACTTCCCATACAACAAATAAGTGGTTCGACAGAACTACCCACATGAGGTAGATGACTAGCACAATACAATGCTCAGCCTCATTACTACAAACCCCTACAAAATTACTCCTATCGGACTCAATTGAGACCTCAATCAGTTTTGGCTCAACATCCACCTCCCCCTCGCCAATGTAACCTCAATCAAATATGCAACTACAAAAGAGAACCTCAGTAGGGCTTTAGTACCTTCTTCCTACCTGATCACTAAAAGTGATCGCAACTCTAAGAGCTTTAATTCCACCCATATAGATAGCCCACCTGCATACTACATTGAGTGGCCAGAACACATGGAAACATACCATTATGAGATTCCATCATGTTGGAGATAGACGTTTGCGGAAGCATGCGAACAACACAAGGAAGGAGAAGAAGCTTGGAGCACAAAATACAATAATGAATGTATTACTAGAGAATGTACAAAGATAAGTAGCCCATTAGGGCAATAGGCATATATACAAGTCGGGGGAAAAAACCTCCTAAAGAGGGAAAAAAGTGCCCCGACAATCCTAGTGTGTTCACATAGATCACTACCTAAATATATCAACAAATCCCCCCTGGGAGTGATGCAGTGAACAAGGGGCTGACACTCATGTATAAGGAAGTGCCAAGCTATGTGGAAATCACTCCACAAATGGAAGTAAGCCCAAATGTTTGTGGAAAGCTTCAAACTTCTCCCTAGGCAGAGCCTTCGTGAAAAGGTGTGCAATGTTCTCCTGCATGGGCACATATGCCAAGCTGATCTCCCCAGTCGAGAACCTCTCCCAGACATAGTGATAATGCACCTCAATGTGCTTCGTGCGAGCATGCAACAGAGGGTTCCTCGCAACTCCCAATGCGCTCTGACTATTAGTGAAGATGGTGGTGGCAGAAGACTGACCAACACCCAAATCAGCCATAAGGCATCTGAGCCACACACACTCAACAGTCGTTGTGAAAGCTGCCCTATACTCAGCCTCATAACTAGAAGTGGCCACACTAGGCTGCTTCGTGTTCAACCTATATATACATGAGCTACCAAGCATGAAGCAAAAGCCACTAGTGGACACATGAGTGTCATCGCAACCAGCCCAATCAGAGTCAGAAAAAGCATGCAAATCTAGTGGTAGTGATCCACCCTTGGGGTTAAACAACCCAAGTAGCCGAGTACCACTCAAGTAGCAAAAGATGCACTTAAGTGCCTTCCAATGCTTGACTCCTGGGCAATGCCTAAACCTGGTCATCTCTGAGACAATAAACTGAATATCTGGCCGAGTAATGCATAAGTAAATCAAGCATCCAATAGCCTGCTAATAGAGAACAACATCAAATGCATCTCCAGCATCATGAAGGCTCAATCCTAAACTTGCCTCCATAGGAGTGGCAATAGGCTTACAGTCTTCAAGGCCAAAATGCTGCAATAATATGTCAATATATTTCATTTGACACAAAGCCATTCCACCATCAACTTGCATAAATTGAATGCCCTAATAGTGGTGCAAATGTCCCAAATCAGACATCTCAAATGAGGCATGCAAATCAGCCTTAAAATCAGCAATATGCTTCTCAATAAGACCAGTGAGCAGCATGTCATCAACATAGACAACAATGATCAAAAGCACATCATTAGCACGCTTAACATATAAGGTGCTCTTAGTTGGACTATTCTCAAAACCATGTGCAATCAGATAAGCATGTATCTTCTCATACCAAGCACGTGGTGCTTGCTTTAAACCATATAATGCCTTCTTTAACCTGCACACCTAGTTTTCATGCCCTTTTTGCACAAAGCCACGGGGCTGAAAAACATACACTTCTTCATGCAAGTCACCATTCAAAAATGATGTTTTAAATGTCCAACTGATGTACATTCCAACCATGATCAGTTGCAAGTGCACAGATGCTACGAATTGTAGTCATTCGGCAAGTAGGTGCAAAGGTCTCATCAAAATCAATGCCTCTTTCCTCCGCACAACCCTTTGCAACAAGTCTAGCCTTATCCCTATCAACTGTACCATCAAGCTTACACTTCAGCTTGTATACCCACTTAGTCACAATGGCCTTCTTGCCAGGAGGCTTTGGAGAATAACTATGTAGTCTTAAATAACCCAGCGGACCCGACATATAAGGTTATTGTGTTCCAATCGACTTTAGTGAATGAAGCAACTCGGTGGTTGAGGGAGTATGATATTAATAATTTTAGACTATATGATGTCATGAAGAACGCCTTCTTACAATGCTTCAAGTTAAAGAAAATTATGGTAGAGATCTTTGAGTACTTACAAAATAACAAAAAAAAAACTCATCAGAGTGTACAAGAATATGCAACCCTACTCCGCACCCACTTACGGGAGCTACCACCAACTCATGCAAATTTTCTAGATGATGTAATAATCCAATGTTTCATTAATTGATTGAACCCCCAATTAAAACAGGTAATGATTATTTGATGTGTTGGCCGAATGACCCTTGATGCGGTAATCGCTACGGCAATCCAATTAGAATAGAAGGTGGGTGGTTTTACAAAAGACCTCGAATGCTTAAATGGAAAAGTAAAAATGATGATCGTTAAAACAAGACTATTGTACTAAATGTAAAACATGCACATGTTGCAAATAATTGTGCTCTTAATGAGATTTATTGTGCAATCTCTAACACCACTAGCCAAGCTACAAAAACTTGTCCATATAATGCCAAGACTTATGATCGGCTCACAATGAATGTTGTTTTTCAAGAACAGGGTCAACCAACAACTAGCTATGTTTCACTACACTTGAGAAACACAACTTATACTAACTATACCAATTATAGAGGCGGATGCACATGGAATTCTAACCCGACTTGGTGGAATCACGATCAACCTAGTAGTAGTTTGAGCCTACCCTCACCATGCTGCCATTTTTGTGGAGACGTGGGACACATCCAATGACATTGTAAGGATGCCCAAGAGTATGATAAACAAAAGAAAGAGTGGAAAAACCCAATGGCCAACATGGTTCAAATTTCCATAATAGAAACACATGCAGTAACCATTGAGACATGTTTCGATAAGATGCTCGATTTGTCCGCTAAAATTTTTGAACCAGGTATAAAGGAACAGCAACGTATGTTCAATAAGGCAACTTGATGGGTTAGAGAAGGACCACTAGTCTTTGCTGATCCTGTACCAATCAACCAACAACAAAGTGGACCATCAACATCCACACCAGATCTAGTCAAAGTTCGATCAACAATTTCACCTGAATCGACATTAGACTTGAGTAGTTCAAGTGCTTCCTAGGACATTTTGTCCAAAGCTTCAATCATTATCCCCTTGGAATAGCTTTTAGCCTTCGTACCATGAATTCAACAACAATTTCAATAAAAGATTTATTCGAGCTCAATTCGTGCACTCGCCACAACTACAATTAATCCAAAAACCGATGCTACGGTAGATCATGTTGTTCCTTTAATTACTGTGTGGTTCAAAAATGATAAGATTCTTCAGGAATGAATTGATGGAGGGTTAGGAGTGAATATTTCCACAACTACACTTTGTAAGAAGTTGGGATGGAACCATATTGAACCTGTTAACTTTTTTGTGTGTATGGCCGATCAGTCCCGAGTTCACCCAGTTGGGTTGGTATGAGATATCCCTATTACCCTACAGGGGTAGTATTTAAAATGACCTTTGTAGTGATGGAATTTCTCGAATCTAGCTTAGACTACAATCTATTATTCGATAGACCCTAGCTAAAAGAAGCTAAAGTGTTACAAGATTGGTCCTCTAAGAAACTTATTTTTAAATGTAACCATCAGCAATATGTGGTTCCCTCGATGATATGAAGCCTTGCAAATTTCATGCATGACCTTATGTTGTCGAGCCTGTACATATGCTTGAGGGATTGTTCGATGATGAGGAGGAAGCATTTTTAACTTTTTATTAGGATTTTTTATCTTTGGGAACAATCGATTTACAGCAAGTGCTAGATAATTGGTCTCCGACAACCTGTATGGTACAACCACTCATGAAGGATGTTGCTAATGCAGCGAACATGTTTTTAGGTTCTCAAGATATGGAACACTAGTTTCAATACCTAGAAGATCTTGCTCTACCCCAGCAGTTCTATGTGTCGGAAGATCAATTAGTTACTTGTAACTTAGGAGATGATGCTAACCTAGGCCTAGTAAAGATCAAAGTCGAACTGAATCCTGCATTCCAGGAGGAATTGCTGACCCTATTCAAAGAATTTACTGACATCTTATCGTGATATGAAGGGCTTGGGCCCTCATATTTATTAGCATCATGTAGTTTTAAAACCGGATGTATGGCTTGTTAAAAAATAGAGCTATCAAATGAATTGGAATTATGCCCAGCAGGTGAAAGAGGAAATAGACAAGTTATTGAAGGTTAGATTTATTGTCTGAGTAGAGCATGCAGAGTGGTTTTTCCCTATAGTTATTTTCCCTAAAAAGAATAAATAGTTACACATATGTGTTGATTATTGCAAGTTGAATGTTGCGATAGTGCCGAATCCTTTTCCCTTACCCTTCCTTGATAGTATGCTTGATGACGTAGCTCGGTGTGAGATGTACTCTTTTTTGGATGGCTATAGCGGATATAATCAGGTGGGAATGGCTGAGGCAGATATCCCTAAAACTACTTTTATCACTAAGTGCGGAGTCTATGCATGTATTGTGATGTGGTTCAATTTACAAAATGCACCCAACACATTTCAACATTGCATGCAAGGAACATTATCACCATATTTCATGAGCTTTATGAGAGTATACCTAAATGATTTCTCGTTATCCGGTGACACTGTTGTACATTTACAACATCTTAGGTGTTGTTTTATGAAGTGTAGAGTGTACCGATTATGTTTAAACCCACATAAGTCTATTTTTGTGGTGGCTTGCTGTAAACTTCTAGGGGCACATAATATTCCAACAAGGTATACAGGTAGATCCCGACAAAGTCTGAGTCATTCTCGATGCTTGGCCACCCATAGCACCCAAGGAAGTTATGTGCTTCCTAGGGCAGATTCGTTGGCATGGCCACTATCTCTACTGGCTCACCCATCTGACCATACTGCTTACATGTTTGACTATGGTAACATCATGCCAATTTTGCTGGACTGATGAATGCAAGCTTAGCTTCGATCATCTTAAAACTCTACTTACGAAGGCATCAATTCTTTGGCTATCAAATTGGCAACTACCATTTCGTGTGTTCTTGGATGCATCTGATATCACTATTGGTAGTGTCCTTATGCAATAGCAAGATAAATAGTATTGACCAATTTATTATTCAAGTTGATACCTTATCTCATCCAAATGTAATTATTCTATCACCGAACGGGAATGTTTAGGCTTAATATACTCCATAAAGAAGTTCGAACACTATTTACTCGATCAAAAATTCACCTTCCATGTTGATCATGCGGCTTTACTCTACCTTTTATGGAAACAACATTTGGGTGGGTGATTGGCTCATTGGGTCTTACTGCTCCAAGATTTTGAGTATGATGTGGTACACCGACCTAGTACGGCACGATGATTGCTGATTTTCTATCACGATTAGATTTTGGTGAACCACTACTATCTATGCAACCACTACACCAACTCTATGTGATAATGCTTTTCCCGTGGTTGATTCTTACTATGATACACTCATGATTTTCTTTACTACTGGTTGCCCATCGGGGGCAGTGTCTAACATAGCCCGTCGAAAACTTTCCATTTACAACTGACATTTTTGGATCATTGTCGATCAATTATATTATGCTGATTATTCTAGCACCCTACTCCATTGTATCCCTCCTCATGAATTACCCTTTGTGCTATGTATGGCACATTCTATCCCCTCCGACATGCATTTTTTGATGGATTCAACTCTGAAAATTTAGTAGAGTGGTTTATGGTGGCCTACAATGTAAAGCCATGTGTATAATTATGTTAAACACTACGATTCCTGTCAGCGGGCGGTCCAACCTTTGTAACGACATTATTTTCCTCTTCGGCTAGTCCTACCACTAGAGCCCTTCCAGAATGGGGGCTTGATTTCATTGGACCTATTACACCTCCTATTATTTCCACTAATAACCGTTATATTCTATCTTGTATGGATTATGCTACGAGATGGTCGAGGCCGGCCATTCGGTCGCAATAGCTCAGGTGGTGGCTAAGTACATGATGCAAGATGTTTTGCCTCGATTTAGCTTATCGCTGGAAACTATTTTCGATTGAGGGACCCACTTTGTTAACACTCTTATTCAGGCTCTAACTTATACATTTAATATAAAGCATAAGTTTAGCACTCCTTATTATTCACTTGCTAATGGATTAGTTGAAAGCACTAATAAAAATCTACTCACTATGTTGAATAAACTTATTCTGGACTCCCTAAGAATTGGGATCAGCTTTTACCTGCAGTGTTGTGGGCTTATCATACCACCTATAAAGTCGCTATTGGTTGTACACCATTTAAATTGGCTTACGGATTGGAGGCCATTGCACCAATGGAGCTAGTTGTACCTAGTTTACGTGTGGCCTTGGAGAAGAAATTATCACCTGATAAATTGGTCCCCACTCAACTTGATACTCTACGCTCTCTTGATGAGCAATAGCTAGAGAGTGTTTTACTCTTACAAGAAGTTTAGCTACACCAAGATAAAACTCATGATCGTTTTCTTTGGACTCTAGTGTTTAGAGTTGGCCAATTGGTGTTATTCTATAATTCTAAAGCCGATCATGCAACATGCAAATTTAAACTTCGTTGGTTTGGACCCTATCGTATTTCTGCCCAATTGGTTCCAGCTACATTTTGATTAGCCACAATTACTAGAGCAGTTCTGCGTAACCCCATTAATTGAATCCACATCATCCTCCATCATTTATGCTTTATTGAAGTGCTATACCCTTGATGATTCACGACGGTCAGGACTCACTGTGTCACCCACTTTTATGATTAATCGCATGTAGTCATTCCGCGTGGATTATTTAAACCATGATTTTTTGTATGCTTTCTCTATTGTCTATGTGTACTATTCTCTTGCACTAGATGTGCGTTTTATCATCCTCATGCTTCATGTGTGCTCTGTGAGTGTTTGTGTTGCTTGGGCCATGGAGGCTCTATCTCATATTGCTACATTTCACATGGGCATTCCGGACGAGTTCGCGGTTGACCCATCCATTGTCATTTACTCACACTCGGGCTATTGTTGATTGCCTGTCTATGGCTACTGCATGGCAGATCGTCTCTCCCTACGTCACCACTCATGTTATTGTTTCCTGTTGGGAAAGATGGATGGACACTTCAAGTGATGAGTTGGTACAACCAAATCCTGCTTAGTACCAGCCCTTTGTGACTTCAAATTTGATATGTGGACCCTCTTGGCTTTTCAATGACACCATAAAAGTGCCTATGTACTTTGGAAATGATGAGTGAGAAGATTGAATCAAAATAGACTACTTCCAAATAGAATACTCAATGAAAACCTTCTATTTTTTATCATACACGTGCTGCTTGTAATGCTTAGTGCTACCAGTACAATAGGAATTGGAAAAATTCCTTTTAGAGTTACATAACTATCTTAGTAATCTAATGATTCCAAGTAAAATCACTTGAAATGATCCACTATACATAGAGCAATAAATTTAGCAAACAGATCATTACCCCCGCTTTTTTAGGACCTTTGCAAAGTTTGACCAATGAGTGCTTTGACGTGATTTTCTCCCAATTGGCTCAATGGATTTTCTTCAAACTTTGTCAACATGTAGATAACTTAGGTTTGATTCCAATAAGCTATTGATCATTGAATTGGGTGAAGAATTGACTGAGATATGAGCAGAACAAGTTGAAAGTTAAGAATGACTATAACAAAGATATCATAGATGAACAATGTAGATATAATGTATTAGTGAACAATGTTGTACAAGATCATAGGCTTGGTAATCATAGCCTTATGATGGAGAATAGTTTAGGCTACAATGTAGGCCTTACACACATACAAAATGGCAATGGAAAGCTCTTCGCGACCTTTTCTACTGACTTTATATAAGTGTTGTATTCAAATTTTAATTTTGAATTCAATTTTTGGCTCTCTCTAAAAGTGATCCTTCATTCTAGGAGATATTCCCTCAATGTAGTGGTTACTTTCCTAACTAACAAGTCCACAACTTTTGGGTAGGTGATTACAAAATTCTCAAGTCAAAAGAAATGACTTTTACAAAGGTAAAGGGATAAATTTTCACTAGCAACTGTTTCCATGAGCCTTCATATCTTTATGATCCTCAAGCCAAATGTGTGGGCTTGGACTTTGCACCAATAGCTCCCCCTCAAGCCAAACTTTTTGGCTTAGTCTTCATCTTTAATCTTCATGAATATCCTGCAATCCAATCATTGATTTAAACCTGCAAAGTTTTGTACCATTTAAAGCTTTAGTCAACAAATCTGCACATTGCATATTAGTTGATACATATGCCAGCTCAATATCCTTGCTCAATAGCTTCTCTCTCACATAATGATAGTGGACCTCTATATGCTTGGTCCTAGCATGATAAATAGGATTAGACGCAAGGTGTAATGAACTTGTATTATCTCCAAAGATCATTGGTGATGTAGTGTGCAAACCTAAAGCTCTATACAATAATTTGATCCATATAGTGTAAGGAATTGAACTCACAACCTCTTGTTTAGGAATGTGATGGGCTAACCACTTGCCCCAAAAGCCATGGTTGAGGATTACTTCCTAATCCTCTCTCTTAGGGTGTGGTTCAACCATCTCCTACCAGGATTATGTTACATTCTTCCCCCCTTGGTCGATCATTGTCCTCAATGATCTACTCTTGTATCCCTCTAGCCTCGGTGATCAGTCCCTTGAACTCCCTAGGTGCCCTTGAATTGATGTTCCTCAACCTCGCACAGTTTCTTGAACCTTGTTCGCAACCTTGGGCTCTTGAACCCTTGCTCTCAACCTTGGTGTCTTGAACCTTCTTGTTCGCAACCTTGGTGTCTCGAGCCCTTGTTCTCAACCTCAGTCTTGAACCTTGTTCTCAACCTCAGTCTTGAACCTTGTTCTCACCCATGCTTGGTATCTTGAACACTCAATCAAGTGCCACCCAAGGATTTCCAAGGAATTCACACTTCCAAGCTAGCTCATTGGAAATTTCGTTCCGAGAGCTTTCCAACGGTATATTACACGCCTCAATCCGACCTACGGATTGAGAGATACACCCCAATCATTGTAAGGTCCATCCTTGAAACCGACGCGCGCGCCTTCCACAATTCCTACCCTTTCACATGGTAGAGTGTCCAAGCGCCTTTTTTAGAGGCCATTGGGTCATTCCACCCTTCCCAAGCCTACTTCCTAGGCTCTGATACCAATGTAAGGAATTGAACTCACAACCTCTTGGTTAGGAATGTGATGGGCTAACCACTTGCCCCAAAAGCCATGGTTGAGGATTACTTCCTAATCCTCTCTCTTAGGGTGTGGTTCAACCATCTCCTACCAGGATTATGTTACATATAGCCTCTTGAGTAGCATTGGCCAATCCTCTATACTCTGCCTCTATAGAAGATAAAGCAACAGTAGGTTGCTTCTTTGAAGACCATGATATTGGATTATCACCTGCAAATGAAAGGCATCGTGAGGTACTCCTCCTACCATCTTTGGATCCTGCCCAATCTGCATCTGAATAAATTTTAATGTCCAAGTCTGATGTATAAGGGAAATACAAACCATGATGTTGAGTACCCTTAAGGTACTTCAAGATCCTTTTGGGAGCCTCCAAGTAGGGTGCCCTAGGCTTATGCATAAACTGACTTAGTACACTTACTCCATAAGCAGTCTATCCTTGTCAAGGTAGCATAATTCAAGCTTCCCACTATGCTTTGATAACCTACAATGTCCTCAAGTACATCACCTTCATGAGTACTTAATTTTAGGTTTACCTCCATTGGAGTACTTGCAACTTTGGCATCCTGCAAATGAAACTTCTTCAACATATCCTATATATACTTCCTCTGAGTAATGTAGATTCCAAAGTTAGTATAGACTAACTCAAGCCCAAGAAAATGTTTTAGTGATCCAAGGTCACTAATTTTGAACTCCATCATCTGATTCTTGATCTGTTTGATGCCATTAGCATCATTACATGTAAGTATGATATCACCAACATATACACATAGGTATATTACCTCTGAATTACTTCTCTTGATGAATAGAGAAGTATCTGCTTTACTCATGAAAAAACCTTGATCTTGAAGGTATGTGGTCAACCTATGGTTCCATGCCCTAGGTGCCTACTTCAATCCATAAAGAGCTTCATTCAATTTGCATACATATTTTACCTTGTTTGGGTCCTCATAGCCAGGAGGTTGTGACATGTACACCTCCTCTGAAATCCAGCCATTTTGAAATGCATTTTTTACATCCAACTGATACATGTTCCAATTCTTTGATACAGCCACACCTACCAATATCTTGATGGTTGGTATTTTGGCCACAGGTTAGAAGGTTTATTCATATCAATGCATTGGGTTCGTGCAAAACCCTTAGCCATAAGTCTAGCTTTGTACCTGCTTATTAACCCATTAGAATTGCTTTTGATCTTATAAATCCATCTAGAACCAATTACCTTCATAGACTCCTTTGATACTAGTTCCCAAGTATCACTCTCCTTGAGTGCTTCAATGTCCTCATCCATAGCTTCCTTCCATTCTGCCTTAGTCTTAGCTTTTTCATATGATGTTGGTTCTTCAATTGATAAATCTTTTGCAAGATAAACAGAGTGCTTAATAACTAGGGAAGTGTCATACCCACATCTGATTAGGTTCTTGCTCTCCTTAGGTAGTTTTACTTTTAATGCATTCACTATCAAACCAAGAGTCATTTTCATCAAAGACAACATCTCTACTGACCATGAATCCCTTGTTTGAAGTCTTGTAGAACCTGTAACCTTTCTGATTTAGATCATATCCAATGAAGATGCACTTCTCTGCCTTAGGGTGTAGCTTACCTCTTATCTGAGAAGGGATATGCACATATGCTACACATCCAAAGATCCTGCAATGATCAAGTGAAGGTCTTCTACCATGCCATGCTTCATATGGGGTCATCCCATCAAGAGATTTGGATGAAAATCTGTTTACAAGATAAGTGGCAGTAGATACACTCTCTGCCCACAAGTAGTTTGGTAATTCTTTTCATTTAACATTGACCTAGCTGTTGATGTGTAAAACACCACACGAAATGAATTAATGTGACACTAGAACACCTCTATGATCACCATTAACTCATTTCCACTCCAAACTTTGAGAAATGGTAGCCTAAAGTGAGAACTTTGCTTCTAAAGATATTCCTAGTCACTGAAATGACATATCTTCAGTATTTTGCTAACTTCTCCTAGCTCAAATATTATTTCTCCAAGATCTTTTAGTGGATGACAATAGAAGAGTAGAGCTTTCCAACAAGCTATCATATGCTTGAAACCGATCTTTAGAACTCAAGTTATGACCTTCACAAGATGACCCTATATGACTTCCAAAAGTGGAAATTTTGCCTGTTTTAGTAATCTTGAGTGTCTAAAAATGAAAATTCGATGCCTAGCATCGACTTGCAACCAAAAGTCGATGCCGGGCATCGACTTTGAGCTTTTTCAACCACTTTTTCAGCACCAGAATTAGCCTCTTTTACACACACATGAACAAGACCAGTTTTATGTGGGAAGTTGATGCCGAGCATCGACTTTATGCTGAAACTCCATGCCAGGCATCGAGTTGCTCCACAAACATCATCTTTTCAAGAAGATTTAGCAGGAGTTGGAACTCAGAAAATAAAACACAGACTTATCAGCACAAACTCAATGCCAGGCATCGAGTTGTTTGGAAAACTTGAACTTTTGAATTCATCACACAATAGGCAAGCATGGAGATGATGGAGAGAGTCTCATACACAGAACTTTAACTATTTCTTCTCATAGCTATGAAAAACTCAGAAGTTTTACAGGTGCTTTCTCACTCAGAGAAGCCCGACGCTATTCAGTCATACAAAATGAACTCCTTCTCACTTTCTCATTGTCTTCCACTTCTTCTCTCACTGCGCAGTTGATACAAACTAACTTATATAGATTTTCGCATTCTCGTGACTTTTTTTAAAAAACTTCTAGAACTAAAGTGAACTAACTTTACAAATATGATACACTTGTGAATTTGTCCCTTCACATAGGCATGGGGTTTTCTTCCTAAGATTTGACCTTCAAATATATGTCCAATTAGTGATTGTTTCTCCAACAGCTCCCCCTCAATCACTATTTGACATTCTCTGTTTCTTCATATCATCTTCTTTTTATTTTACTCCTGCCATGCTTTTGAATCTGCTAGTCTTCACACCATCCAAGCTCTTTGTCATTATGTCTGCTATCTGATCTTTAGTAGAAATGTACTCCACTTCAATCTCCTTCTCCATTACCTTTTCTTTGAGAAAATGATAATGTATCTCTATGTGCTTTGTTCTTGCATGAAATACTGGATTTGCTGCAAGATAAAGTGAACTCATATTATCTCCATGTATTGTAGGTGTACCTTGATCAATGCCTAAGCTCTTGAACGATGTCTGCATCCATATGACCTCCTTAGCTGCTTCCACAAGTCCTTTGTACGCTGCTTCAGTTGATGATAATGCTACTGTATGTTGTTTCTTTGAACACCAACTTACAAGCTTGTCACCAATGTATATCATGTAACCATGAGTTGATCTCCTGTCATCTTGATTACCTGCCCAGTCTGAGTCACTATAGGCTCTCAACTTCAAATCTGATGTAAAAGGATAATATAATCTTTCCTTTATAGTTCCTTTAATATATCTAAGAACTCTTTGACCTGCAATCCAATGTGGATCCTTTGGACAATGCATGAATTGTGACAACACTCCCACTACATAACTAAGATCAGGTCTTGTTAGTGTAGCATAAATCAAACTACCCACAAGAGATTGATACTTCCTCATATCTTTGTATTCTGCACCATCATATTTACTGAGCTTGTGATTAACTTCAAGTGGAGTTGAAGCTTCTCTGGAATTTTCCATATCAAACTTCTTCAATAGATTCAGAATTGTGACACAAATATGCCATGATCTGTATAGGTGACTTCCATACCAAGAAAGTATGATAACTTTCCTAGATCATTGATCTTGAATTCTTTTTCAAGTAATCTCTTTAACTCCTTGATTCCTTCATCTGAAGTTCCTGTGATTATAATGTCATCTACATAAATACAAATGTAGATTGTACCTTCCTCTGTTCTTTTGATAAGTAGACTTGGATCTGCTTTTGAACTTTGATATCCAAGGTCATTCAGATACTTCACCAGTCTATAGTTCCATGCTCTTGGAGCTTGCTTCAATCCATACAATGCTCTTCTCAACCTGCAAACAAAATTTGGATACCTGGAATCTATAAACCCTTGAGGTTGTTCCGTGTATACCTCATCTGATATGTATTCATTCAAGAATGCATTCTTTATATCCAATTGACTTAGGGTGCATCCTTTTGAAGTTGCAATAGCAATGATTGTCCTTATAGTTGATATCTTAGCTACAGGACTGAATGTCTCCTCATAATCTATGCCATAGGTTTGGGCATAGCCTTTCACCACCAGTCTAGCTTTGTATCTAGCTATACTTCCATCTGCAAGCTTCTTCACTTCATAAACCCATTTATTTCCAATTACTTTCTTACCATTTGGTTTAGGAACAAGTTCCCATGTCTTGTTCTCCTCCAGTGCATTGAATTCTTCCTTCATGGCTTCTTCCCATTGCTTCTTACCTTTAGCTTCATCATAGTTCTGAGGTTCTTCATCATCTTTGACCATATATGCATAGTTCTTCTGAGTTATGTAAGAAGTATCATAAGAATATCTTTCTGGTTGTCTTCTAGTCCTGCTTGACCTTCTTGGTTCACATTCTTCATAAGTGTCAGGATACACTTCTTCATCAAATATAGGAGCTTCTTCATTTCTTCTTGTTAATCCACTTCTAGATGTACTTGCTTGCATATAGTCTTCATCTCTATTCACCTGTACAATTGATTTTCCTTTCTCACATCTTCTTACCTCTTCTTCAAATTCTTCAGCTGTATGACTTTGATCTGCATACCAACTTTTCTGTTCATCAAATGTAACATCTCTAGAAATAATAAATTGCTTGGTTAGAGGATTCCACAATCTGTAACCCATCTGCTTTTCATCATAACCAATGAACACATATATTTCTGCCTTTGGTTCAAGTTTATGTCTTAGTTGTGATGGCACATAAGCGTATGCAATAGATGCAAACACTCTACAATGATCTAGTGTTGGTTTCTTACCCCACCAAGCTTCATATGGAGTCATTCCATTTAGAGCTGCACATGGTAATCTATTCACAAGATATGTAGCTGTATTTACAGCCTCAACCCAAAGATAATTTGGACAATTCTTCTCCTTCAGCATAGCTCTAGCAAACTCAACCAAAGTCCTATTTCTCCTTTCTGCTACACCATTTTGTTGTGGTGTATACTTGCGAGTTACTTCTCTCTTAATACCTGCATTCCAAAGCTAATCATTGAACTCTTGGGAGAAGTATTCTCCCCCTCCATCAGACCTCAGTCTCTTAAGCTTTTGACCTGTGACTCTCTCTGCATATGCATGAAAATGCTTGAAGGCTCCAAACACTTCTGATCTTTCCTTCAAAACATATAATGTTATCCATCTTGTAGCATCATCAATGAAAAGAACATAATACCTTGAGCCACTAATAGATGCTTCTTTTGTTGGTCCCCATACATCAGTATGAATGAGCTCTAGTAATCCATCATGTTTGAATCCTTTCTTCTGAAATGGTAACCTGTGTGCTTTTCCCATTTGACATGCTTCACATTTATAAACCATATGTTGACTTTGCACATTTGGTAATCCCAGTACAGACTGATTAGCAACCATAGCTTTAATTCCTCTTTCATTGAAATAACCTAATCTCTTATGCCAGAGATCAAGTTCTGTAATCACTCCTTCACCATGTGTGAGCAAAGCTTCACCAATGTTCCCTTGTACTCTTAAAGTAAAGAGTCTACCTTCTTTCTTACCAGAGACAATCTGATTATATCCATTCTCTGGATCTTCAACAAATACTCCTTCATTTGTAAACCTGACTTGAAAACCTTTTTCAACTATCTGCCCCACACTAATCAAGTTTTTAGGTGTTGTGGGAACATACAAAACATTGGTTAGCAAATCTGCCAGAGATCAAGTTCTGTAATCA
Organism: Ceratopteris richardii; assembly: GCA_020310875.1. Taxonomy (NCBI): domain Eukaryota; kingdom Viridiplantae; phylum Streptophyta; class Polypodiopsida; order Polypodiales; family Pteridaceae; genus Ceratopteris; species Ceratopteris richardii. The sequence continues at coordinate 16,077,178 of CM035427.1, forward strand.
CTCCTTCACCATGTGTGAGCAAAGCTTGACCAATGTTCCCTTGTACTCTTAAAGTAAAGAGTCTACCTTCTTTCTTACCAGAGACAATCTGATTATATCCATTCTTTGGATCTTCATCAAATACTCCATTTGTAAACCTGACTTGAAAACCTTTTTCAACTATCTGCTCCACACTAATCAAGTTTTAGGTGTTGTGGGAACATACAAAACATTGGTTAGCAAATCTGCTCCACTCTTGCATTTCACTTTTCCAATTGAATGTACACTATGTCTGGTATTATCATCTGTTTGAACTATATGACTAGAAATACCTTTTTCCAATTCTAACATCAATTCTATGTTTCCTGATAAATGATTAGAACATCCAGAGTCAATGTAAAATACCTTTAGGTCTTCTTTATCTGATGTGTTGATTGAGTTCATCATCAATGATGTATGACTTTCATTCTGTGTGTCATTTGCATAGTTGTAGTAGGTGGTGTTGTAGGATTGATTATGTCCCCAACTTCTTCCTCCACCTCTACCATAGCCTCCTCTTGGATTTTGTCTACTTCTTTGAAAATTACTTTGATATCTTCCACCTCGACCTCTGCTATTGATGTTTTGATTCTGGTATGGTCCTTGTTGGTTGTGCCAACAGTCATGAGCCAAATGATTACTCAATCCACAGATCCAACAAGCCTTCTTGTTGTTATTTTGATTACCTCTACCTCTTCCAAAACCTCTTGGTCTTCCTCTGCCTGTGCCTTTACCTCTTGCATAATAAACTTGAGAACTTGACTCTTCTTCATCCTTTGTTTTACCTTTATCTCCTTTCTTCTTGTTCTTCATGTACATTGCAGAACTTTGTCCTTTATCTCCATCTCCCTTCAAGTCTTGCTCAAATGTGAGCATCAAACCAAGCAACTGGTTCAAATCTGGAACATAATGGTTTAATGAAAGTTCTGTTGATAAGACAAAAGGTTTCCACCTTTCATCCCCTCTCAAACCTGCAAGTAGTTGAGCAATCAATCTGTGATCTTCAACATCTTCATCTATGGATCCAAGACTATCTGCTAGATCCTTCATCTTAGTGACATAATCACTAATACTTTGACTTGGCTTCTTCTTGAATGTTGTAAACTCTAACCATAGACTTGCTTTCCGTGCTTTAGTAGTGCTTTGGAAATGATACTTCATTGCATTCCATATATCTTCAGATGATTCCAATCCTCTGATGTGTGGTAGCAAATGATCAGAGATTGTATTGTAGATGTAGGCTTTTGTGCTTGCATCCTTCTTCTTCCAATGCTTTAAAGCATCAAGTTCTTCTTTCTTTGGTCGGCTTTCATCTTCAAATACTGGCTTCTCTTCTTCACCTGTTACACATATCATGAGATCCTTACTCATAAGTAAGGCTTCCATTTTCATTACCCATGCGGGGTAATTATCTCCGTCCAGTTTGTCAATGGAGATATGATCTGCCATACTCCTTTCCTTCTGCTGCAACCTGTGAGCTTAAAGGATAAAGGATAATACCTTTTGAAGTTCTTTGTGTATGAGGATACTTCGAAAGTAATCTTTTGATGCCTTGTGTCTTCAAATGCTTCACCTTTCAAACTTTAATGGAAAACTTTCCAAAACTTCTCGTACCTTTGTCGCCTTCTGCTCTTTAGGACTTTTCTGCTCTGATACAACTTGTGATGTGTAAAACACCACAAGAAATGAATTAATGTGACACTAGAACACCTCTATGATCACCATTAACTCATTGCCACTCCAAACTTTGAGAAATGATAGCCTAAAGTGAGAACTTTGCTTCTACAAAAATTCCTAGTCACTGAAATGACATATCTTCAGTATTTTGCTAATTTCTCCTAGCTCAAATATTATTTCTCGAAGATCTTTAAGTGGATGAACATAGACGAGTAGAGCTTTCCAACAAGCCATCATATGCTTGAAACTGATCTCTAGAACTCAAGTTATGGCCTTCACAAGATGACCCTATATGACTTCCAAAAGTGGAAATTTTGCCTGTTTTAGTAATCTTGAGTGTCTAAAAATGAAAATTCAATGCCTAGCATCGACTTGCAACCAAAAGTCGATGTTGGGCATCGACTTTGAGCTTTTTCAGCCACTTTTTCAGCACCAGAATTAGCCTCTTTTACACACACATGAACAAGACCAGTTTTATGTGGGAAGTCGATGTCGGGCATTGACTTTATGCTGAAACTTGATGCCAAGCATTGAGTTGCTCCACAAACATCATCTTTTCAAGAAGATTTAGCAGGAGTTGGAACTCAGAAAATAAAACACAAACTTATCAACACAAACTCGATGCCAGGCATCGAGTTGCTTGGAAAACTTGAACTTTTGAATTCATCACACAATAGGCAAGCATGGAGATGATGGAGAGAGTCTCATACACAGAACTTTAACTATTTCTTCTCATAGCTATGAAAAACTCAGAAGTTTTACAGGTGCTTTCTCACTCAGAGAAGCCCGAAGCTATTCAGTCATACAAAATGAACTCCTTCTCACTTTCTCATTGTCTTCCACTTCTTCTCTCACTGCGTCAGTTGATACAAACTAACTTATATAGATTTTCGCATTCTCGTGACTTTTTTTAAAAAACTTCTAGAACTAAAGTGAACTAACTTTACAAATATGATACACTTGTGAATTTGTCCCTTCACATAGGCATGGGGTTTTCTTCCTAAGATTTGACCTTCAAATATATGTGCAATTAGTGATTGTTTCTCCAACAGCTCCCCCTCAATCACTATTTGACATTCTCTGTTTCTTCATATCATCTTCTTTTTCTTTTACTCCTGCCATGCTTTTGAATCTGCTAGTCTTCACACCATCCAAGCTCTTTGTCATTATGTCTGCTATCTGATCTTTAGTAGAAATGTACTCCACTTCAATCTCCTTCTCCATTACCTTTTCTCTGAGAAAATGATAAAATATCTCTATGTGCTTTGTTCTTGCATGAAATACTAGATTTGCTACAAGATAAAGTGAACTCATATTATCTTCATGTATTGTAGGTGTACCTTGATCAATGCTTAAGCTCTTGAACAATGTCTGCATCCATATGACCTCCTTAGCTGCTTCCACAAGTCCTTTGTACGCTGCTTCAGTTGATGATAATGCTACTGTATGTTGTTTCTTTGAACAGCAACTTACAAGCTTGTCACCAATGTATATCATGTAACCATGAGTTGATCTCATGTCATCTTGATTACCTGCCCAGTCTGAGTCACTATAGGCTCTCAACTTCAAATTTGATGTAAAAGGATAATATAATCCTTCCTTTATAGTTCCTTTAATATATCTGAGAACTCTTTGACCTGCAATCCAATGTGGATCCTTTGGACAATGCATGAATTGTGACAACACTCCCACTACATAACTAAGATCAGGTCTTGTTAGTGTAGCATAAATCAAACTACCCACAAGAGATTGATACTTCCTCATATCTTTGTATTCTGCACCATCATATTTACTGAGCTTGTGATTAACTTCAAGTGGAGTTGAAGCTTCTCTGGAATTTTCCATATCAAACTTCTTCAATAGATTCAGAATTGTGACACAAATATGCCATGATCTGTATAGGTGACTTCCATACCAAGAAAGTATGATAACTTTCCTAGATCATTGATCTTGAATTCTTTTTCAAGTAATCTCTTTAACTCCTTGATTCCTTCATCTGAAGTTCCTGTGATTATAATGTCATCTACATAAATACAAATGTAGATTGTACCTTCCTCTGTTCTTTTGATAAGTAGACTTGGATCTGCTTTTGAACTTTGATATCCAAGGTCATTCAGATACTTCACCAGTCTATAGTTCCATGCTCTTGGAGCTTGCTTCAATCCATACAATGCTCTTCTCAACCTGCAAACAAAATTTGGATACCTGGAATCTATAAACCCTTGAGGTTGTTCCGTGTATACCTCATCTGATATGTATTCATTCAAGAATGCATTCTTTATATCCAATTGACTTAGGGTGCATCCTTTTGAAGTTGCAATAGCAATGATTGTCCTTATAGTTGATATCTTAGCTACAGGACTGAATGTCTCCTCATAATCTATGCCATAGGTTTGGGCATAGCCTTTCACCACCAGTCTAGCTTTGTATCTAGCTATACTTCCATCTGCAAGCTTCTTCACTTCATAAACCCATTTATTTCCAATTACTTTCTTACCATTTGGTTTAGGAACAAGTTCCCATGTCTTGTTCTCCTCCAGTGCATTGAATTCTTCCTTCATGGCTTCTTCCCATTGCTTCTTACCTTTAGCTTCATCATAGTTCTGAGGTTCTTCATCATCTTTGACCATATATGCATAGTTCTTCTGAGTTATGTAAGAAGTATCATAAGAATATCTTTCTGGTTGTCTTCTAGTCCTGCTTGACCTTCTTGGTTCACATTCTTCATAAGTGTCAGGATACACTTCTTCATCAAATATAGGAGCTTCTTCATTTCTTCTTGTTAATCCACTTCTAGTTGTACTTGCTTGCATATAGTCTTCATCTCTATTCACCTGTACAATTGATTTTCCTTTCTCACATCTTCTTACCTCTTCTTCAAATTCTTCAGTTGTATGACTTTGATCTGCATACCAACTTTTCTGTTCATCAAATGTAACATCTCTAGAAATAATAAATTGCTTGGTTAGAGGATTCCACAATCTGTAACCCATCTGCTTTTCATCATAACCAATGAACACATATATTTCTGCCTTTGGTTCAAGTTTATGTCTTAGTTGTGATGGCACATAAGCGTATGCAATAGATGCAAACACTCTACAATGATCTAGTGTTGGTTTCTTACCCCACCAAGCTTCATATGGAGTCATTCCATTTAGAGCTGCACATGGTAATCTATTCACAAGATATGTAGCTGTATTTACAGCCTCAACCCAAAGATAATTTGGACAATTCTTCTCCTTCAGCATAGCTCTAGCAAACTCAACCAAAGTCCTATTTCTCCTTTCTGCTACACCATTTTGTTGTGGTGTATACTTGCGAGTTACTTCTCTCTTAATACCTGCATTCCAAAGCTAATCATTGAACTCTTGGGAGAAGTATTCTCCCCCTCCATCAGACCTCAGTCTCTTAAGCTTTTGACCTGTGACTCTCTCTGCATATGCATGAAAATGCTTGAAGGCTCCAAACACTTCTGATCTTTCCTTCAAAACATATAATGTTATCCATCTTGTAGCATCATCAATGAAAAGAACATAATACCTTGAGCCACTAATAGATGCTTCTTTTGTTGGTCCCCATACATCAGTATGAATGAGCTCTAGTAATCCATCATGTTTGAATCCTTTCTTCTGAAATGGTAACCTGTGTGCTTTTCCCATTTGACATGCTTCACATTTATAAACCATATGTTGACTTTGCACATTTGGTAATCCCAGTACAGACTGATTAGCAACCATAGCTTTAATTCCTCTTTCATTGAAATAACCTAATCTCTTATGCCAGAGATCAAGTTCTGTAATCACTCCTTCACCATGTGTGAGCAAAGCTTCACCAATGTTCCCTTGTACTCTTAAAGTAAAGAGTCTACCTTCTTTCTTACCAGAGACAATCTGATTATATCCATTCTCTGGATCTTCAACAAATACTCCTTCATTTGTAAACCTGACTTGAAAACCTTTTTCAACTATCTGCCCCACACTAATCAAGTTTTTAGGTGTTGTGGGAACATACAAAACATTGGTTAGCAAATCTGCCAGAGATCAAGTTCTGTAATCACTCCTTCACCATGTGTGAGCAAAGCTTGACCAATGTTCCCTTGTACTCTTAAAGTAAAGAGTCTACCTTCTTTCTTACCAGAGACAATCTGATTATATCCATTCTTTGGATCTTCATCAAATACTCCATTTGTAAACCTGACTTGAAAACCTTTTTCAACTATCTGCTCCACACTAATCAAGTTTTAGGTGTTGTGGGAACATACAAAACATTGGTTAGCAAATCTGCTCCACTCTTGCATTTCACTTTTCCAATTGAATGTACACTATGTCTGGTATTATCATCTGTTTGAACTATATGACTAGAAATACCTTTTTCCAATTCTAACATCAATTCTATGTTTCCTGATAAATGATTAGAACATCCAGAGTCAATGTAAAATACCTTTAGGTCTTCTTTATCTGATGTGTTGATTGAGTTCATCATCAATGATGTATGACTTTCATTCTGTGTGTCATTTGCATAGTTGTAGTAGGTGGTGTTGTAGGATTGATTATGTCCCCAACTTCTTCCTCCACCTCTACCATAGCCTCCTCTTGGATTTTGTCTACTTCTTTGAAAATTACTTTGATATCTTCCACCTCGACCTCTGCTATTGATGTTTTGATTCTGGTATGGTCCTTGTTGGTTGTGCCAACAATCATGAGCCAAATGATTACTCAATCCACAGATCCAACAAGCCTTCTTGTTGTTATTTTGATTACCTCTACCTCTTCCAAAACCTCTTGGTCTTCCTCTGCCTGTGCCTTTACCTCTTGCATAATAAACTTGAGAACTTGACTCTTCTTCATCCTTTGTTTTACCTTTATCTCCTTTCTTCTTGTTCTTCATGTACATTGCAGAACTTTGTCCTTTATCTCCATCTCCCTTCAAGTCTTGCTCAAATGTGAGCATCAAACCAAGCAACTGGTTCAAATCTGGAACATAATGGTTTAATGAAAGTTCTGTTGATAAGACAAAAGGTTTCCACCTTTCATCCCCTCTCAAACCTGCAAGTAGTTGAGCAATCAATCTGTGATCTTCAACATCTTCATCTATGGATCCAAGACTATCTGCTAGATCCTTCATCTTAGTGACATAATCACTAATACTTTGACTTGGCTTCTTCTTGAATGTTGTAAACTCTAACCATAGACTTGCTTTCCGTGATTTAGTAGTGCTTTGGAAATGATACTTCATTGCATTCCATATATCTTCAGATGATTCCAATCCTCTGATGTGTGGTAGCAAATGATCAGAGATTGTATTGTAGATGTAGGCTTTTGTGCTTGCATCCTTCTTCTTCCAATGCTTTAAAGCATCAAGTTCTTCTTTCTTTGGTCGGCTTTCATCTTCAAATACTGGCTTCTCTTCTTCACCTGTTACACATATCATGAGATCCTTACTCATAAGTAAGGCTTCCATTTTCATTACCCATGCGGGGTAATTATCTCCGTCCAGTTTGTCAATGGAGATATGATCTGCCATACTCCTTTCCTTCTGCTGCAACCTGTGAGCTTAAAGGATAAAGGATAATACCTTTTGAAGTTCTTTGTGTATGAGGATACTTCGAAAGTAATCTTTTGATGCCTTGTGTCTTCAAATGCTTCACCTTTCAAACTTTAATGGAAAACTTTCCAAAACTTCTCGTACCTTTGTCGCCTTCTGCTCTTTAGGACTTTTCTGCTCTGATACAACTTGTGATGTGTAAAACACCACAAGAAATGAATTAATGTGACACTAGAACACCTCTATGATCACCATTAACTCATTGCCACTCCAAACTTTGAGAAATGATAGCCTAAAGTGAGAACTTTGCTTCTACAAAAATTCCTAGTCACTGAAATGACATATCTTCAGTATTTTGCTAATTTCTCCTAGCTCAAATATTATTTCTCGAAGATCTTTAAGTGGATGAACATAGACGAGTAGAGCTTTCCAACAAGCCATCATATGCTTGAAACTGATCTCTAGAACTCAAGTTATGGCCTTCACAAGATGACCCTATATGACTTCCAAAAGTGGAAATTTTGCCTGTTTTAGTAATCTTGAGTGTCTAAAAATGAAAATTCAATGCCTAGCATCGACTTGCAACCAAAAGTCGATGTTGGGCATCGACTTTGAGCTTTTTCAGCCACTTTTTCAGCACCAGAATTAGCCTCTTTTACACACACATGAACAAGACCAGTTTTATGTGGGAAGTCGATGCCGGGCATTGACTTTATGCTGAAACTTGATGCCAAGCATTGAGTTGCTCCACAAAAATCATCTTTTCAAGAAGATTTAGCAGGAGTTGGAACTCAGAAAATAAAACACAAACTTATCAACACAAACTCGATGCCAGGCATCGAGTTGCTTGGAAAACTTGAACTTTTGAATTCATCACACAATAGGCAAGCATGGAGATGATGGAGAGAGTCTCATACACAGAACTTTAACTATTTCTTCTCATAGCTATGAAAAACTCAGAAGTTTTACAGGTGCTTTCTCACTCAGAGAAGCCCGAAGCTATTCAGTCATACAAAATGAACTCCTTCTCACTTTCTCATTGTCTTCCACTTCTTCTCTCACTGCGTCAGTTGATACAAACTAACTTATATAGATTTTCGCATTCTCGTGACTTTTTTTAAAAAACTTCTAGAACTAAAGTGAACTAACTTTACAAATATGATACACTTGTGAATTTGTCCCTTCACATAGGCATGGGGTTTTCTTCCTAAGATTTGACCTTCAAATATATGTGCAATTAGTGATTGTTTCTCCAACAGCTCCCCCTCAATCACTATTTGACATTCTCTGTTTCTTCATATCATCTTCTTTTTCTTTTACTCCTGCCATGCTTTTGAATCTGCTAGTCTTCACACCATCCAAGCTCTTTGTCATTATGTCTGCTATCTGATCTTTAGTAGAAATGTACTCCACTTCAATCTCCTTCTCCATTACCTTTTCTCTGAGAAAATGATAAAATATCTCTATGTGCTTTGTTCTTGCATGAAATACTAGATTTGCTACAAGATAAAGTGAACTCATATTATCTTCATGTATTGTAGGTGTACCTTGATCAATGCTTAAGCTCTTGAACAATGTCTGCATCCATATGACCTCCTTAGCTGCTTCCACAAGTCCTTTGTACGCTGCTTCAGTTGATGATAATGCTACTGTATGTTGTTTCTTTGAACAGCAACTTACAAGCTTGTCACCAATGTATATCATGTAACCATGAGTTGATCTCATGTCATCTTGATTACCTGCCCAGTCTGAGTCACTATAGGCTCTCAACTTCAAATTTGATGTAAAAGGATAATATAATCCTTCCTTTATAGTTCCTTTAATATATCTGAGAACTCTTTGACCTGCAATCCAATGTGGATCCTTTGGACAATGCATGAATTGTGACAACACTCCCACTACATAACTAAGATCAGGTCTTGTTAGTGTAGCATAAATCAAACTACCCACAAGAGATTGATACTTCCTCATATCTTTGTATTCTGCACCATCATATTTACTGAGCTTGTGATTAACTTCAAGTGGAGTTGAAGCTTCTCTGGAATTTTCCATATCAAACTTCTTCAATAGATTCAGAATTGTGACACAAATATGCCATGATCTGTATAGGTGACTTCCATACCAAGAAAGTATGATAACTTTCCTAGATCACTGATCTTGAATTCTTTTTCAAGTAATCTCTTTACCTCCTTGATTCCTTCATCTGAAGTTCCTGTGATTATAATGTCATCTACATAAATACAAATGTAGATTGTACCTTCCTCTGTTCTTTTGATAAGTAGACTTGGATCTGCTTTTGAACTTTGATATCCAAGGTCATTCAGATACTTCACCAGTCTATAGTTCCATGCTCTTGGAGCTTGCTTCAATCCATACAATGCTCTTCTCAACCTGCAAACAAAATTTGGATACCTGGAATCTATAAACCCTTGAGGTTGTTCCATGTATACCTCATCTGATATGTATCCATTCAAGAATGCATTCTTTATATCCAATTGACTTAGGGTCCATCCTTTTGAAGCTGCAATAGCAATGATTGTCCTTATAGTTGACATCTTAGCTACAGGACTGAATGTCTCCTCATAATCTATGCCATAGGTTTGGGCATAGCCTTTCACCACCAGTCTAGCTTTGTATCTAGCTATACTTCCATCTGCAAGCTTCTTCACTTTATAAACCCATTTATTTCCAATTACTTTCTTACCATTTGGTTTAGGAACAAGTTCCCATGTCTTGTTCTCCTCCAGTGCATTGAATTCTTCCTTCATGGCTTCTTCCCATTGCTTCTTACCTTTAGCTTCATCATAGTTCTGAGGTTCTTCATCATCTTTGACCATATATGCATAGTTCTTCTGAGTTATGTAAGAAGTATCATAAGAATATCTTTCTGGTTGTCTTCTAGTCCTGCTTGACCTTCTTGGTTCACATTCTTCATAAGTGTCAGGATACACTTCTTCATCAAATATAGGAGCTTCTTCATTTCTTCTTGTTAATCCACTTCTAGATGTACTTGCTTGCATATAGTCTTCATCTCTATTCACCTGTACAATTGATTTTCCTTTCTCACATCTTCTTACCTCTTCTTCAAATTCTTCAGCTGTATGACTTTGATCTGCATACCAACTTTTCTGTTCATCAAATGTAACATCTCTAGAAACAATAAATTGTTTGGTTAGAGGATTCCACAATCTGTAACCCATCTGCTTTTCATCATAACCAATGAACACATATTTTTCTGCCTTTGGTTCAAGTTTATGTCTTAGTTGTGATGGCACATAAGCATATGCAATAGATGCAAACACTCTACAATGATCTAGTGTTGGTTTCTTACCCCACCAAGCTTCATATGGAGTCATTCCATTTAGAGCTGCACATGGTAATCTATTCACAAGATATGTAGCTGTATTTACAGCCTCAACCCAAAGATAATTTGGACAATTCTTCTCCTTCAGCATAGCTCTAGCAAACTCAACCAAAGTCCTATTTCTCCTTTCTGCTACACCATTTTGTTGTGGTGTATACCTGCAAGTTATTTCTCTCTTAATACCTGCATTCCAAAGCTAATCATTGAACTCTTGGGAGAATTATTCTCCCCCTCCATCAGACCTCGGTCTCTTAAGCTTTTGACATGTGACTCTCTCTGCATATGCATGAAAATGCTTGAAGGCTCCAAACACTTCTGATCTTTCCTTCAAAACATATAATGTTATCCATCTTGTAGCATCATCAATGAAAAGAACATAATACCTTGAGCCACTGATAGATGCTTCTTTTGTTGGTCCCCATACATCAGTATGAATGAGCTCTAGTAATCCATCATGTTTGAATCCTTTCTTCTGAAATGGTAACATGTGTGCTTTTCCCATTTGACATGCTTCACATTTATAAACCATATGTTGACTTTGCACATTTGGTAATCCCAGTACAGACTGATTAGCAACCATAGCTTTAATTCCTCTTTCATTGAAATAACCTAATCTCTTATGCCAGAGATCAAGTTCTGTAATCACTCCTTCACCATGTGTGAGCAAAGCTTGACCAATGTTCCCTTGTACTCTTAAAGTAAAGAGTCTACCTTCTTTCTTACCAGAGACAATCTGATTATATCCATTCTCTGGATCTTCAACAAATACTCCTTCATTTGTAAACCTGACTTGAAAACCTTTTTCAACTATCTGCCCCACACTAATCAAGTTTTTAGGTGTTGTGGAACATACAAAACATTGGTTAGCAAATCTGCCAGAGATCAAGTTCTGTAATCACTCCTTCACCATGTGTGAGCAAAGCTTGACCAATGTTCCCTTGTACTCTTAAAGTAAAGAGTCTACCTTCTTTCTTACCAGAGACAATCTGATTATATCCATTCTCTACATCTTCAACAAATACTCCTTCATTTGTAAACCTGACTTGAAAACCTTTTTCAACTATCTGCCCCACACTAATCAAGTTTTTAGGTGTTGTGGGAACATACAAAACATTGGTTAGCAAATCTGCTCCACTCTTGCATTTCACTTTTCCAATTGAATGTACACTATGTCTGGTATTATCACCTGTTTGAACTGTATGACTAGAAATACCTTTTTCCAATTCTAACATCAATTCTATGTTTCCTAATAAATGATTAGAACATCCAGAGTCAATGTAAAATACCTTTAAGTCTTCTTTATCTGATGTGTTGATTGAGTTCATCATCAATGATGTATGACTTTCATTCTGTGTGTCATTTGCATAGTTGTAGTAGGTGGTGTTGTAGGATTGATTCTGTCCCCAACTTCTTCCTCCACCTCTACCATAGCCTCCTCTTGGATTTTGTCTACCTCTTTGAAAATTACTTTGATATCTTCCACCTTGACCTCTGCTGTTGTTGTTTTGATTCTGGTATGGTCCTTGTTGGTTGTGCCAACAGTCATGAGCCAAATGATTACTCAATCCACAGATCCAACAAGCCTTCTTGTTGAACTTATTTTGATTACCTCTACCTCTTCCAAAACCTCTTGGTCTTCCTCTGCCTGTGCCTTTACCTCTTGCATAATAAGCTTGAGAGCTTGACTCTTCTTCATCCTTTGCTTTACCTTTATCTCCTTTCTTCTTGTTCTTCATGTACATTGCAGAACTTTGTCCTTTATCTCCATCTCCCTTCAAGTCTTGCTCAAATGTGAGCATCAAACCAAGCAACTGGTTCAAATCTGGAACATAATGGTTTAATGAAAGTTATGTTGATAAGACAAAAGGTTTCCACCTTTCATCCCCTCTCAAACCTGCAAGTAGTTGAGCAATCAATCTGTGATCTTCAACATCTTCATCTATGGATCCAAGACTATCTGCTAGATCCTTCATCTTAGTGACATAATCACTAATACTTTGACTTGGCTTCTTCTTGAATGTTGTAAACTCTGACCATAAACTTGCTTTTCGTGCTTTAGAAGTGCTTTGGAAATGATACTCCAATGCATTCCATATATCTTCAGATGATTCCAATCCTCTGATGTGTGGTAGCAAATGATCAGAGATTGTATTGTAGATGTAGGCTTTTGCGCTTGCATCCTTCTTCTGCCAATGCTTTAAAGCATCAAGTTCTTCTTCCTTTGGTCGGCTTTCATCTTCAAATACTGGCTTCTCTTCTTCACCTGTTACATATATCATGAGATCCTTACTCATAATTAAGGCTTCCATTCTCATTACCCATGCGGGGTAATTATCTCTGTCCAGTTTGTCAATGGAGATATGATCTGCCATACTCCTTTCCTTCTGCTGCAACCTGTGAGCTTAAAGGATAAAGGATAATACCTTTTGAAGTTCTTTGTGTATGAGGATACTTCGAAAGTAATCTTTTGATGCCTTGTGTCTTCAAATGCTTCACCTTTCAAACTTTAATGGAAAACTTTCCAAAACTTCTCGTACCTTTGTCGCCTTCTGCTCTTTAGGACTTTTCTGCTCTGATACAACTTGTGATGTGTAAAACACCACAGGAAATGAATTAATGTGACACTAGAACACCTCTATGATCACCATTAACTCATTGCCACTCCAAACTTTGAGAAATGATAGCCTAAAGTGAGAACTTTGCTTCTACAGAAATTCCTAGTCACTGAAAATGACATATCTTCAGTATTTTGCTAATTTCCTAGCTTTAAAAGATCTTTAAGTGGATGAAAGTAGATGAGTACAGCTTTCCAACAAGCGATCATATGCTTGAAACGGATCTCTAGAACTCAAGTTATGGGCTTCACAAGATGACTCTGTATGAATTAAAAGTGGAAATTTTGCCCATTTTAGTAATCTTGAGTGTCTAAAAATGAAAATTTGATGCCTAGCATCGACTTGCAACCAAAAGTCGATGCCGGCCATCGACTTTGAGCTTTTTTAGCCACTTTTTCAGCACCAGAATTAGCCTCTTTTACACACACATGAACAAGACCACTTTTATGTGGGAAGTCGATGTCGAGCATCGACTTTATGCTGAAACTCGATGCCAGGCATTGAGTTGCTCCACAAATTTAGCAGGAGTTGGAACTCAGAAAATAAAACACAGACTTATCAGCACAAACTTGATGACAGGCATCGAGTTGCTTGGAAAACTTGAACTTTTGAATTCATCACACAATAGGCAAGCATGGAGATGATGGAGAGAGTCTCATACACAGAACTTTAACTATTTCTTCTCATAGCTATGAAAAACTCAGAAGTTTTACAGGTGCTTTCTCACTCAGAGAAACCCGATGCTATTCAGTCATACAAAATGAACTCCTTCTCACTTTCTCATTGTCTTCCACTTCTTCTCTCACTGCGTTAGTTGATACAAACTAACTTATATAGATTTTCGCATTCTCGTGACTTTTTTTAAAAAACTTCTAGAACTAAAGTGAACTAACTTTACAAATATGATACACTTGTGAATTTGTCCCTTCACATAGGCATGGGGTTTTCTTCCTAAGATTTGACCTTCAAATATATGTCCAATTAGTGATTGTTTCTCCAACACTAGCTATTTCAACAATCAATCTATTTCTTCTTTCTGCTACCTCATTTTGCTCAGGGGTATACCTTGTGATAATTTCTCTCTTGATTCCTATGTCTTGCAAGAATGCATCAAAATCATTTGAGAAGTACTCACCACCTCCATTTGACCTTAGCCTTTTTAGATTTCTCCCTGTTTGATTCTCAACAAGTGCAAGATACTTTTTAAAGCAACTGAATACTTCATCTTTGTGCTTCATAAAGTACAATACAGTCCACCTACTCTAATCATCAATGAAAGATACATAATACCTTGATCTAGAGATTGAGGGATCCTTGTTTGGTCCCCATACATCTGTATGAACAAGTTTTAGGTAGTCCTCATGCATGTAGCCTTTTCTTGAGAAGGGTAATGTGTGAGACTTTCCAAACTGACAAGCACCACATTTATAAATCATGTGTTGCTTGGATACATTAGGTATTCCAAGCACACATTGATCTCTGCATATTTGTTTCAAGGTTCTTTCACCTACATGCCCTAATCTTTTATGCCAAATTTCAAGCTCTGATAATGTTTGATATTTATAACTATAAAGTGCAATGTTTCTTGTATCCTCAAGTTCAAAAGTGAGTAGTATACCTGTCTTTTCTCCTTTGGCAATTCTCTTGAACCCATGCTTGGGATCCTCCACAAATGCTCCATATTGGTTGAATCTAACCTGCAAACCTTTTTCCACAATCTTTCCAACACTTATCAAATTCTTGGTAATAGTTGGTACATATAGAACCCTGCTCAACAGATTTGTTTTGCCATCAAAGGTCTTAACATTTCCAACTTTAATCATTGAGTGCTTGGTGTCATCACCTATTTGTAGCTGATGCTTACCCTTTGGTTCCTCAAGGTCAGAGAGAAGAAGTACATTGCCTGCCACATGGTTTGAGCATCCTAAGTCAATGTAGAAGAGATGGTCATCATTTATACCTAGTTTTGAAGTCATGTTCATAATAAGAAGAGAATCTTCTTGCTCCTTTGTTTAGTTGTTGTAATCCTTTCTGGATTTGTATCCTCCTTGGTAGTTGCTATTGTAGTTTTTGTTGTTGTAGTTGTTGTTGTATCCTTGGTGGTGATTGAATCTTCCTCTTGATTGTGTGTATCCACCTCTTTGATAACCTCCACCTCTCTGATTCTTGAATTTATGAAAACACTCATCTATAGTATGATTTGATAAACCACAAATATTGCATGGTGAGGAGTTATAAGGTCTCCCTCTACCTTGCTTACCTCCTTTGCCCCTTCCTCTTCATGATCTACCTTTCCCTGCATAGTTGGCTTGGGAGGTAGTTCCTTCATATTCTACCTTCTTGTTCTTGCCTTTCTCTTTAGACTTATTTTTATCAGTGCATAGGGCAAAAGAGTTATTACCTCTTGATGGATCTCCATTCTTGTTGAGCTTGGATTCATGGGTGAATAGTTTCCCCATGAGTGTGGTAAGTTCTGGAATGTGCATGTCCATGTACAAGTCCATGGTAGTTGTGAAGCTCTCCCATTTGTTATCAACTTTAATGCCATTGATTACTTGCCTTACAATTTGCTCCTCTTCAATTTCTTCTCCTATGCTCACCAATTGATCTGCTACATCAACTTTGGTCACATACTTTGAGATAGCTTGCTTAGGTTGCTTTCTTTTTGTGAATTCAATCCACAATTGATTCTTTGTGCCTCTTTTGTTGGAAGAGAAATAAGAAGACAATATTCCTCAAGTCTCTTGGGATGTCTTACACTTCCTAATATGTGGAAGAAGAAAATTAGAGATTGAGCTAAGTAAGTAAGACCTTGCTAATGCATCCTTGGCACACCATGTGTTGAGTCTTTCATGCTCCTCTCTTGTAGGTTGTCCTTTGCTTCTAAATATGGGCATCTCCTCATCTCCTAAGATGTATCCATAGAGGCTCCTTCCTTGCAAGTATGTCTTCATCCTCAAAGACCATGCTTGATAGTTGTTCCTATCCAATTTATCAATGAAGGAAGGAAAACCATCTCCCATTTTACCTTAGCTTTGCTCTGATACCACTGTTGGCAAAGATGGATGGACACTTCAAGTGATGAGTTGGTACAACCAAATCCTACTTAGTGCCAGTCCTTTGTGACTTCAAATTTGATATGTGGGCCCTCTTAGATTTTCAATGACACCATAAAAGTGCCTATGTACTTTGGAAATGATGTTTGAGAAGATTGAATCAAAACAGACTACTTCCAAATAGAATACTCAATGAAAACCTTCTCTTTTTTATCATACACGTGCTACTTGTAATGCTCAGTGCTATCAGTACAGTAGGAATTGGAAAAATTCTTTTTAGAGGTATTTAACTAGCTTAGTAAGCTAATTATTCCAAGTGAAATAAATTGACATGATCCGCTATACACAGAGCAATCAATTTAGCAAATAGATCATCACCCCCGATTTTTTAGGACCTCTACAAAGTTGACCAGTGAGCGCTTCGACATGTGTTTCTCCCAATTGGATGAATGGATTTGCTTCATACTTTGTCAACATGTAGATAACTAGGAGCAGATTCCAACAAGCTATGGATCATTGAATTTGTTCACAAATTGACCGAGATATGAGCAACACAAGTTGACAGTTAAGAATGACTATAATAGAGATATCATAGATGAAAAATGTAGATATAATGTATTAATGAGCAATGTTGTAGAAGATCATAGGCTTGGTAATCATAGCCTTATGATGGAGAATAGTGTAGGCTACAATGTAGGCCTTACACACATACAAAATGGCAATGGAGAGCTCGGATCAATTTTTGGCTCTCTCTAAAAGTGATCCTTCATTCTAGGAGATATTCCCATAATGTAGTGGTTACTTTCCTAACTAACAAGTCCACGACTTTTGGGTAGGTGATTACCAATATTCTCAAGTCAAAAGAAATGACTTTTACAAAGGTAAAGGGATAAATTTTCACTAGCAATGGTTTCCATGAGCCTTCATATCTTTATGATCCTCAAGCCAAATGTGTGGGCTTGAACTTTGCACCACCATTTCCAAGATTGTGGACCTGTTCCATCTCGCCAACGAGGGTAAACCCGATGTTCCCACACTTCCGCTTCCATGATGAATCAGTTTTTTCCTCCCAAATCATCCAATGAGTACGCAATTATGTGTAGCCCCACCCCTGAGCTTCTTGCCCTCCAATTTCTTGTCTCATCCATTAATTTACAAAAAACGTAATTAGGACATTTCTCCACCATTATGTTCGGTCGTTGATGTAGCTTCACGAGAGTCCATCAATTGGGCATTGCTATACTTCCACCGCATTCACAAGGAATGTCAAGCCATTGTTAAGCAGTTGGAAGAGGATACAATAGAGGAAGTTATGGCTACTCAAGAGGAAGGTTCAACAACTACCATGGAAATTACAACAAGTACAATCAGTCAAACTATCAAGGAGGCTACAAAGGAAGGATAGACTTCAATAACTACATAGAAGAATCAAACAAAGAGGATTCATTATTGATCATGAACATGGCTATGCCACAAGGTAAATCTGATGAGCATGCTTTCTACATAGATTCAGGTTGTTCAAATCATGTGGCAGGAAATTTGGCCCTCCTATCAGATTTAGAAGATCAAAGGAACAAGCATGAGGTACAAACAGGAGATGATACAAAACACCTTGTGGAGAAAATAGGAAATGTCAAAGCACCTGATGGAAACATCAACTTACTCAGTAAGGTACTCTATGTCCCTACCATTACAAAGAATTTGATAAGTGTTGGGCAGATAGTAGAGAAAGGGTTGCAAGTGAGGTTCACAAAAGCAGGAGCATTTGTTGAGGATCCAATTCAAGGATTCAGAAGAATTGCAAAAGGTGAAAAGACTGGTAGATTGTTCACATTTGAATTACAAGACACTAGAAACATTGCTCTCTTTAATTATGGTATCCAGACACTCACAGAATTGGAAGTATGGCACAAAAGGTTAGCACATATTGGTGAAAGGTCATTAAACCAAATTTGCATGGACCAAAGTGTACTTGGACTCCCTAACTTGTCAAAACAACATATGATTTATAAGTGTAGTGCATGTCAATTTGGAAAGTCTCACAGGTTACCATTCATGAAGAAGGGTTATATGCATGGAGATCTCTTGGAGTTGGTTCATACAGATGTATGGGGACCTAGCAAGGAAGCTTCAATATCTAGATCAAGGTATTATGTCTCCTTTATTGATGATTGCAGTAGATGGACTATCCTATTGTTTATGAAACACAAAGATGAAGTTTTTTCTTCTTTCAAAAGATATTTGGCTCTTGTGGAGAATCAAACAGGTAAATCACTAAAAAGGCTAAGGTGAGATGGAGGGGAGAATACTTCTCCCATGAGTTTGATTATTTTCTTCAAGAACCAAGAATCAAAAGAGAGGTAACTACAAGGTACACTCCTGAGTAAAATGGAGTGGTAGAAAGAAGAAATAGGACAATTGTTGAAGCTGTAAGGTCTATGTTGAATGAAAAGCATTTACCTAATTACGTATGGGCTGAGGCTGTATCTACAGCCACTTACTTGATTAACAGGTTGCCTTCAAAATCCCTTGATGGGATGACTCCATATGAGGCTTGGAATGGAAGAATACCAAGCTTAGATCATTGAAAAAAGATTGCTTGCATTGCTTATGCTCATGTTCCTTCAATACGTTAGAGGCAAGATGGATCCAAAGGAAGAAAGGTGCATATTTATTGGATATGACAACAATCAAAAGGGTTACAGGTTATACAACCTTATCAACAAAGGATTCTTGGTAAGCAGAGATGTAGTTTTTGATGAGAACAATTCATGGTATGAAGATTCATGCAGGAAAGTCAAATTGCCATATGACCTTGAAGAAGATTTCCCAAATCTTGGCAGAGAACATCAACCAAAGATTGAAGAACAAGATACTTCAGAAGATGATGAAGAAACTCAGATGGAAAAAATCAAAGCATGGAAGTCTAAAGGTAAAACAAAATTGCAGGAACTTGGACATGAGGTAGAATCATCACAACATGGCTTAAGAAGATCTATAAGGGAAAGAAAAAAAACCAAAAAGGTATGGGTTTAACACCTCATTAGTAACTAAACATTCTATTTACATAGCACAAGACATAAATCAAGAGGAGCCATCATCCTTTGAAGAGGCCAAAGCAAAATTAGAATGGAAGCATGCAATGAAGGAAGAGATTGAAGCACTTGAGGAAAACAACACTTGGTACTTGGTGCCCAAGACTTCATCCATGAAGGTAATAGGCTCAAGATGGGTCAATAACTCAACAAGAATTTTGATGGTTCAATTAACAGGTATAAGGAAACGCTTGTAGCAAAAGGCTTTGCACAAACTCAAGGAGTTGATTATGAAGAAACTTTTTCTCCTATAGCTAAGATGCCTACAATCAGAGTGTTACTTAGTATTGCTTCTTCGAAGAATTGGAACATACTTCAACTAGATGTAAACAATGCATTCGTCAATGGTTGGATAACAGAAGAGGTATATATGGCACAACCATCTAGTTTTGAGAATCAAGTTTATCTTGTTTATGTGTGTAAACTTAACAAAGCATTGTATGGTCTCAAGCAAGCCCCAAGAGCTTGGAATTTCAGACTTGTTTCATTCTTGTAGGACAAAGGCTTTCAACCAAGCAAGGCAGATCCTTCACTCTTTATTAAAAAGAGTAATTCTGAGATCATCTACCTATGTGTATATGTAGATGATATTATATTGACAAGAAATGATGCAGATGGTATGAATAAAATCAAAGATCAGATGAGAGAATAGTTCAAGATAAGTGATTTGGGTTCACTTACCTACTTCCTAGGTTTGGAAGTTGTCTACAAAGATCATGGTTTGTTTCTCACTCAAAGAAAGTACATCAAGGACATGTTGGCAAAATTCAAGATGAAAGATTGTAAGATTGCAGGTACTCCAATGGAGGTCAATCACAAATTGAGCTCACATGAAGGTGAACTCATAGAGGACATCACATCATATCAAAGTCTAGTGGGTAGTCTCAACTATGCCACATTGACAAGAGTAGATATATGTTACAGTGTGAGTGTGCTAAGTCAATTCATGCACACACCAAGGAAACCACACATGGATGTTGCTAAGAGGATACTCAAATATCTCAAAGGAACCATAAATGAAGAACTTTATTATCCTTATGCATTTGATTTAGAGTTGAAGCTATTTTTTGATGTAGATTGGGTTGGCTCCAAGGAAGATTGAAGGAGCACTTCAGGATATCTTACATTGTAGGTTCAAAGCTTATTTCATGGCCATCCAAGAAGAAACCTACAGTTGCTCTTTCTTCCATAGAGGCTGAGTACAGAGGTCTTGCCATTGCTACTCAAGAAGCTATGTGGATGAAGACATTATTCACAGATCTTGGATTGGAGTTTGGAACAACTATTTTTGGTGACAATATGAGTTCTATTCATTTGGGTGCTAATCCTATTTTTCATGCAAAGACTAAACATATTGAAGTTCATTATCACTATGTACAAGAGAAGGTTCTAAGCAAAGAGATTCAAATATCATATGTGTCCACTCATCAACAATGTGCAGATATTATAACCAAAGCATTGGATGGTACAAAGCTTTGCAAATTCAAGGCTATGATAGGTTTGTAGGTAATCTTGGAAGATTGAAGACCTCAAGCATACTTGGCTTGAGGGGGAACTGTTGGAGCAATTCTATGACAAGCCTAAGTATTGGCTTGTGGGAAATTCAAAGAAGAGGCCTTAAAATGAAGACAATGTAAAGTTCACTTGTGAACTACCTCTTGTAACGTTTGAAGACTTTACTTAATGTAAAAGTGAAAAATCATAAGTGGTTGAGTCCACTTGATCAAAAAGGGAAAGAGGAGCCACAAATTTGTGATTTGTGGTAGATAGAGAATCAAATAAATCACTAATTGATTGGAGAGTGATTGAGGGAAGTTGGCCTCCCAAGCTCAACTATAAATAGATGGCAGCTTTAGTCGTGGTTAGAGAGACCGCAGAGAAGTCCTCGAAGAGCTGAGCTTTATACCATATCAAGGTGTGATTCTAAGGCACACATATGTATCAGTAAGTCCATTGTATTTTACAATCAATATATTTCATTTTCATGATCATTTGAGTTCATATTTCCATGTTCTTGTGAAGTGTACTACTCATTGCCATATCTCTCAGTTTTTGCAGTCAGATTGCAAAGATGGTTTCTCTGATATTGGTGCATAGTTTTCAGTGATTTAACTTGATAAAGTTAGTTGTATAAGTATACTATATGCTCACTAATTTTCATTTCATTTGAGTGTTTCAATCTTCACTTATGTTCAATTGAAGTCAACCCTATCTGTTCATTTTCACTTCTCTGTCAGGTACCCGACTTTTTACTCATCTTGTCAGAGTTGTTTCTCAGTGTGTACATACCCAAATTCAATGAATTAAAGCTTATTGGATTTCACATACTGTCTTGTATAAGCATACAAAACTTCAGAATCATTAGATGCTTAAATCTTGAGTTACATTCATTTTTCGGCTCACTAGTCTCATTACTATAACAGCCCGTGAAAATCAGGATGATGTCATCACTTCTTAAACATCCTTCTCAGTGTGTGTTTCATTATTTTTTATATGATTACTCTTAAAAGTTAGCTCTTTAAGTTAACTAGAGTTCCCTAAAAGGAATTAAGCTAATTGCTGCTCTGCTCAGAGAATTATGCAAAACGCTAGACAGGTGTATGAACCAAAATAGCAAGTTCTTCACCTCTGAGCTAACTCCAACTTTTCTGTTTTGATCTATCTTTTTGAAAGTGATCTTCCAAGGTACATAAGGTGTCTAATACATCCATTGGCAAGCTAAAAGGGCCCACCACATACTCTTGGAGTTCATTTGGCAGGTGTAGATCAAGGATTTTGCAACACCTCTTCATCTTCAAGCACATACCTATCCATCTCTTCACACTATCAAGCAGTCAATTTGGAGCAGTTGTTGTTTGGAAACTCTTTGCCTCAAAAGAGGTTGCCTGTTCACTTAGTTAGGCTAAAAACTATACTTCACTAAAAATTGAATAACTCATAGAGCATAAAAATTTTGATAAAGCTGTTGTAGATAAGGGTAGTACTCAAGATAATCTTTCCAACAAATGTTTAAACTCTGAAAATGAATACATACATTGAGAGATATGAATCTCACACATAGGCTACCTAGAAATCGATATGCAGCTGGACATAGTCTATGAGATTGAAGAGAAGGAAATGACTCAAACCAAATAAACTACCTACAAGGGGACTTCCATGCCTTCTTCCTCTATTCTTGAGTGTCCCCCCTTGCCTCGTTTATAGCCAAGTGTCCAAAAACTCTCATGATGAGTTTGAGAGCTCTTCTCCATAACTCTTCCAGTACTTTGAGTAGCCACTCCTCTTCTAGTTCTGCTTTTTTGGATTTGATTCTTGTTTGACCTCCACTTTTTGCTGAGGTAAATGCTTCCATTTTTCATTTTTGTACTTTCCTTCCGTTTGAAGAAAATCATTTTTGCAAAAATATATACGACCTTGCTTCTTTATTTTTTAACAGGAAGGAATCATGTGTATGAATGATTTTGGGATGACCATTCATGCAACAGTTGTAGATTGTACAAGATTGGGGAACTAAATCCTTTTGTCTACAACATTTAGAAGTGACCACCAAATTCAACCTCAAGGATTATTCCTATCATGATGTACCCCCACTCTAGTGGAATACCATACATAGGATGCCTAAAGAAATAGAGTCGGTGCAATCTATAGAATTAGACCCTTCATGGTTGCATGAGGACACTTATCTATGGATGTGTAAGGTAGTTAAAGAAGAGGAAGAACAAATAGAAGCCAGAGCTTTAGGTTCCGAATGACATCCTCAAACCCTTCAAGATCTTGCTTATGCACGAATAGTGTTCCCAGACAAGGAGTTTAAACCTCAAGATTGGGTAGAGATTTTAGCCACCATGGATATCGTAGTGAATGAAGAACAATGGACCCCTCACTATGATGAGGACGGATATGACATTTCCATCTTTATGATGGAACCCTTAGAGGAAGAGCCTATCCTAGAAGAATGCATGGATTTGACTCAAGAGCCAGACGAGACAAGTGACGAGGACCTAGAGTCCATTATCATGGAACCCTTCTGCTCAAGAGAAGAGGAGTATCTTTACTTTGTGGAAGCCATCACCCATGAAATAGGAAAGGAAAATCAAACTAAATGACCCAAGTCACTCAGAGTCAATAAGGAAAGTAAACATAAGAGGGAAAGCAAGAAGTCACTCACGACAGAAGAAGAACCCCTCATGGAAGTACTAGAGAACTTTAAAAAGCATGAAACAGAAGACAAAAGAATTATGGTATGAATGCCTAAACAAGAAGAAAGCATTGGAAAAATATATGATAATCAAGAAAAACCCAAAAAAATAATAGTCACAACTGAAGAAGGAGAAGAGAAATGCACTTAGATAGGGTGTGATTTAATAGAAGAAGAGGAACAAGGGTTAACTTCCTTATTGCAGGAATATATAGATGTGTTTGCATGGAGTTACAAGGATTGGAAAGGAGTGGACCTTGACATCTGCTCCCATAGAATTCTTATGACCCCAAAAGCCAAGCCTTCTAAGCAAAAACCATACACCTATAATGTTGGAACAAGACAATCAACAATTGGTGATTATATGAAGCTTAGGAGTGAAGACATGAAGGAAAGATTGAAGTCTAAGAGCATGGAGTGGTGGAAGTTCAGGAAGAAAAGTTCTATAAAAACATGTACATTAGTTTTCTAAATACTTCAAAATACTTGAAGTAATGACAAATCAATACTCATATGTATATATATATATATATATATATATATATATATATATATATATATATATATATATATATATATATATATATATATATATATATATATATATATATATATATATATATATATATATATATATATATATATACGTGTATATGGTCGTATAAATAGAGAGAGATGAAGTATAGATGATATAGAGAGGAATAGATCATGAGTATCGTGTGTATCATCCATCAGATGTATGATGAGTTGAATAGAAAGAATTTTCAGAGAATTGCACGTCGATCTTTTCTCTATTTCTCCTTTTGTGTTTGAATATATCAAAAATCCTTTTGTAGATATCTAATTCCATAGTTAATGTATTTATGGTTAAGATCTAAGAGTCTAATTGCAAACAGGCTGAGAGAATTATGTGTAGGAACATTTGTATGTGAAGAAGTGTTGAGTGTCTTCTAAAACAAGTGCAATCTTGGTGGTCAAAGAATTGGTCAGTTCTCAGTGCAGAGTGTGAAGTTTTGCACAAATGAGGAGGCAAAATCTAATTTGGAAGGTAAGCCATCTATGGCTAGAAGCATTCACTTAAAGGGGTTCTAGTTTGGGAGAACCATGTGTTAGACGTTGCAGATGTCAAAGTCAACTCTACAAGAGGACAATTTCAAACATAGGTAGATTGTTTGGATCATTTCTCATAATCTACTTTTTGAGATGTTTTAACTTGGAGGAGGTGCGCAAGCTTTAGCAGACACCCTGAACAAAGTTTCATCAGAAACTTTACACATTTGATTAGTCAATGAGTGCGTTATGTGCAGTAGACTTTTTTGTGTAGTGAATTTCTTCACAGTTAGCTAAAGTCTTGATAGTTGACACTTGTCTTCCAAAATTGGTTGAAGTTTTGATTTATTCTTGATAAAGAGGTGTTCTAGCTTGTCTTTTGGAGATTAACACTCTCCATCAATGGTATCAGAGTAGGATTCATCAGATTTGAAGGAAAGGAAGACCCCAACTGCTGTAGATATACAGAATTCAAACTTTGAAGATTCAGTGTGAACGAAAAGCTGAATGGAGACACACAAGAACAATCAAAAGGATTAGAAGGAGTACTTTTTAAAGCGAAGGTACATTCATTCCTTATAAGGCTAAAGATTTGATAGTATAAGTGAAGAAAGGATGGGAGATAGTCTCCAAATTGAGAAGTTGGATAGAGGGAACTATCCAGCTTGGTCTATGAGGATGGAAGCTCATCTTATGAGAAAAGATCTGATGGGATACATCATGGGAGAGGAAGAAAAGCCAGAGTTCAAAGATCCTAGTGTTCCAACTAGGGTGGAGCTTGCAGATTCAAAGATTTGGATGAAGAAGGATGCTCAGGCAAGGAGCATAATTTACATGGAAGTGAATTATTATTTGCTTCCTCATATCAGAGGACTTGAAAGTGCAAGTGATATATGGAGTGCTTTGGAAGAGCATTTTCAAAATACAACCAAATCAAGGAAATCATCATTATGGACAGATTTTACTACATTCAAGAAGAAGACTTCACAATCAATATCTGATTATGTGACAAAGATGAAAGACATTGCTGATTCTTTAGGTGCACTTGATGAAGATATTGAAGAAGATAAGTTGGTAAGACAAATTTGCACAGGTTTAAGAGGAGATGAGAAGTGGAAACCTTTTATATTTTCTACATAACTTTCATTAGATCATTTCAATCCTGATTTGAATCAATTGTTAAGACATATGCTAACTTTTGAGAATGATCTCAACAGAGATGTTGATAAGAGTCGAAGTCATGCAATGTATTCTAAAAAAAAAAAAGAAAGCTATCAAAGGAAAGCAACAATCAGTTGAAGATGAAGGTCCTCCAAGTCAATCAAACTTCCTAAGTGGAAGAGGAAGTGGCAGAAGTAGAGGAAGAGGAAGAAATAACAAAGATAATATCAAAGCTTGTTGGATATGTGGTAAGACCAATCATCTATCTCATGAATGTTGGCATAATAATCAAAGCAATGGTAATTTTAATCAGAATTCTAATCAAAGAGGAAGGGGTGGCAGATATCAGAGAGGAAATTTCAGAGGTAGAGGTGGTAGGAATTTCTTTGGAAGAAGTGGAGGAAGAACCTTCCAAAATCAATTCTATAATAACACCTACTACAATTATGTATCAGATCAGAAAGGAGATTCAACTCTTATTATGAATGCAACATGTGAAGTTTCACATGAAGACTTGAGAGTAATCTATATTGATTCAGGATGTAGCAATCATCTGAGTGGAAACATTGATGATTGATATGGAATAAGGCAATCAATCACATAGTTCAAACATGGGACAATACAAAGCACAAAGTGAAATCAATTGGTTCTATTACAGCCAAAGATGAGAGTACTCTCTTGAGTAAAGTTTTGTATGTTCCTACAATTCCAAAGAATTTGATTAGTGTAGGACAGATTGTGGAAAAAGGGTATGAGGCAAGGTTCACTAATGATGGAGTTTATGTTGAAGACCCTAGGCAAGGGTATAAGCAAATTATTATAGGAAAGAAGGAAGGAAGGCTCTTCACATTAAGGATACAAGGTAATGTTGGACATGCTATGTTTACATATGGAGAGCAAAAGGTGTCTGAATTGGATCTTTGTAGATGATATAGAGAGGAATAGATCATGAGTATTGTGTGTATCATCCATCAGATGTATGATGAGTTGAATAGAAAGAATTTTCAGAGAATTGCGTGTCAATCTTTTATCTATTTCTCCTTCTCTGTTTGAATATATCAGAAATCATTTTGTAGATATCTAATTCCATAGTTAATGTATCTATGGTTAAGATCTGAGAGCCTAATTGCAAACAGGCTGAGAGAATTATGTGTAGGAACATTTGTATGTGAAGAAGTGTTGAGTGTCTTCTGAAACAGGTGCAGTCTCGATGGTCAAAGAATTGATCAGTTCTCAGTGCACAATGTAACATTTTGCACAAATGAGGAGTCAAAATCTAAGTTGTAAGGTAAGACATCTATGGCTAGAAGCATTTTCTTAAACGGGTTCTAATTTGGGAGAACCATGTGTTAGAAGTTGTATGTGTCAAAGTCGACTCTACAAGAGGACAGTTTCAGACATAGGTAGATTGTTTGGATCAATTCTCATAATCTATTGAATCGTTTGAGATGTTTTAACTTGGAAGAGGTGTGCAATGTTTACACAACACCTTGTACAAATTTTCATCAGAAACTTTACACAGTTGATCAGTCAATGAGTGAATTATGTGCAGCAGACTTTTCTGTGTAGTGACTTTCTTCACAGTTAGCAAAAGTCTTGATAGTTGACACTTGTCTTCTAAAATTGGTTGAAGTTTTGAGTTATTCTTGATATAGAGGTGCTCTAACACCAAGGATAGCTTGTCTTTTGCAGATTAACACTCTCCATCATTTTTTATTGTTACCCTTTGGAGTTGTCCTCTCCAATCATTTTAGCATAAAGGATCAGCAATACATCTTAAATTTGTCAATCCGGGAAGTATACAAAGACCACAGTCCCTTCTAGTTAATGGATTCCAAGAATCAAGAGATAAATGACTGTTTTTCTAAGAAAATATGAAGATGAAGAGGAATATCTAGGGTTTTGATTATCTTGAGCTAAACTACATCATTTTCAATGATCTTGGTGCCTAAAGTGTGCCATTTTCTTAGCAAAACACAATTATGAAGTCAAATATTAAAAAAGATGCATGTATCACACAGACGAGACAATCGTGATTCTGTGAAAACTGAAGATTTCCATTTCCAGCTTTATTCTTTTGCACTTTCTCACTCCATATACTAAGAATCATCTCTCTTCATACATATTCATCAGAAATACATAACTGAAGCTCACAAGTTCCATGGATCACACATAGAATAGACTCAACAAATCAAAGAAAATCACATGAGAATAGAAAACACGATTTTCTGCAAGAGAGCTGTTCAAATTACTTGGATAGCAAAAACAATACAACTAACCCTCTCAAAATAGAGGAAATTATCTTTTATACATTTTCAAGTGTCCTCTTTCACACTTGAATTTTGGTCCTCTTCCCTTCTAATCTAAAAATATGCTATCAAAGAGCTTCCAAAAATTCTAGAAAAAATCCATATGATTCTAATTTACATGAGGAAGACTCTTCCTCATTTTTACATCATTTGCATAAATATTTCTACAATTTTTTGACATTTTACAAATATTTTCCTTCAAAAAATACTTCTTCTAACATTCTTCCCTCCTAGTCTTTTTGGCTCCTAACAAAAAATACTCCTTCGGATAAATAGTGGGAGCTTCCTTTACTTCTTTTTTCTTTGGTACACTTGTGACAACAGATCATGACTTTTTCTTTCTATGATGTTCAAGTTATTCACCATTTCAAATAATGCTTTTCTCCACTGTACAGCTGCTTCTGGTTTATCTATCACATCTTTCTTCACGTATTCTATATATGCTGCTTCATAGGTTGTGAGTCTGGATTTTGTAACCACTCATAAGTTTCCAAAGATTTCTGATTCTCTTTCAAAAATTCCATAATCAAAAGCATCCTCAAAAATCTGAAGGTAGTGACTACCCAAAAATATTGTCCTGCTATAATAGGCCATTAAGCAGATTCTGTCGGGGGTTTCACTTTAGATCAAAAAGTAATGCATCAGTTGGTGAATTAAAACCAATATAATTGAGGGTTCTCACATCTGTATCTATAAAAGTTTCTATACATGCCAATATGAGTCTCATCACTCTGATCAATAGAATGCAAGCTAGATCATTAACATCTTTATATGTAGATATGACTGATTCTGTTGTGTCAACCATATATTTCTTTGTTGGCCATGTTTCTTCCTTAGGTCCTGCTATCTTTGGAAAGTTCAGCCATTTTGCTGGGATTTGTCTTGCATTTCTCCTTTCCCAAAATACTATCCAATCTCTTCTTCTTGCTACTGGACAATAAGCTGGATTGATCTTTAACTGAATTGGTGCCTCTTTCCATATTTCCCTGCATTCTTTGTTGGCATCTAACCACCTCTTCCTCCATTTAGGATTGGCTTTTTCAAATAATTCCTTACTTACATTGATATACTCTTCATATTCCAAATACTTGTTTGATGACAATCCTACCCTTGCAAGCTGGTAATTTTTAATGCTTTTAATAATCATGCAAAAAGGTATTCCTAGACCATTTGCTGCCCAATGGTGTTGGTCTGGGTTTATTCCTTTACTGAGAGAAAATTTCACAATCTATTCTTTATATTCATTATGCATTTTTCTGATAAATTCCATTCTAGATTCTCTATTTGTCAAAAGTTTCTGAACAAACTCATCTGAATACTCCTCAACTGCTGCTTAGTTTCCTAGTTCATCAAAGTATTGAGTTTTGTTATCATCTCCCCCTTCATACTCTTCTGCTTGTGTAGTCTCTACCTGTTCTTCAACCTGGCTTTGTGGATTCTCTAGCTTTTTATGTAGCTCCTCCACCATCAGCATTAAACTTTGATTCTCAGATGTCCATAATTCTCTTTCTGATTTCCACTTACTTCTTTCTTTTTCTATCCTTGTCTGCCATTCACTCCTCTCTTTTGCTATATCCAATTGAAGTTTATTATAACCTCTCATTGAACTGGCAACATGTACACTAGCTTGCTTTTCCAACTCCTTAGCTTCCTTCAACTCTGCATGTAGTCTTATAATTTCTTTATTCAATTCTTCTCTCTCATCCTGTGTCACTTGTACAATCTTGCTCTCTTCTTTTAATTGGCCTTCTTCCATCAACAACCTGTTTATTTCTTCATTTTCTTTGACCATAATCTGGTATGAGCTTTGAAGTGTTCTATATCTTCCTTCTATTTTCTTCAGCTCCATTTCTATTTTGCAGCTATGCTCTATCTGCTTTGCACATTTCTCTTCAAGAAATTGAATTTTGTTTTGTTGTTGAACCTCCAGCTCTTCTAATGAGATTATTCTTTTGGTCAATTCCTCATTTCTTTCTTGGGCAGTCCTCAGTTGCTCCTCTAATTGTTCCTTTTCTTTCTTTTGCTCATTAATGATTCTATTGCCTTTCGCAAACTCTGATTCAGCCACCATTCCTGACATGATCATGTTTCTACTAGATGGTCTGAACTGCTCTATATTGCTCATGATTACTTTACAAGCAGACCTGATATCTTTAGGTATCCTTTCTAATCCAACTTCTAACTCTACTTGCTTTACTTCTATCTATTTTTCTTCTTTGCAATCATTCTCTTCTTCATCTTCTTCCTCATATTCTATGACCTGATTCTTTTGCTCTTCATAGCCCTTTTCTGCTTTTATTTCTTCTTTGCCTGCAACCTCTTCCTCATAACCCAATGTCTGATCCTCTTCCTTCTCATGATCTGATATTTCTTTCATTATCTCCATTTCTTCTGCCTTCTTTTTCTCCATTCCTTGTTGTTCCTCTTCAAGGGCCTGTTCTTCCTTTTCCTGTACCTTATTATCTTGAGTTAAAGTTGAATCAATTTCCACAGAGAGCTTTATCTAATCATTATCTGTTTCTTTTGTCCCTCCTCCTGTTCATCTATATCCATAAGATCAAAATTTTCTTCTTTCCCCTGATCTTCTGTAGTTGTGAACTCTTCATTATGATTTAGGTCATAAAGTATATCTTCTATGCTTTGGTTTATCTCTTTTTCTGTATTTCCTTCTTTTACCTTTTTGAAATTTATCTTTTCTAATACCTCCTCAGTTTCCTTAGTTTGATCTGCATAACTGAGCTTTGTTGGGACTTCACTCACTAATTAGACATGAATATATGAAGATATATGAAGGAAAAAGTAAGACAAGGAGAAGTGAAGACAAAGCACTCAGAAAATTAAGCCTAAGTAAAGGGACAAATTCACTCTTGTAATTTAGTGCAAAATTAGAAGTCTAATCTTGACATAGAACTTCAAAACTTACGAATTAGAGTCTAGGAGTATGTAAACTAGATGTATATAAGTTAATTTGAGTTGAAAAATGAAAGATGAACTCAATTTTGTAATCCTTGAGTGAATAGAGAAAAAGTCAGGTTTTTCTGAGATAGATGTTGAGGATGAACTACTCAGTATATGAGAGTTTTCTGTGGCTATGAGCAGATAGAGGCCAAGCCATTTTGTATACATTCTCTCTGATAGTTAATACATGTTTGTGTAAAAGGAATTGATCGAATTCCTCTTGTACATTGAGTTCTAAGTGATTTCACATCAGTGTGTAAGTTAGTTGACAGTTACGAGTTTTCTGGTGCACTTTTCCCTGAACTTCTTAAGGTCAGATCTGATAGTACAGTGTAAAGTTTTTAATGAGTGATAGCTCATTTTAAAGCTACTACCTTCAACTAAAATTGGTCAAAATATCTTTACGAAACGGGACGCATACTCGGAGAAATGAGTCTAACAGTGAAGGTATGTCAAATCGATGAAGTCATTTTTCAGATTTCAAACATAGTGCAAATGTTGGAGTAAATTCAGAAGAATTTGAAGTTATTACTTGAAAGTTTTGCTTGGTATGTGTTACTTAACATTAGCAAGAACCTCTATTAGCAAGTGATCAAAAGAATTTACAAAGATCAAGCTAATACAGATCAGATTTGAAGCTTGAAGAAAAGGCGCAGATTTCTGTGAAGTAAAATTTTGAAATTCACTAAGTTCAGTGGTAAAGTTTTTCAAGTTCAGAGTATTGCTAAGCTAATGATGGTTATGGAGGTATTCTAATACCACTTTAGCTTAGTTCTTGTGATGTTTCATACATCAACAAGTGGTATCAAAGCAGAAAGGTCCTCGTGAGTAAAAGGAGAAGCAGATATAAGAGGAATTGAAGAGTTCTCTATTAAAGAAGGTGAAAGCTGAGGTGTTCAACAACAAAAGACATCAGAGGAGTACTTCAAAGTTATTCTGAAGGGTAAAGATCTACAAAAGGTACCATTCTTTAAATGTATACTCAGAGGTTGAAGCAGAAGCAAGAAGACTATGGCAGATCATGTATCTATTGACAAATTGGACAGAGATAATTATCCTGCTTGGGTAATGAGAATGGAAGCCTTACTTATGAGTAAGGATCTAATGATATATGTGACATGTGAAGAAGAAAAGCCTAAATTTGAAGATGAGAGTCAACCAAGGAAAGAAGAACTAGAAGCTTTGAAGCTATGGCAGAAGAGAGATGCAAGTGCAAGGGCTTATATATATAACACTATCATGTTGGATTTTATTGATCTCCAAAGTACAGCTAGAAGTAGGTGAAACCCAACAGGACCTAGTTGACTTTTTCACTAACTTGTATGCATAGACCAATTTTCTTGCAGAGCAAATTGCTCTTTACTCACTTAGAATTTTCCAAAACTGTTTCACACACATAAACTAGACTCTAAGAGATTTCCAACAAGATAAAGAACACCTCAAATGGATAAATACACAATGAGCTATGACCTCTGCAATATGCAGCTTTAATGGAGACCTTGAAACAGAGATGAACCTGAGGACACACATCACTTGCAGAGACTACTGCTCTTAACTCACAACTCCAATGACTTTGAAACTTTCCAGACTACAAGTAGACTTAAAGAGCTTTCTAACAAGCCAAAGAACACATGCTTTGGATACATACACAAGGAGATATGACCTCTGCAAGTTTGAGGTTTAATGGAGACCTTCAGCAGGGATAAAAAACAGAGAACACACACTACTTGCAGAGAGTATTGCTCTCAGCTCACAAATCCAATGATT
The DNA here is from genome assembly GCA_020310875.1 of Ceratopteris richardii. Classification (NCBI taxonomy): domain Eukaryota; kingdom Viridiplantae; phylum Streptophyta; class Polypodiopsida; order Polypodiales; family Pteridaceae; genus Ceratopteris; species Ceratopteris richardii. Next base: position 16,109,990 of record CM035427.1, read on the forward strand.
ATGAAAATTTACAGGAAGAAATTAGACAGTAAGAGCTTTCCAATGAGATATCCAACATGTAATTTGGATATATAATGAGGGAGATACAAGCTCTGCAATCTCTGCATACAAAACTACAGCAGTGTAGAGATACACATATGACTCTCTTGGACATTTCACAAGATCACGACTTTTCTCCTCTTTTTATAGTATGGGAAACTAATCTAAAACCTTCCTAATACATCTAAATTTGTGGTAGAACTTGGATGGAGGTATTACATGACTCAAGTGCTCAAATAAACAAAGTATTGATGGACTTTGAGAACTAGCCACATCGACCTTCCACTAGGACACCACTGAAGCTCCTTTGTGACTCACTAATTTGACTCACCATGTTCTAGAACTCACGTGGTATTTTTGCTACATTTTATGAATAATATGAGCCTTCTTGAAGTATTTGAAGACTTCCCAAAGGTATTTACATAATTTGAAACTTGTACCCTACATAAAACAAATGTTCGCAACATTCTCCCCCTCAAGTTTCAAAGGGTATTTCCTTCATGCCAAGAATATAGTTGAATCTTTGAAGCTTTGGTCCATCCAAGGATTTGGTGAAGATATCTGCAACTTGATCCTTTGTTCCAACAAAAGAAACCTGCACTTCATTGTTCATGGCCTTCTCTCGAACATAATGATAGTGAACCTCTATATGCTTTGTTCTAGCATGAAAAATAGGATTTGAGGTCATATGAATGCTGCTCAAGTTATCCCCATATATCAGTGGTACATCAACCTGCACATTCAAGTCATGAAACAACTTATGAATCTTTCATGAATACTCATTATGCTTTTATGACAAAAGTTGAGCAGGAAAATGAACCCACATGTTATGATGAGGCCAAAGGAGATGAAAAGTGGGAGAAAGCAATGAGAGAAGAAATGGAAGCACTACAGGATAACAAGACTTGGAATTTAGTTCCAAGTACACCAAAGCAAAAGGTAATTGGTTGCAAGTGGGTTTTTAAGATTAAAAGAAATAGTGGTGGTAGTGTGTCTAGATATAAGGCTAGACTTGTCGCAAAAGGATATAATCAAACTCAAGGTGTGGACTATGAGGAAACATTTAGTCCAGTAGCAAATATGGCAACGGTGAGAACTTTGTTGGCTTTAGCTACAAGTAAAAGGTGGAATATATATCAACTCGATATAAAGAATGCCTTTCTTAATGGTGAGTTAAATGAAGAAGTGTATATGTCACAACCAGATGGTTATGTGGATGCAAAATGTCCTAATCATGTATGCAGGTTAAAGAAGGCATTGTATGGTCTTAAGCAGGCACCAAGGGCATGGAATGCAAGGTTGGTAAAGTATCTTATGCTACAAGGATACACAGCGAGTCATGCTGATCCTTCACTTTATGTAAAACATGTAGATGGCATGTGTGTCTATGTATGCATTTATGTGGATGACTTGTTGATTACAGGGAATGATGCAAAAGCAATTGATGAGATAAAAGGTAATTTGGGAAAGGAATTTAAAATTTCAGATCTTGGTTTGCTCAGATACTTTCTTGGGATTGAAATTGTGTATAGCGATGAAGGTATGTGGTTGATACAAAGAAAGTATATATGTGATATGCTGAAAAGGTTTGGTATGTAGGAATGTAAATTTGTTTCTACTCCAATGGAATGTAATGTAAAGCTGAGTGCAAAGGAAGGTGATGAGTTGCATGATATGAATGTATATAGATCCATGGTAGGATCTTTGATTTATGCAACAAAAACTAGACCTGATATATGTTATGCAGTGGGAGTATTGTCACAGTTTATGCATGAACCTAGAGTACCTCATATGCATGCAGCGAAAAGAGTGCTTAGGTATTTGAAAGGTACCATGAACGAAGGATTATTTTATAGTCATGATGCTGATCTAACTCTTAAAGTCTTTAGTGATGCAGATTGGGCTGGAAGCAAAGATGACAGAAGATCCACAAGTGGATATGTGGTAATAGCAGGAAACAAGACATTAACATGGAGTTCAAAGAAACAGCCTACAATTGCTTTATCTTCTTCAGAGGCTGAGTATAGAGGTTTAGCATTGGCTACTACTGAGGTTATGTGGTTTAAAAAAAGGTTGCTTACTTACTCTTGAAGTTCTTCTTACCTCCAATGTAGATGCTCTTCCTTTCTTATTAGGAACCTTTGATGATTCTCCATACTCACATACATCACTAATTTCCTCTCCTTCATCATTAACTTCAACAAGTTTGAGTTTACCTTTACTTTTAACACTTGGAGGTGACTCTTGCCTTAATCTTCCATTGAAAGGTGATCCTCTTTCTTCATCTAAACCACTCCTTTCATCATTTAAACTTCCTGATGGCTGAACTATGCATTCATCTCCTTCAACCACACCTTCTTCATTTTCATCCATGACATGCAAACAATTCTTATCTGCATACCATGAAAGTGATTCATCAAAGTTTACATCTCTTGACACAACAACCTTATTGGTATGAGGATTATAGCATCTATATCCTCTTTGAGTATCTGCATAACCAATAAATATACATTTTTCTGATTTCGCATCAAGTTTAGATCTCACCTCACTAGGTACATGTACATAACATACACAACCAAATACTTTCAAATGACTTACACTTGGTTTCCTTCCATGCCATACCTCATATGGTGTCAAATGATGAACTCCAGCAGTCGGAACTCTATTCATAATGTAAACACTTGTGCTAACAGCTTCAGCCCAAAAATAATTAGGCAAACACATATCATTAAGCATGCTTCTAGATGCTTCTGCTATGATTCTGTTTCTTCTTTCTGCGACTCCATTTTGTTGTGGAGTATACCTGCATGTAACTTCTCTTTTGATACCTTCATCATGCAAAAAATCAGTAAAAGCTTGAGAGAAATACTCTCCTCCTCCATCGGATCTTAACTTCTTAATATACCTTCCTGTTTGCTTTTCGACATATGATTTGAACTTCTTGAAACAATCAAAGACCTCACTCTTATGTTTAATAAAATACACAAATGTCATTCTACTATGATCATCAATAAATGATACATAGTACTTATTACCAACCAAGGATGCCTCTTTAGTAGGTCCCCACACATCTGAGTGTATGAGATCTAGCAAACCATCACTTACATAGCTTGAATGCTTGAAAGGTTGTCTACTCTGCTTACCCATTTGACATGCTTCACAAAGATGCACCATATGTTGCTTAGTAAGATCAGGTAATCCTTCAACAATCCTCTTCTTTGATAGCTCCTTTAACCTGTGTACATTCATGTGTCCAATCCTTTTGTGCCATAGATCAAGCTCTGCTATTCGATGCATACCATAAGAGAAATAGTTTGTATGATTTGGGTTTACCTTGAATGTAAACAATCTACCTTGTTTTTGACCTCTAGCAATTAACCTCCTTTGCTTTGGATCCTCAATGAAGCAACCTGCACGATTAAATCTCACTTGTAGACCTTTTTCTACCATTTGACCAACCGACATCAAATTCTTAGTGATCGTTGGCACATAAAGTACATCCTTCAAGCAATTTGTCTTGCTCTTATCCTGCATAACAACATCTCCAACCTGCATAATCTTATGTGTTGTATCATCTCCTGTTTCAACATGACCTTTACATGACGGATTATGCATATTAGAAAACCATGAAGCATCATGAGACATGTGATTAGAACAACCACTATCTACATACCATACATCGCTATTGCAATTCATCTTAGTTTCTACATTCATCATAAGAAGAGAATCATAATCATCACTTTTACCTTCAACTGCATAATTTCCTTGTTGTTTACCTCTTCTTGAATAGCCTCCTCTTCGATTACCACCTTGATTATTTTCATTTTGATAACAATCTTTGGCATAGTGTCCATACCTTCCACATATATAGCAATTGTTCTTATTTTCTTCACTCCTTTGTCTTTGGTTGTAGTTGTAGTAGCCTCTCGTACCTCTAGCGCTTGATCTTCCTCTTCCTCTTGTGTTGAAGAAGCCACTTGAAGTCCTTTGATCATCGCTCCTTCTTCCTCGACCTCTATTTGAACCTCTTCCACCTCTGTTTCCACCTCTTGATGATCCTACATAAAGAGCTTGTCCTTGAGATCCTTTTTGATTTGAAGTAGAACCATTTAGATTCATCTCCTCCGTGACCATGAGGGCAATAAGTTGATCAAAATCTGGTAATTCTCCTCTGACATAAACTGAAGTAATGAAGGGTTTCCATCTCTCATCATCTTTGAGTCCGTTGAGAGTATGTGCAACCAAGTCGTCGTCCTCCACATGAGCTTGAATTGATCTTAGTTGATCTGCAATCTCTTTAACTTTCAATATGTAATCATTGACCGATGTCCTTGTATCTTTCTTTATGTTATTCAACTCATTTTTGAGTTGAATCTTCCTTGCTCTTGTACCTGTAGCATACAACCTTTCCAATGCAAGCCAAACATCTCTACTTGTGTCTAGATCTTGTATGTGTCCTACCATTGAATCTTGAATATTTTGTGATAAAATGAATATAACCCTTTTGTCTCTCTCATTCCAAAGTCTAAACTCCCTCAATTGTTGCTGATTTGGGTCCTCTGGTAATGTGGGTTCGATATCTGTGCCGTCAATCAAACCATACATACAAGCCTCTACCTTGCAAGTATGTTGTGATTCTAAACTTCCATGCTTGATAATTGGTCTTATCAAGCTTCTCTATTTGTGCATGTTGGTCTCCCATAATACAAATGCTAAGCTTCCTCCTTTAAGCCTCCTTTCCAATGTGTGTGATGAGAAGAAATATAATATTTACCTTGTAAATGAGGTATGTGCACCTTTATTTGCTTGGATGTTGCTTCAGATGCCTCCTTGCAATCTTCTTCTACCTTTGTGTACTGTTGATGATGAACTGCTTCTTTGATAGCTTCAAATTCTTCGTCAAGGTATGGTAACCTTCTCCAAGCCTCCAAGTACTTGCTCTGATACCAATGCTGGATTTTATTGATCTCCAAAGTACAGCTAGAAGTAGGTGAAACCCAACAGGACCTAGTTGACTTTTTCACTAACTTGTATGCATAGACCAATTTTCTTGCAGAGCAAATTGCTCTTTACTCACTTAGAATTTTCCAAAACTGTTTCACGCACATAAACTAGACTCTAAGATATTTCCAACAAGATAAAGAACACCTCAAATGGATAAATACACAATGAGCTATGACCTCTGCAATATGCAGCTTTAATGGAGACCTTGAAACAGAGATGAACCTGAGGACACACATCACTTGCAGAGACTAGTGCTCTTAACTCACAACTCCAATGACTTTGAAATTTTCCAGACTACAAGTAGACTTAAACAGCTTTCTAACAAGCCAAAGAACACATGATTTTGATACATATACAAGGAGATATGACCTCTGCAAGTTTGAGGTTTAATGGAGACCTTCAGCAAGGATAAAAAACAGAGAACACACACTACTTGCAGAGAGTCTTGCTCTCAGCTCACAAATCCAATGATTATGAACACTTACAGGAAGAAAGTAGACAGTAAGAGCTTTCCAATGAGCTATCAAACATGTAATTTGAATATATAATGAGGGAGATACAAGCTCTGCAATCTCTGCATACAAAACTACAGCAGTGTAGAGATACACATATGACTCTCTTGGACATCCCACAAGATCACGACTTTTCTCCTCTTTTTATAGCATGGGAAACTAATCTAAAACCTTCCTAATACATCTAAATTCGTGGTAGACACTTGGATGGAGGTATTACATGACTCAAGTGCTCAAATAAGCAAAGTATTGATGGAATTTGAGAACTAGCCACATCGACCTTCCACTAGGACACCACTGAAGCTCCTTTGTGACTCACTAATTTGACTCACCATGTTCTAGAACTCACGTGGTATTTTTGCTACATTTTATGAATAATATGAGCCTTCTTGAAGTATTTGAAGACTTCCCAAAGGTATTTACATAATTTGAAACTTGTACCCTACATAAAACAAATGTTCGCAACATATCACAGATCATTTGTTACCACATATCAGAGGATTAGAAACAGCTGAAGATATATGGAATGCCTTGGAAGATCACTTCCAAAACACTACTAAAGCTAGGAAGGCTAGCTTATGGTCAGAATTCACCACATTTAAGAAAAAGCAAAATCAGAGCATTAGTGATTATGTCACTAAGATGAAGGACTTGGCAGATAGCCTTGGATCTATTTATGAGGATATTGAAGATCATAGGTTGATAGCACAATTACTTGCAGGGTTGAGAGGAGATGAAAGGTGGAAGCCTTTTGTACTCTCAACTGAACTCTCATTAAATCATTATGTGCCAGAATTGAATCAATTGCTTGGACTAATGCTCACATTTGAGCAAGACTTGAAATCAGATGGAGATAAAGGATATAGTTCAGCTATGTATGCAAAGAATAAGAAGAAAAATGAGAAAGGTAAAGCAAAGGATGAAGAAGAGGTTACTACTCAAGCAAATTATGCAAGAGGAAGAAGTATTGGCAGAGGTAAAAGTCAAGGAAATGGAAGAGGTAGAGGTAATCAGAACAATAACAAGAAAGCATGCTAGATTTGTGGATTGAGCAATCATCTAGCATATGATTGTTGGCATAACCAACAAGGGTCGAATCAAAATCAAAGCAATAATGGCAGAGGAAGAGGTGGAAGGTATCAGAATCAATTTCAAAGAGGAAGACAGAATTCAAGAGGAGGCTTTGGTAGAGGTGGTGGAAGAAATTGGAATCAGAATCAGTCTTATAACACTACCTATTACAATTATGCAAATGATACACAGAATGATAATCATACAACATTGATGATGAATTCAATAAGTACATCAGAGAAGGAGGATCTCAAGGTATTTTATATTGACTCTGGTTGTTCAAATCATTTGTAAGGTAATATAGAATTGCTGTCAGAATTGGAAGAAGGTAATTCAAGTCATACAGTACAAACAAGTGACAATACAAAACATAATGTACATTCAATTGGAAAAGTGAAGTGCAGGAGTGGAGCTGATTTGTTAACAAATGTTTTGTATGTTCCAACAATACCAAAGAATCTGATGAGTGTGGGACAAATAGTGGAAAAAGGTTTTCAAGTCAGATTTACAAATGAAGGGGTATTTGTTGAAGATCCAGAGGATGGATACAATCAAATTGTTTGTGGTAAGAAGGAAGGTAGACTTTTTACTCTCAAAGTGCAAGGGAATGTTGGTCAAGCCCTAATCACACATGGTGATGGAGTACTTACAGAGTTAGATCTTTGGCATAAGAGGTTAGGACACTTCAATGAAAGAGGAATTAAAACCATGGTGGAGAATCAATCTGTAATAGGGCTACCAAATGTAAAAAGTCAACATATGATTTACAAGTGTGAAGCTTGTCAAATGGGTAAGGCACACAGATTATCATTTTAGAAGAAAGGTTTCAAGCATGATGGTTTGCTAGAACTCATACATACAGATGTATGGGGACCAACAAAAGAAGGATCAATCAATGGGTCTAGGTATTATGTTCTTTTCATTGATGATGCTACAAGGTGGATAACCATTTATGTTCTAAAGGAAAGATCAGAAGTATTTGGAGCTTTCAAACATTTTCATGCTTATGCAGAAAGAGTTACAGGTCAAAAGCTTAAGAGATTAAGGTCTGATGGAGGGGGAGAATACTTCTCCCAAGAATTCAATGATTATCTTTGGAATGCAGGTATCAAGAGAGAAATAACTTGTAGGTATACACCTCAACACAATGGGGTTGCAGAAAGAAGGAATAGAACATTGGTTGAGTTTGCAAGAGCAATGTTAAAAGAAAAGAATTGCCCTAATTATCTTTGGGCTGAGGCGGTAAATACAGCTACATATCTTGTGAATAGGTTACCATGTGCAGCTCTAAATGGAATGACCCCTTATGAAGCATGGTGGGGTAAAAAACCAACACTTGATCATTGTAAGGTGTTTGGATCAATTGCCTATGCTTATGTACCATCACAACACAGACATAAGCTTGAACCAAAGGCTGAAAAATATGTATTTATTGGGTATGATGAAAAGCAGATGGGTTATAGGCTATTGTGAAGAGATGGATAGGTATGTGCTTGAAGATGAAGAGGTGTTGCAAAATCCTTGATCTACACCAGCCAAATGAACTCCAGGAGTATATGGTGGGCCCTTTTAGCTTGCCAATGGATGTATTAGACACCCTATGTACCTTGGAAGATCACTCTCAAAAAGATAGATCAAAACAGATAAGTTGGAGTTAGCTCAGAGGTGAAAACTTGCTATTCTTGGTTCATACACCTGTCCAGTGTTTTACATAATTCTCTGAGCACAACAGCAATTAGCTCAATTCCTCTTGGGTAAGTCTAGGAAACTTAAAGATCTAACTTTCAAGAGTAATCTCATAAAAAATAATGAACCACACACTGAGAATGAGTTTTAACAAGTGATGACATCATCCCGATTTTCACGAGCTGCTACAGAAATAGACCAATGAGCCAAACAATCAACATAACTAAAATTGTAGAAATCCAATGATTATGAAACCTTGTATGGTTATACTAGACAGTAAGCTGAATCTAACAAGCTTTCAATCACTGAATTTGGTTAAGTAACCACTGAGAAATGGCTCTGACAAGATGAGTGCAAAAGTTGGGTACCTGACAGAGAAGTGAAGATGAACAGACCCTGTTGACTTCAAATGAACATAACTGAAGATAGCAATATCCAAATGACATGAAAATTTGTGAGCATATAGTAGACTTATAGAGCTAACTTTACCAAGTTAAATCACTGAAAAGGATGCACCAAGCTCAGAGAAAACATCTCTGCAAGCTGACTGAGAAAACTGAGAGTAATGGCAGTGAGTAGTACACTTCACAAGAACATGGAAAGATGAACTCAAATAATCATGAAAATGAAAGTATATTGCTTGTACAATACAATGACTTACTGATACATATGTGTGCCTTGTAATCACACCTTGATATGGCATAAAGCTTAGATCTTGGAGGTCTTCACATAGGTCTCTCTAACCATGACTAAAACTGCCATCTATTTATAGTTGAGTTTGGGAGGCTAACTTCCCTCAATCACTCTCCAATCAATCAATGATTGATTTGATTCTCTACCTACCACAAATCACGAATTCGTGGCTCCTCTTTCCATTCTTGATCAAGTGGACTCAACCACTAAAGATTCTCTTACTTTTACATTAAGTAAACTCTTCAAAAGTTACAAGAGGTAGTTCACAAGTGAACTTTACATAGTCTTCATTTTAAGGCTTTTTCTATGACTTTGTGGGACTCAAGCCAATACTTAGGCTTGTCATAGACTTGCTCCAACAGCTCCCCCTCAAGCCAAGTATGCTTGAGGTCTTCAATCTTCCAAGATTACCTGCAAACCAATCATAGCCTTGAATTTGCAAAGCTTTGTACCATCCAATGCTTTGGTTAGAATATCTGCACATTGTTGATGAGTGGACACATATGATATTTGAATCTCTTTGCTTAGAACCTTCTCTCGTACATAGTGATAATGAACTTCAATATGTTTAGTCCTTGCATGAAAAATAGGATTAGCAGCCAAATGAATAGAACTCATATTGTCACAAAAAATAGTTGGAGTTCCAAACTCCAATCCAAGATCTTTGAATAATGTCTTCATCCACATAGCTTCTTGTGTAGCTATGGCAAGACCTCTATATTCAGCTTCAGTAGAAGAGAGAGCAACTGTGGGTTGCTTCTTGGATGACCATGAAATAAGCTTTGAACCTGCAAAGGTAAGATAACCTGAAGTGCTCCTTCTATCTTCCTTGGAGCTAGCCCAATCTGCATCAGAAAATAGCTTCAAACCTAAACCAGATACATAAGGATAATAAAGTCCTTCATTTATGGTTCCTTTGAGATACTTGAGAATCCTTTTGGCAGCATCCATATGTGGTTTCCTTGGTGTGTGCATAAATTGACTTAGCACACTCACATTGTAACATATATCTACTCTTGTCAATGTGGCATAGTTGAGACTACCCACTAGACTTTGATATGATGTGATGTCCTCTATGAGTTCACCTTCATGTGAGCTCAATTTGTGATTGACCTCCATTGGAGTACCTGCAATCTTACAATCTTGCATCTTGAATTTTGCCAACATGTCCTTTATGTACTTTCTTTGAGTGAGAAACAAACCATGATCTTTGTAGACAACTTCCAAACCTAGGAAGTAGGTAAGTGAACCCAAATCACTTATCTTGAACTCTTCTCTCATCTGATCTTTGATCTTCTTCATACCATCTTCATCATTTCCTGTCAATATAATATCATCTACATATACACATAGGTAGATGACCTCGGAATTACTCTTTTTAATAAAGAGTGAAGGGTCTGCCTTGCTTGGTTGAAAGCCTTTGTCCTGCAAGAATGAAACAAGCCTGAAATTCCAAGCTCTTGGAGCTTGCTTGAGACCATACAATGCTTTGTTAAGTTTACACACATAATCAGGATAAACTTTATTCTCAAAACCAGGTGGTTGTGCCATATATACCTCTTCTGTTATCCAACCATTCAAGAATGCATTCTTTACATCTAGTTGAAGTATCTTCCAATTCTTGGAAGAGGCAATACTAAGCAAAACCCTAATAGTAGGCATCTTTGCCACAGGAGAGAAGGTCTCCTCATAATCAATTCCCTGAGTTTGTGCAAAGTCTTTTGCTACAAGCCTTGCCTTATACCTGTTAATGGAACCATCAGAATTCTTCTTGAGTTTATAGACCCATCTTGAGCCTATTACCTTCATGGATGAAGTCTTGGGCACCAAATCCCAAGTGTTGTTTTCCTCAAGTGCTTCAATCTCTTCCTTCATTGCATGCTTCCATTCTGTTTTTGCTTTGGCCTCTTCAAATGATGATGGCTCCTCTTGGTTTATGTCCTGTGCTATGTAGATAGAATGTTTAGTTACTAATGAGGTGTCAAACCCATACCTTTCTGGTTTTTTCTTTTCCCTCATAGATCTTCTTAGGCCATGATGTGATGATTCTGCCTCATGTCCAAGTTCCTGCAATTTTGCTTTACCTTTAGACTTCCATGCTTTGATCTTTTCCATGTGAGATTCTTCATCATCCTCTGAGGTGTCTTGTTCTTCAATCTTTGATTGTTCTCTACCAAGCTTTGGAAAATCTTCTTCAAGATCATATGGTAAATTGATCTTCCTGCATGAATCTTCATACCATGAATTGTTCTCATCAAAAACTACATCTCTGCTTACCAAGAATCCTTTGTTGGTAGGGTTGTATAACCTGTAGCCCTTTTGATTGTTGTCATATCCAATAAATACACACCTTTCTGCCTTTGGATCCATCTTGCCTCTAACCTGTGAAGGAACATGAGCAAAAGCAATACATCCAAAAATTTTACAATGATCTAAGCTTGGTCTTCTTCCATTCCAAGCCTCATATGGAGTCATCCCATCAAGGGATTTTGAAGGCAACCTGTTAATCAAGTAAGTGGTTGTAGATACAGCCTCAGCCCATAAGTAATTAGGTAAATGCTTTTCATTTAACATAGACCTTGCAGCTTCAACAATTGTCCTATTCCTCCTTTCTGCCACTCCATTTTGCTCAGGAGTGTACCTTGTAGTTACCTCTCTTTTGATTCCTCTTTCTTGAAGAAAAGAATCAAAATCATGGGAGAAGTATTCTCCCCCTCCATCTGACCTTAGCCTTTTTAGTGATTTACCTATTTGATTCTCCACAAGAGCCAAATATCTTTTGAAACATGAAAAAACTTCATCTTTGTGTTTCATAAAGAATAGGATAGTCCATCTGCTGCAATCATCAATAAAGGAAACATAATACCTTGATCCAGATATTGAAGCTTCCTTGCTAGGTCCCCATACATCTGTATGAACCAACTTCAAGAGATCTCCATGCATATAACCTTTCTTCATGAATGGTAACCTGTGAGACTTTCCAAATTGACATGCACTACACTTATAAATCATATGCTGTTTTGACAAATTAGGAAGTCCAAGTACACTTTGGTCCCTGCAGATTTGCTTTAATGACCTTTCACCAATATGTGCTAACCTTTTGTGCCATACTTCCAATTCTGTGAGTGTCTGACTACCATAATTAAAGAGAGCAATGTTTCTAGTGTCCTGTAATTCAAATGTGAACAATCTACCTGTCTTTTCACCTTTTGCAATTCTTCTGAATCCTTGACTTGGATCTTCAACAAATGCTCCTGCTTTTGTGAACCTGACTTGCAACCCTTTCTCTACTATCTGCCCAACACTTATCAAATTCTTTGTAATGGTAGGGACATAGAGTGTTGATGTTTCCATCAGGTGCTTTGACATTGCCTATTTTCTCCACAGGATGTTTTGTATCATCTCCTGTTTGTACCTCATGCTTATTCCTTTGATCTTCTAAATCTGATAGGAGTGCCACATTTCCTGCCACATGATTTGAACAACCTGAATCTATGTAGAAAATATGCTCATCAGATTTACCTTGTGGCATAGCCATGTTCATGATCAATAATGAATCCTCTTTGTTTGAGTCTTCTGTGTAGTTATTGTAGTCTCTCCTTCCTTTGTAGCCTCCTTGATAGTTTGAATGATTGTAGTTGTTGTAGTTGCCATGGTAGTTGTTGAACCTTCCTCTTGAGTAGCCATAACTTCCTCTATTGTATCCTCTGCCTCTTTGATTCCTGGAATTCCTAAAGCAATTTTCAGTTGTATGATTAGTTAATCCACAAATAGAACATGAGTTGGAGTCTTGGGATCTCCCCCTGCCTTGTCTACCTCCTCTTCCTCTACCTCTGCCATGTCTTCCTCTACCTGCATAGTTAGCTTGATATGTACCTGCTTCATCATCCACTTTCTTTGCCTTTCCTTTGTTATCTTTAGACTTGCTTTTATCCGTGTATAAAGCTGAAGATTGATTACCTTTAGAGCTTTCTCCATTTTTGATAAGCTTTTCCTCTTGAGTAAGTAGTTGTCCAATGAGTGTGTTGAAATCAGGTACATGCATGTCCATGTACAAATCCATAGCTGTGGTGAATGCTTCCCACTTATCATCTGCCTTCAAGCCATTGATGACCTGCCTTACAATTTTCTCTTCATCTATTACCTCTCCAATGCTTCCCAACTGATCCGCTATGTCCTTGAGCTTTGTGACAAAATCATTCACATTTTGTTTGGGAGCCTTCTTGAGAGTTGTGAACTCCAGCCATAGTTGATGCTTCCTAGCTTTGGTACTTGAAGAAAAGAAAGCTTCAAGTGCATCCCACACTTCCTGAGATGTCTTACAACTTCTAATGTGAGGCAACAAAAAATCTGAGATAGAGTTGAGGAGATAAGACCTTGCAAGTGCATCCTTGGAGCACCATGTGCTCAATCTTTCTTGCTCTTCTTGTGTTGGTTGACTTTTGTTCCTGAAACTTGGCATAACTTCATCTCCAGCCACATAACCATATAAACTTCTACCTTGGAGATAAGCTTCTATTCTTAATGACCAAGCTGAGTAATTACCTCTATCCAATTTGTCAATTGATGAAGGAAATCCATCTGCCATGTTGTCCAACCTTGCTCTGATACCACTATGAAGAGATGGATAGGTATGTGCTTGAAGATGAAGAGGTGTTGCAAAATCCTTGATCTACACCAGCCAAATGAACTCCAGGAGTATATGGTGGGCCCTTTTAGCTTGCCAATGGATGTATTAGACACCCTATGTACCTTGGAAGATCACTCTCAAAAAGATAGATCAAAACAGATAAGTTGGAGTTAGCTCAGAGGTGAAAACTTGCTATTCTTGGTTCATACACCTGTCCAGTGTTTTACATAATTCTCTGAGCACAACAGCAGTTAGCTCAATTCCTCTTGGGGAAGTCTAGGAAACTTAGAGAGCTAACTTTCAAGAGTAATCTCATCAAAAATAATGAACCACACACTGAGAATGAGTTTTAACAAGTGATGACATCATCCCAATTTTCACGGGCTGCTACAGAAATAGACCAGTGAGCAGAAAAATCAACATAACTCAAAATGTAGAAATTCAATGATTATGAACATTTGTATGGTTATACTAGACAGTAAGCTGAATCTAACAAGCTTTCAATAACTGAATTTGGATAAGTAACCACTGAGAAATGGCTCTGACAAGATGAGTGAAAAAGTCGGGTACCTGACAGAGAAGTGAAGATGAACAGACCCTGTTGACGTCAAATGAACATAACTGAAGATTGCAACATCCAAATGACATGACAATTTGTGAGCATATAGTAGACTTATAGATCTAACTTTACTAAGTTAAATCACTGAAAAGGATGCACCAAGCTCGGAGAAAACATCTCTGCAAGCTGACTGAGAAAACTGAGAGTAATGGCAGTGAGTAGTACACTTCACAAGAACATGGAAAGATGAACTCAAATAATCATGAAAATGAAAGTATATTTCTTGTACAATACAATGACTTACTGATACATATGTGTGCCTTGTAATCACACCTTGATATGGCATAAAGCTCAGCTCTTGGAGGTCTTCACATAGGTCTCTCTAACCACGACTAAAACTGCCATCTATTTATAGTTGAGTTTGGGAGGCTAACTTCCCTCAATCACTCTCCAATCAATCAATGATTGATTTGATTCTCTACCTACCACAAATCACAAATTCGTGGCTCCTCTTTCCATTCTTGATCAAGTGGACTCAACCACTTAAGATTCTCTTACTTTTACATTAAGTAAACTCTTCAAAAGTTACAAGAGGTAGTTCACAAGTGAACTTTACATAGTCTTCATTTTAAGGCTTTTTCTATGACTTTGTGGGACTCAAGCCAATACTTAGGCTTGTCATAGACTTGCTCCAACAGCTATGGAATCCTCTAAATAAACAATTTATTGTTTCTAGAGATGTGACATTTGATGAACAGAAGAGTTGGTATGCAGATAAAAGTTGTAATCTTGAAACATTTGAAGAAGAGGTAAGAAGAAGTGAAAGAGGTAAATCACATATGCAGGTAGATGGAGATGAAGATCATATGCAAGCAAGCACATCCAGAGTTGGATCATATAGAAGAAATGAAGATGAACCAAGATTTGATGAAGAAGTATATCCAGATACACATGAAGAGTGTGAACCAAGAAGATCAACCAGAATGAGGAAACAACCTACAAGGTATTCTTATGATACTTCTTATTTGACACAGAAAAACTATGCTTACTTGATTAAGGAAGATGAAGAGCCCCAAAGCTATGATGAAGCAAAAGGTAAGAGACAATGGGAAGAAGCAATGAAGGAAGAGTTTGATGCACTTGAAGAAAATAAAACTTGGGAACTTGTTCCAAAACCTAATGGTAAGAAAGTTATTGGGAATAAATGGGTTTACAAAATAAAGAAGCATGCAGATGGAAGAATAGCCAAATACAAAGCCAGATTGGTGGTTAAAGGTTATGCTCAAACTCATGGCATAGATTATGATGAGACATTCAGTCCAGTGGCAAAGATGTCAACCATAAGGACAATAATAGCTATTGCAGCATCAAAAGGATGGACATTGAGTCAATTGGATATAAAGAATGCATTTTTGAATGGGTATATATCAGATGAGGTTTACATGGAGCAACCTCAAGGATTTGCAGATTACAAGTTTCCAAATTATGTTTGCAGATTGAGAAGAGCACTTTATGGTTTGAAGCAAGCTCCAAGAGCTTGGAACTATAGACTTGTGAGGTATCTTAATGATCTTGGATATCAAAGTTCAAAGGCAGATGCAAGTTTACTTATCAAGAGAACAGATGAAGGTATGATCTACATTTGTATTTATGTAGATGACATTATAATTACAGGTTCCTCAAATGAAGGAATTAAGGAGGTGAAGAGACTACTTGAGAAAGAATTCAAGATAAGTGATCTAGGAAAATTGTCATATTTTCTTGGAATGGAAATCACTTATGCAGAACATGGCATATATGTATCACAAGAAAGGTACCTATTGAATCTTTTAAAGAAGTTTAACATGGAGAATTGCAGAGAGGCATCAACACCATTAGAGGTCAATCATAAACTCAGTAGATATGATGGTGCAGAGTTCAAAGATATGAGGAAGTATCAATCTTTAGTGAGAAGCTTGATTTATGCTACACTAACAAGACCTGATCTTAGCTATGCAGTGGGAGTTCTTTCTCAGTTCATGCATTGTCCAAAGGATCCACATTGGATTGCAGGTCAAAGAGTTCTTAGATATATCAAAGGAACTTTGAAGGAAGGATTATATTATCCTTTTACATCAAATATAAGGTTGAGAGCATATAGTGATTAAGATTGGGTAGGAAGTCAGGATGATAGAAGATCAACTCATGGCTACATGATTGTAGCTCAGTGATGAGTAGCACCTCCTTTAATGTCAATCCGGGAAGACGTGAGGATGGTATGAAGACCTCGAGCAAGTGGAGGCACAAGTGCGTGAGTGAGAAGCACACAAACATGCACACACATACACACACACGCGCACACACGGCAAGACAAAGAGTGAGAAGCAATGGAGTTCTTAGATTACTTTCAAAAAGCTCTTACAAGTTCGTTTCAATTACAATCTAACCTCAAAAATGAGCTCTCTAGCTCCTTTTATAGTTTTTGACTAGCTTTGGCCCTGTTCAGACCTAGTGTCCAGCCTAGTTAAAAATTAGGTTCCAGGGCATATTAGAGGGCTCAAACGAGATCTAAAAAATATGAAAATTGGTAGGTAGGTACTTCTAAAGCTCCTCAAGCTCAAGGACTCCTTGGCTTGCACAAATGGAGCTACAAAAATACAAAATGATATTTACAATGGTTTTTAGTGATGGAAATCACTATTTGTGTAGGGGTTTTCTCTATTGATTTGTCATACACCTCTTTGAGCTCCCTACTTGCTCTTTCTTCTTGTGTGCTCAACTCCTTGATGTCTTGAAAAATTAGATGGCCTACTTGCCAGATCTTCTTTGACTGCCATGCCTGCTTGTGCTGTCCCTTCGCTCTGACTCTCTTCGTCTTGTGGCTCCTTCAGTTCCCTGACTGCTGCCAACACCCCCCCCACTCTCGCGTCTGTCGCCCCTGACAGACCCTTGTCTAGAGGATTTTTGAACGTAATATTGGACGACATCGGAGGCTAGGTGGTGTTCTTCGAGTCGCAAGCCGCGGGCTAGATCTGTGAGCAATTCATCCCAATTCACAGGTCCGGGGACATCTGGATGAGGCACCCTCAATTGTTCTGAGTAAATAGTTCTCTCCACAGCAAATAATTGGAGGAGATGTGATGGTCTGGGTATAAAGATTTCGGAGTGATATTCCCAGAATCCTGTGATGAACATCTCCTCAAATGTCTGTTTAAAGCAGGCTGGGAGGTACTTGATTCTGGCGTGCCAAGCATATATTACTTCAATTGATGGGGTGGTACTCATATCGTACACCAGATCCTGGTTTCCTGTCACGAAGCCTGCTCCTGAGAAGTGAGGGTCCTTAATGTTCTTAAACGTCCTGAAAGTGATCAGCATTAATTCAAATATTTTCATGCACATCTGGGCCATCACATCAGGATTATTGCGTAGCCTAGTACTCCAGTGACGGATTGTAGAAATCATGTAATTGACTGTGGGAGGTCCTCGTGGAGGTGCTAGATAAACATAATTCAGCCATTTTGCACAGGCTTTGATGTCTCTGACAGCTATAGTGAATTCAGGACAGGTGCGTCGTCGCAGAACTGGAATGTAACAAGGGTTGTACTTAATAAACAACGGCATATTATTCCAGGTTCGGACCATTTCGGGATATGTTTCCAAAAGCCTGATCCTCCAGGTGGGTTGATGGATGGACCCACGCTTAGCACTTTCTGGTATATCATCTGGACCAAATTGTGTAGCGAATGTGGGAGGCTTGCCGCATCGTCGTTGAATCTCGGCATTGTAATCGGCCAACAGTATGCAGTATGGCACATATTGGTCATTATTGGTGTCGATCCATCTATGGTGAGACATGCTTCTGAAGTATTCAGACTTTATGACAGTCTCTTCTAAGTTCGCTAGTGATTGGATCTGAATGGCCACCCGTTCTTCGTGAGTGTTCGTTGTCCTTTCCAGTGTCTGAAGCCACTCGGGTGCTTCCACTTCCAAAGTGTCTAGTCCCTCTGAGGTTCGTCGCCCGCCTGGCATTGGCATAGGAACATACGGTTCCTCGTAAGAATCATCTACCTCAATAGGGACTAGCTCTTCTTGCTCTGGTTCTACCACAAGGGATGGCTGCCTCTCGTATGTCAGTAACCTCTTTTGTAATTCTGCTACCTGCTCGGTTAAGGCCTTTACTTCGTCTGAGGTGGAGGTTGATGGGACACTCTTCGGTTGTTCTTCCTGTTCCTTCAGCCTGCTCTGAAGTGTGTCACGCTCTCTTTCCAAGTCATCATGGGCTTCCAGGAGATCTGCATAGCTTTCCAGAATGGTTTTCATCGTCTCCGTGGGGATTGCTTTAAATTGCTCTGGATCTATCTCGTGAGGGGAGCCTTCCATTGCCGCTTCCAGATTCTCTTCATTTTGTTTTTGCAGTCTTTTGTTCTCCTCCAGTGCTGTGGCCATATGTTTTCGTAGTAGTGCCAAGTTGCGTCTGACTCGTAGGTTATCGGCCTGGTATACTTCGAGCAAAGCTTCTAGTTGTTTTACTCCTGATTCTGTCGATGGTAGTGGTGTCTCCAATAGTGTTTGGTGAGCCTGCTCAAGCGTTGTGTAGCGTTGATTCACCTCTGCGTTTTCCTCTTGTAGGATGTGAAATTGCCTTTGTAAGTTCTGGTGGTGTGTTGTCAGTTGTTGGTACCGGCCGTCCAGAGCGCTGTACTCATTCTGGAGCTGATATACACATTGATTTAATGCTAAAAATATGCTATTTACATTAAATAATGCTGGGAGGGGTGAAGATGCAGGGGAAATGGGGGCGGGAAAGGGAGTTGTGGATGATGTGGGTGCAAGTGGAGATGTGGGTGGAGGGGGTATGGGAGATGAAGGTGGCATGGGGGGAGGGAGCGGTGCTGTGGCAGGTGATGTTGCCATAGAGTCAATTGTTTGAGTGACAGTGTAGATGGGGATCGTGGGTGGAGTGGATGTGACATCAGTGAACAGAGTGGTGAAAGTGGGCATGGTGACTCCCCCGAATTGGATCCCCGGGGAGAGTGGGATACCCATGACAATGGTGGTGGTAGTGGACGAGGTGGTGCTAGTGTCATGTGGTGGAGTGAAGTGTGTAGTGCAATGTGGGGATGGTGGTGACAGTGGTGCTTCTTGATGGTCGTCTGCTTGCGTTGTCTCTCCTGGTGCTGATACATTGATGTGAATTTGTTTCCCAGACCTCCTAGGACGAACGGGAACCCTCTTCTCAAATCTGTGAATGTAGGCCATTGCCTCATGGATGGCCTCATCCAATCCTACTGCGTCGGCATGAAGGTTTATGGACTCAATGAACATCTCGTCCACACCTTCCTCAGCTAGCAACTGGTTCATGAGTTTCTTGCCCGATTCCAGTGACATCTTATGTTGTTCTTGAACCAGCTGCATGGTTCGATATAGTCTTTTGATTTGTGCCGAATACGCAGGGGCACTTGCCAGCTCTGAAAGCTTGTCATATTCTTGTTCCTCATAGGCTTCTTCCTCTTGTTCTTCCTCTTGTTCCTCTACGTCGACGTCTACCGCTTCGGGTCGGGTGGGGGCTGCTGTTGTTGTTTGGGGTTGTGGTTCCTGAGCACGTTCTGTTTCCGTCTCGAGAGTAGAATCATAGATCAGTCGGGCTACTTCTTCATCCGTGAGGTCATTTAGAGTAAAACCCTGTGGGAATTCCAGATCTGATGGGACGGGTGGGAATACCAGATTAGGCCCATCTGTGCTCGGTCTTGGTAACCGGATTGTGAATGGCCTAACGCGTCGTGTTTGGGGAGGGGTAATTTCTGGTGTAGTGGTGGCTCCCCTTGGTTGAGCACATGGTAGTTGTACTCCCCCCCTCATTTTCTTTGATGGGGGACCTGCTGCTGATAGTCTTCTTTGGAATTCCTGAGCACGGGGCCATATGAGTGCCCGCTGAATAGGCACATCATAGGCCAAACATCGGTAGATTATTTTTGTGAGAGCGCAATATCCATGAAGCACATTTTTTTGCTTCTTGTTCCACCTTTGATGGGCTAGGTGGATTTGATCTATGATCCAGTGTGGCACATTGATGGGAAGGCTTTCTGTCTCTGCTAGATACAAACTGAACCAAATTTTCTTTGGGGGCATTGTGAATCTTTCCTGTGCGGGGAAAGCAAAATGTTGCATGATGGTCCGCAGGTGAAGCGCAATGGTAGGTGTCATCGCTACCATATCCTTCAGCTTATTAAGATCTTTGTGTTTCATTCGACCTGGCACCATTGTTTCTTTTTCTGTGGGGATGTGCATGCCATACATACCCAATGCTTCTCTTACCAGATTGAGGGTCAACTTGAACCTTTTAAGCTCATGACCCGGCAGCAGTGATGGCAACACAAAGGTGATGTCGCCTCCCTTGGCCCTGCTCGGAGTGATGGTACTGATAAGATAAGAACAACGCAAGAAATCTGGCTTTGGTAAGTGGGCCCTGAAATAACTGTCCAAGCCAGCTTTGGTCCATACTGAACGCATGACTTCGGCATTCTGATAGCTCTCAAATTCGCGCGTGAAAAAGTGGTATCGACCCCATTTGCCATTAAATTCCAATTCTGCTTCCCAGAAATAGGTTCCATCGCCCAATGGTCCAGCGACATCACTGAACCAATGCGCATGCTTACCTACTTGAGAAGTGTGCCCTTGAGGAGGATCCTGAATGGGGAGCACATGCACGGCTTGAAGTTCTTGCGGCCTTGCGGTGAGATGTGGCTCGAGGAGGAGTGTTTCTATGTCCACAATCTGGGCACCGGATCCGGCTTGAGAACTTGCACCTGCTTCTGCCATGGCCCTGTTTGCTGGTTGGTTCTGTGAGAATATAGAACCACGTGTTAACATCGTAATGGACAGAATAAATCCGTTGTGGTCCCCGTTGCAACATTAACATGAGGTAGATGGTGAGTTAGTGGTTAGTAAGTGCATGAAGACAGTGTGTGTAGTTAGTTCGTGGGTAGTCCTAGGAGACTAATGCAGTTAGTAAGTGGGGATGAATTTACAAATTGGGGTCGGGGGGTTTATTACAGGTCTTAGGCTGCCAAATGCAGTGGATGGGTCTTTTTCTTGGTGTCGTAGAGGCTCTAGAGAACTTTATAGTTGTATCGGCTTGAAAATGAGGCCTTTTAAGGACCCATTTACAAGTGAGTATGTTCGTGCTCATGGGCCTTGGTATGTTCTTGAGTGTTGAAGACAAGTGAATGCTGGCCGTGTGAGTGAATGGGTTACGCTGTATAGGTTGTGGCTTCGGCGTAGCTATTTGCGCCCGCAAGCAAGCCTTAGGCACCCAAATTTGTCTTGACTGTGGGCTAGCCTTCATCGACTTCTTGGGCACCCAAATAGATTTCACGTTAGCAGAAGAATTTCCGAAAGACTTCTTATTAGTGACGTGTTGTCGGTTACTAATAAGAGGTTTTGTCCGTGTGGTTGGCTTGAGTGCTACCGGGTGTTCGCCTTTCCGCACCCATACTTGGTTTACTTGCTGAGATATTTTGCTGCGCAGGTACTTTTGATTTCCAGCATGGGTAGTACTCTGCTTCTTCTACCTTTGATCCACCTTTGGTTGCTGCCTCCTTCTGGCCTTTGGAAAAGAAGGGAGTTCCGTTTCATCCCCAACTCCTTTTTTGAGAATATCGTTCCTCTGCAACACATAGTTTTGGACAAGAACAGCATGGTCATCTTCATGTGTACCCCTGGAGGGACCAGGAGTCTGTGCCTTTCCTAGTTCTTTGAGTGCTCCATTATCTAACTCTACTGTGATTCGACTATGATTGACCCATACCTGAAGAAGTCCACTTCTTAGGCTTAAGTTGACTGCTTGGTCATAAATCCAGTCTTGACCCAAGACAAGAGGTTCAGTGAGATCCTCGTCTTGACACACTAGTACTTTAACTGTCATTGCCTCGTCATGAATGTAGAGGGGAAGTTCCACCTCGCCCATGCAAGGGGTTTCCACGCCTCCCAATCCTATGAGATATGCTTCCACAGGATTGACAGTTAACTGCAACTCTTGACAGTAAGACACTCTAACAGCACTAGTGGTTGCGCCTGAGTCAATCAAGGCTCTTACGGTCCTTGCACTCTTTCCTTGTCCTATATCTAAGGTTACGAAAGGACGTCGATCAGTTATCCTATGTGAGCTCGTTCCTGCGACTTCACACATTGCCATATGATATCCTTGATCAGCATAGTCATTTGTTCTAGGCTGATCTCTACCTTGCCTTCGTAATTTCATCCTTCTGATGCGTTCTAACGCTTCTGCTTGAGCTTCTTCTCGAATTCGCTTTTCTTCCTCTTTGCGTTTCTTAGCAGTGTTGAGTCGGCTGAGCATTTCCTCCGTGAGGGGTTCCTGATACAACTTGACTCTGCAACCGCTAATATAGTTTGGGAGAACATCACCCTCTAAGGTGGCTAGTTGTACTGCTCCACTCGTGGAAATCCTATTGATGATCATAGGTCCATAGCCTCTCTTCTCCAGTTTCCTCGCATGTTGCTTCAATGTGTAGACTAAAACTAAGTCGCCTGACTTTAAACCTTTATCCTTAACGTGGGCATCAAAGTATGCCTTCTGTCTCTTCTTAGCTGCATATATCCCTGCAGCTGCTCTCAGTCTTGTTTCTCCTAATGGTTCAAGGTCAAAAAGTCTAGAGGAGAGTTCATGACCCGTCCATTCGTGCTCCTGTGCTACTTTCAAAGTAGGTATCAAGAAGTCCAAGGGTAGCACCGCGTTTTGGCCAAATACCATCTGAAAGGGGGTGGCTTGGAGTACCGTTTTATAGGCGACTCGGTATGCCCAAACAGCATGGTGTAGCTGTTTGTCCCAATCAGAGCGTTTATTATTCACGAGCTTGGTCAACACATTGCACAGGATCTTATTGGTGCTTTCGGCTTGTCCATTAGCTTGAGGGTGATAGGGGGCCGACTTCTTATGTATCACCAAGAATTCTTGGAGCAAATTTTCAATTACTTCGTTCAAGAAGTGAGTGCCTCTATCACTAACTAGCTCTATAGGTAGCCCATATCTGGTGAATACATTCTCAAACAAGAATTTAGCAGTTGTTTGAGCATCGTTCTTCATTGTGGCTTTTACTTCCACCCACTTAGTTAGATAGTCTGTTGCAACAATGATATATTCTGCATGGGAACCCTTAGCTGGGGGATTAATAGGACCTATGAAGTCTATTCCCCACTTAGAGAATGCACGTCCACCCATCATAGGTTTCAGTGGCATCTCATCTTTACGTATAGGATATTGAGTTCTATGACAGACATCACAGCGTTTCACATAGGTATGTGCATCCATGTGAAGGGTCGGCCACCAGAAGCCCGCAAATAGTATTGCCTTGATCACCCTATCTGGTCCAAAGTGTCCTCCTGCTACACCTTGGTGAGCAGTTTCCAAGATCTTGAGATATTCACTTTCATGGACACATAGCCTCAGGTAACCATCTTTACCACGCTTGTATAGATTATCACCAATGAGTGAGTAATCCTGGGCTTCTTGTTCTAAACTCCTTTTCCTAGCCAAGGTCATATCTGGAGGGAATGTTTTTGTCCTCAGGAAGGATACTAGTGGTTCACTCCAATCTGGCACTAGGGACACTTGATAAAGAGTGGCATGTTCCACAGGTGGTTTAGTGCAGCAGATTGGGCATTCCTTGCACAACCTTTGGACATCAGCCTCCATAGTAGGCCAATGCACTCCGAGTCTCCTTAGTGTCTGTAGGGTTCGTTGTTTTGAGTAGTGTTGCTCTAATGCACCTACATGTGCTAATTGCAACCACTTAGCATACTCATCCTCTTCCACACAGCAAGCCAAGATCCCTTGATCCGTGTGCTTGTACATGCTTCCAGCCATGATGTGGTACTTTTGGGCTTTCACAACCTCTCTATTCCGTGTGTTTACTACTGGATGGTTAGGCCCGTATGTCAATACTGGTACCAACGGCTTAGCCCACTGCGGTACTACTTCCAAGTTAAACAAGTAAGCATCAGGGAGGTCGTCTGATACTCCTTGTGGGGCTTCTCCAGATGTGAGCCTAGAAAGATGGTCAGCTCTCAAATGAGTCCTCCCTTTCCTTACCACAACCTCGAAATCATATTCCATTAGTAAGAGAAACCATCTTACTAATCTTCCTGTATTACATGGCTTGTTCACGAGGTATAACAATGCTTGGTGATCAGTAAAAAATTTAAACTTATTTGCAAGCAAATAGTGTCTAAATTTCTTGACTGCATATACCATGCCTAAGCCTTCTCTCTCTGTAGTGGTATAATTTCGTTCAGCTGCATTCAATTGTCTACTGGCATAGGCAATTGGAAGATCCATATTACCTTCACCAGTAGGTTGTGCGAGTACACATCCAATAGCATAATTGGATGCATCCACGTGAACATGGAATGGCTTGTTCCAATCTGGTGTGGTCAAGATTGGTGCTGAACATAATCTTCGTTTAAGCTCCTGGAAGGAGTTCTCACATTCATCAGTCCACTCAAAGTTAGTCAGAAGTCCGTACATGGGCTTTGCAATGACGGCATACATGTGAATGAACCGGTGGTAGTAACCACAATGCCCCATGAAAGCTTGTACTTCCTTGACATTCCTTGGCCTAGGTAGCTCTGCTATGGCTCTCACTTTCTCCTCGTCAGTAGATATGCCATTCTTTGACACAATGTGTCCTAGAATCTTGCCCTGCCTGACCATAAAAACGCATTTAGCTGGGTTCAGGCAGACCTGATATTCTCTACATTTGTCAAAGATTTGTCTGAGTTTAGGAATATGAGTTTGTCTAATGTTGGAATGAGCACAAAGATCATCAACATAGACTTCTAAATTCTTCCTCAGGAACTCCTTAAATACATGGCACATTAGTCTCTGGAAGGTGGCTGGTGCATTGGTAAGCCCAAATGGCATTACTCGGAAGGCAAATATACCCCACTCTGTGGCAAAAGCCGTCTTATGTTGATCTTCTGGAGCTATGGCTACTTGATTGTAGCCTGAAAATCCATCAAGGAAGCTATACACTTCCTTGCCTGCCACTCTTTCTAAGAGATGTTCTGTGATGGGAAGCGGATAGTTATCTCGAATAGTGGCTCATTAACCTTCTTCAAGTTAATGCATACACGCAGCTTGCCATTCTTCTTGGGCACCACTACGATGGGGGATACCCACTCAGTGTGCTCAATTTCATAGATAAATCCAGCTTCGACCAGTCTATCTATCTCTTCTTTGATCTTAGCAGCGTAATTATCCTTATATGTGTAGGGCTTTTGCTTAGAGGGTTTAGCATCTGTGGTCATGGGGATAGTGTGTGAGCATATGTCTGGATCAACACCTTTCAAATCCTTGTAACTCCAAGCGAACACATCTCTGTATTCTCTTAGCAAGGCTATTAACGCATGCTCTTCTTCCTCTGTTAGGTCATGGCCTATGTACGTGCATCTCTCCTCTCCTTCTTCTAGGGCCACTACTATTTTCTTGGTGGTTTCTTTGTTATCATAGGCCTCTCCAGCTTGTGCCTCTCGTTTAGGCATTCTTATCATGACTCTCCTGTCGTCTATCTCATACTTTTTAAAATTTTCCGGGACCTCAAATAAAGATTCTTCCTCTTCTGGTGAGACTTCCCTCTTCTTTCGTTTCTTTCCTTCTTCCTTCGGGGTCACATGTGTCGCTAGTCTTACATCATTTGTAAGCTCTCCATGCCTCTGGGGTTGAAATTCTATTTCATGGAAGTATTCTTCCTCTGATGCAAAAGGTGGGTCCATAATAATTGACTCTAGATCGGAGTCATTTGCATCCTCAAATGCATCGGGGCTAGGTTCGCATTCTTCTAGAACTGCCTCTCCCATGATTGGCTCTATGGAGAAGACTGAAATGTCATAGCCATCCTCATCACAGTGAGGTGTCCATTGTTCCTCATTGATGGCTACATCCATTGTTGCTAGGATTTCTGCCCAGCCGTGGGGTTCGAATTCTTCGTCAGGAAATACTACAGGTGCATAGGCTGGGTCTTGAATAGATCTATGGTTTTCTTTTGCACCTACCTCTCTGGCTTTCTCTCTCTTCTCTTCGTCTACTGCTACTTTGCACATCCATAAGTGGGTGTCTTCATGCATCCAAGAGGATCCTGATCCTATGGAATGCACAGATTCTGTATCATCTTTGGCTCTATGGATGGGATTCCATTGAATAGGAGGGACATCTCTATGAGAGTAATCCTTGAGATTCACTTTGGTCGTAACACCCAAGTGTTGCAGGTACAAAGAATTGGTTCCCCAATCTTGTACCACTTGCAACTGTCGCATAAAGGGTCGTCCCAAGATCATTTCATAGGCATGGTTCTTGCTAAAATCACATATGGCAAATGTGTGCTCGAACTCGACACCACAGGTGGTGAGAGTTATTCCTTCTAGCAATCCTAAGGGTCTCTCAATATGACCATCGGCCATCTGCAATTTCATTCTCGTTGGCCTGAGTGCTGGCTTGCCCCAATGCTTCCATAGGGAAGTGGTGGCAATTGCAACTCCTGCACCTGAGTCCAAAATTGCCTTGGTAGTGTACTCCTGATAGGTAATGGGAAGATAGGTGTTCCCTTCTTCACCTTCACACATATCTCCTATCTTATCCAAGGGTATTTCTGGCACTGTCCTATGTGATCCTACCTGGGAACGAGGTTTTGCTATCTCTGGTACTTGTTTGGCTACATGTTTCCATAATTCAGGTCTAACTTTGAGTAGCTCTTCTAACTTGAGATTGCACTGCACTTTAGTGTTTTTCACCACCTCTGTGTTCCTAGGTAAGACTGAGTCCTCATTTCGTACCATGACTGTGGGTGCTCTCATACAAGTAGACTTTGCTTCCCATGGACCTGTGAAATGGGGTAGCTCTTGTATGGAATTGGATTCAAAGTCCAATCTCTCGTGAGACTGAGTACTCTCATGTTCCCCGTAAATAGATGGGATGTCTTGTGGGAATTGGTCGTGTGCATCATCCACAAGTTCAAAGGGAGGGGCGACTTCACTTTCGTTATCCCATTTATCTTCTTGAATTTCTCGTAGGAAGTCTGGTGCAAACCGATTCATAGAAGAAGAAGTGTCTGGCTCCGTAGAATTAGGCACATAAGCAACCTGGGAAGGAGGGCTTATTCTATTGTTGGCTCTTTCCTCGCTCTCATAGATGTTTGGAGCACACGCTTCCTGGGGAGGATTACTTATTCTATTACTTTTCCGAACAGGCTCATATGCTCCCTGAGAAGGAATGTAGGCAACCTGTGGAGGTACGTGAGCTTTCGAGGGAGGCTCATCTGCCTTTTGGGGGGAAAGATAAGCTTCTTGAGGAGGCACATGGGCTTTCTGAAGAGGCTGGCTTATCCGTTCTCTTGCCCTTTCCTTTCTTTGAGGGGCAGGTTCCTTTTCTGATTGTGCAATTAGCCTCTCTATTCTTTCTAAGGAGGAGGGGTTGTCTGGTGCCATGGAATTGGGCACATAAACTTCCGATGGGGGATGGGTCATGTTTTTGCTTGCTTTATCTCTTTCTTGATTTTTTTCTTCCTTGGCAGATCTTGCAATTATGCCCTCTAACTTCTCTAGAAGTCCATCCAAGTGTAATTGCGTCTTGGCTGAGCCCGAGTAATTGAAAAGGCGACTAGCTTCAAACATAGTCTGAGCCAATGCGACCATTTTCGCGCAAAGCTTGGTTCTTTCTATCTCTAGGTCAGCCCTAGGGTAGCACTTGTCATGATCCGTTACATTTGGCCCTTCTTGGATTCTGGCCTGATATGCTTTAAGCATCATGTCTATATCTTCAGGAGTGGGATCAGCTAATACTGATCCTGCTCTAGGGGGTGGTGGAATTGTATGAGGTGGGTTGGAAGGTGGCGGGTCGGATGGCAATGGGAATGGTGGTGGTGGGGTAGCGTGAGAGGGAGTTTGAGATGTTAGTTCAGTTATCTTGGCTTTGGTTTCTTTTATGCTTTCCTCAAGTTCACTCATCTTTTTAGCCCATTGTCTTTTCATTCTTTCCCGACTATCTCTCCAGGCTCTAGTTCTCTTCTTGGTTATGCTCTCCGTTTCACTAACTCCTGGGCTCTTTCCCTGATCTACAGCTTGGTTTTGCTGCAATGCTTGAGCTCTTGTGACCACTTGCACTGGTGCAGTGGAAGTCACACTCCCTGTGGAGTCTACAACTAACCCAATAACGTTTATAGGAGTGATTTTTGGCATATTGTTGGGATTCTTAGGACAATCCCGTAAGAGATGCTCCTTTCCACACTCCTGACAATAGCCTTGGATCGTTACTGACTGGGGTTGGGTGGGTGGAGGCAAGGGACAGTCACGAATGAGATGATCTCCTTGACATCTGTAACATGGTCCTCTAGGGAATGGGGGTCTTACCTGCCTAGGTTGGGGTCTAGGGTTGGGGTTTGCATACAGGACATTTGTGTAATCTGATTCCCAACTAGGTTCATTTGGCTCTTCACTATAGTAAGACTCACCATGTTCAGGAGACTGCATGAAGTAAGCCTGGGGACTCTCAACATGCGTAGAATCGAAGCTATGGTCACTGGGATCACTTTCTGAAAGCAAAGATGTTATGGGGACTATAGCTCTGTTTAGGTTTTCTTCTGCAGCTGCATACTTTACAGGGATTAAGTTGGATGGAGCTGGAGGTTGTTGGGCTAACACAGGCTGAGGCCTTTGCTGGGCTTGGTATTGTGGTTGGTAGGTTTGTTGAGGCCTAGCATACTGTTGTGGTTGGTATTGGTTCTGGTATCTGCCTTGTTGAGGGTATGTCTGAGGGTAGGTTTGCCTAACAGCTTGCTTGTTGTATGGGCAGTCTTGTGCTGTGTGATTTGTGTATCTTCGTTCTATAGTGCAGTACTGGCTACTAGGATTCACTTGGGGTTGGGTCGTGATGGGACATACATTCGCCATGTGGTTGCCACCACAAGTATAGCATCTTTTTACAGGGGCGAACCTTGGGATTTGTTTACTAGAGACACCTAATTTCTGAGCCACTTTCTCTGCAAGTTCCTCAATTGATGTGGATTGCGTGGAAGAGAGGCTAGAGGCACCATCAGAATCTTTGTAGATTTTGGAAAGCTCTAACTCCTCCCCTAGGTTATCCTCAATATCAATGCACATGCGTACACACTCTTCTATGGTCCTAGGGTCCTTCAAGTACACATAAGATATCAATTTGGTACTTAGCAATCCATCCAAGAATAAAGCCACTTGCTTAGCTGGTGTGGGTAGCTCGGGGACAGGGCATCTTTCAAGATATTGCCTAAACCTTCGTCCAGCAAGTCTTACGGTCTCTTGAGGGGTTTGCTTGAAGCTGTGAATCAATGAGGAGGTATTATGTCTTATGCCACTCTTAGAGAACTCAATGATGAAAGCCTCTAGGAGTTGGTCTATGCTCCTGAACTGCCTCTCGTTTAGCGGCTGAAACCATGTCAGGGCAGTGTTCCTAAGGGTCAGACCAAAGGCATTGTACTGAGTGAATAGATCCTCCACTTGTTCAGCTCTCAGGACTTGTCTAAACTCAGCCACATGATCGTATGGATCTCCAGTGCCATCAAAGTAGTTCTTCATGGACTTAACTAGCTGAGTTGGTCTCAAGGTCCTTGTGTGCTCTCTAGGTCGTGGTAAAGGAAACTCATCCGCATTTCTTTGATCCCTGTGAGCTCTAAGTACCTCAGGCTCTACTCTATTTGTTTCCGTCCTCGTTCTTTCTCTGCCCACTGGGTTAGCAAAGCTTACTTCTGGCCTATCTCTACTTCTGTCTCTTTGCATTCCATGAGCTTGGGATGTTCCAGCTCCAGGGTGACCATAGGATACATTCGATCTTGGTTGGGGAAAAATGAATTCACCCTTCCAAGTGTAAGCATGCCTATCATGTTCTGTCACCACAAAAAGCCTCTCCGAAGAGTGATCTAAGTAGGTCACTCTACCTGGGCTATCAGGATCTTTAAACTCATAGATCATGATTGCTCCTATATCAGTTGGCCGATCAGGTTTGTACCTCCAAAAGGCTTCGTCAGTCTCTCGATTGAGGAGCAACTCTATGCTCTTATTATCCTGGGGAATCCACTCCGGTGTGATAATCCTAGTGAGAACCGATTTACCTCGAGGGGTTCTAGGTTCTGCACCCATGTTTCCTTGTTCTAGGTCACCTAAGTCCGCTTCTGAGATCACATTTCCGATTTCGTCCGTCCTATCTGGGTGACTGGTGACTACGTATATGGTTCCTTCTTTGTCCAAGTATGCTCCGTTTTCAAACTTGACAGCTGGGTGCTCTATTCCAATGGATTGGTCAGGGTTTTTAATCTGAACCACCGCTCTTCCTAGGCCGTCCTCATAGATGCTAGCACCTAATCGGTTGGTCCTAAGGTATTCCAACTGCGTTTTGTACGGGCCTTCTACCCTGTGCAAGTATGGCACTCCTAAACTTCCTGTAGGTCTCTCCATACCTTGAGACATCTCTGACTCGCTCGTCTCAGAGCTAGGGTAGTATGAGTGGTGGCTCAACTGCTGGGCCCAAGACCTAGCAGTGTGATTAACACTAGCCTCTGAAGACCTAAGGCTTTGTCTCTCCCTCACTAGATGTCGCCGTGATCTCAGGTTCATATGCCTAACTGATTAACCCAATTTGTCCCAGGTACAACCACGTTTCTGAATCCTTGTATCAATTACTTAATTCCCTTTTTATGTTGATTATCGTGTTTATACTCTTGTCTGATATCACGTCGTTAGGAATACTTGAGTTTAATTTCGCACTTTAGTTTGGTCGTTTCACGTTAGGTTCTTTTCCTTTAAGGTTGTCGTCCACACACACAGGTTATCTCTTGACTTGAACTTGATTTCTTAGATAGGCTTTGATTTATCTCGTGCCTATCGTTGCCTGGAATTACTTCTAACACCACCCGCACTTAGCCTAAACTAAGAATTGACAGAGGGTGTTGCGGGTTTTCCAACCTTGAGTTCCTTTCCTTGTGTTGTTGCCCTGGTGTGCCCAGGACGCGTGTTCCCAAGCCTGCACTTACTCTGGCTTTGCGTACCCTTCGTTGCTCTCAAAGGACCTGTAAAAGGCCCACTGTTAACTCAAGACTTAAATTCAAAAGACAGAACCAATCATTTTTATTCATGTAACACTTCACCAATTTGCACTAGGACTTTTTTGGGAAATAATTCTAGGGATCCCTGAATTTTGTTCCTCCTGGGTATGGTCAACTTCACAATAACCTATCTGAAAATCAATGCATTATTCTTATAAAAACAGTTGAGGGTGTGTAGTATATGCCACGAGCTTTCTGACAAGCCCTAGAGCTCAAAAAATGGATTTCGTATGAAAAAGTTATGACCGTTCAGGGTTTCGGAGTTAAAACAGGATCCAAAACAGGCTAACAGGTAAACAAGAATTCTCGAGTTGCTTGTGGCACGGCCTCGCGATGCAATACTATACCCTAATGTTTGCCCCACACTTAGCCAAAATTGAGACCAATATTTTTTCCAAAAAAATTGACCT
This sequence comes from Ceratopteris richardii, assembly GCA_020310875.1. NCBI lineage: Eukaryota > Viridiplantae > Streptophyta > Polypodiopsida > Polypodiales > Pteridaceae > Ceratopteris > Ceratopteris richardii. The sequence continues at coordinate 16,141,717 of CM035427.1, forward strand.
AATTTTCCCTTCTAACGTGTTCGCAAGGTCTGTCGGTCGCGATTGACAGGTCAGTCGCGATCGACGTGTCGATCGCGATTGACAGGTCCGTCGTGGCTGTCAGTCGCGATTGATGTGTCGATCGCGATTGACAGGTGTCTCGAAAAGTCAATCAGTCGTGGTCAAAGGGTCGTTGACTCTGTCGGTCGCGATTGATGAGTCAATCGCGATTGACAGGTCGGTCGCAAGGTCTGTCCGTCGTGGTCAAACAGTCGTTGACTCTGTCGATCGCGATTGACAGGTCAGTCGCGAGGTCTGTCCGTCGTGGTCAAATAGTCGTTGACTCTGTCGATCGCGATTGATGAGTCGATCGCGATTGACAGGTCGGTCGCGAGGTCTGTCCGTCGTGGTCAAACAGTCGTTGACTCTGTCGATCGCGATTGATGAGTCGATCGCGATTGACAGGTCGGTCGCGTAGGCTCCGTCGGTCGTGGTCAATCGGTCGTTGACCCTGTCGGTCGTTGACTGTGTCGGTCGTTGACCCTGTCGGTCGCGATTGAGGTGTCCGTCGCGATTGACAGAGCCGTCGGCAACTGTCGGTCGTGGTTTGTCGATCGCGATTGACGTGTCGATCGCGATTGACAGAAATCTGTGGAATTTCAAAAAACTAAACACATTTTTGGAAAGCTCTAGGCCTGTAGGTCATGGATATGCACTTTGTTTAGCAATTAGATCAACTTTTCTGTCGGTCGCGATTGACAGAACCCGACGACACACAGACAGTTACTTCGAATTCCGTACCTGCGCAGAGTGCTGGGGACGATGATGCGGCCTGTACCTGCAATACAGCTCAGAAAACATGCAAAAACAGCACACACAATTTCGCTCTCTCGCTCTCTCTCACAAGTGAAATGAGGGAAATGAGGTGGAGATGGTGATATGATCAAAAAACAGAAATTTTCGCGATGATGGAGATGGAGGTGGGAGATGGTGATGATGATGATGGTGATGAAGGTGGTGAAGAAAAAACAAGAAAATAGATGAAAGTGAAGAAAATACCTACAACTCCAACGCGTCAACTCTACGTCTTACCATCACACGCTCGTCCTCAAAGCTCGATCCCCGGCAACGGCGCCAAAATTTGGTGTAGCTCAGTGATGAGTAGCACCTCCTTTAATGTCAATCCGGGAAGACGTGAGGATGGTATGAAGACCTCGAGCAAGTGGAGGCACAAGTGCGTGAGTGAGAAGCACACAAACATGCACACACATACACACACACGCGCACACACGGCAAGACAAAGAGTGAGAAGCAATGGAGTTCTTAGATTACTTTCAAAAAGCTCTTACAAGTTCGTTTCAATTACAATCTAACCTCAAAAATGAGCTCTCTAGCTCCTTTTATAGTTTTTGACTAGCTTTGGCCCTGTTCAGACCTAGTGTCCGGCCTAGTTAAAAATTAGGTTCCAGGGCATATTAGAGGGCTCAAACGAGATCTAAAAAATATGAAAATTGGTAGGTAGGTACTTCTAAAGCTCCTCAAGCTCAAGGACTCCTTGGCTTGCACAAAATGGAGCTACAAAAATACAAAATGATATTTACAATGGTTTTTAGTGATGGAAATCACTATTTGTGTAGGGGTTTTCTCTATTGATTTGTCATACACCTCTTTGAGCTCCCTACTTGCTCTTTCTTCTTGTGTGCTCAACTCCTTGATGTCTTGAAAAATTAGATGGCCTACTTGCCAGATCTTCTTTGACTGCCATGCCTGCTTGTGTTGTCCCTTCGCTCTGACTCTCTTCGTCTTGTGGCTCCTTCAATTCCCTGACTGCTGCCAACAATGATATACATTGGAGATAAACTTGTGAGTTGGTGTTCAAAGAAGCAACATACAGTGGCTTTATCATCAACAGAAGCTGAGTACAAAGGACTTGTGGAAGCAGCAAAAGAAGTGATATGGATGCAGACTTTGTTCAAAAGTTTGAATATTGATCAAGGCATACCTATCATACATGGAGATAATATGAGTTCATTATATCTTGCAGCAAATCCTGTATTTCATGCAAGAACAAAGCATATAGAGATACAATATCATTTCTTGAGAGAAAAGGTAATGGAGAAAGAGCTTGAAGTGGTGTACACTTCTACAAAAGATCAGATTGCAGATATTATGACAAAGAGCTTGGATGGAGTGAAGACAAGTAGATTCAAAGAGATGGCAGGAATAAAAGAGAAGAAGACTACATGAAGAAGTCAGAGCATGCTAATTAGTGATTGAGGGGGAGCTGTTGGGACTTCACTCACTAATTAGACATGAATATATGAAGATATATGAAGTAAAAAGTAAGACAAGGAGAAGTGAAGACAAAGCACTTAGAAAATTAAGCCTAAGTGAAGGGACAAATTCACTCTTGTAATTTAGTGCAAAATTAGAAGTCTAATCTTGACATAGAACTTCAAAACTTACGAATTAGAGTCTAGGAGTATGTAAACTAGATGTATATAAGTTAATTTGAGTTGAAAAATGAAAGATGAACTCAATTCTGTAATCCTTGAGTGAATAGAGAAAAAGTCGGGTTTTTCTCAGAGAGATGTTGAGGATGAACTACTCAGTATATGAGAGTTTTCTGTGGCTATGAGCAGATAGAGGCCAATCCATTTTGTATACATTCTCTCTGATAGTTAATACATGTTTGTGTAAAAGGAATTGATCGAATTCCTCTTGTACATTGAGTTCTAAGTGATTTCACATCAGTGTGTAAGTTAGTTGATAGTTACGAGTTTTCTGGTGCACTTTTCCCTGAACTTCTTAAGGTCAGATCTGATAGTACAGTATAAAGTTTTTAATGAGTGATAGCTCATTTTAAAGTTACTACCTTCAACTACAATTGGTCAAAAGATCTTTACGAAACGGGACGCATACTCGGAGAAATGAGTCTAATAGTGAAGGTATGTCAAATCGATGAAGTCATTTTTCAGATTTCAGACATAGTGCAAATGTTGGAGTAAATTCAGAAGAATTTGAAGTTATTACTTGAAAGTTTTGCTTGGTATGTGTTACTTAACATTAGCAAGAACCTCTATTAGCAAGTGATCAAAAGAATTTACAACAGATCAGATTTGAAGCTTGAAGAAAAGGCGCAGATTTCCGTGAAGTAAAATTTTGAAATTTACTAAGTTCAGTGGTAAAGTTTTTCAAGTTCATAGTATTGCTAAGCTAATGATGGTTATGGAGGTATTCTAATACCACTTTAGCTTAGTTCTTGTGATGTTTCATACATCAACAAGCTTCCTTTTCTGCTTCTAACTTTTCCTCATTGAATTTGAAATAGGTTTGATGTGAAGGTTTTGTCCATATTGTTTTAAACCATGAGTCCATTAATCCACAACTGAACTCCTTCCTTATTTCAACCTCTTCTTCCATCATCACTGTTTTACCTTTTAGTATCCTTTTCTCTTCTCCAGGACTAACCTGTTTTGCTGCTTCTTCTTGGACATGTTTCCCTTGTGGCTTCTCACTCAAATCTTCTGGTATTTTATTTTTTTCAGAGGCTTGTACTGTCACATTTGTTGTGCTAGGTACTAATAAATTCAAGCTTTTCAATAGAAATTTTTCAATGTCATTCTCTCAATCTGAAGAGAACTGTGAAGAACCAGCTATCCCTGATTGGTCCACTCTTGGTTCTTCTATAACAATGGATTCTTCTTGCTTCTTTTCTTCTGCTGATAATTTTCCTGTCTCCATCCTTTGTACAGGTTCTACTGCTTTTCCTTTATTTTTCTTGGTCAACTTCTTTTTCTGCACAGGTTTCTTCTGAACCTTCTTCTTCACTACTACTGTGGTTCTAGTTTCAGGAGGATCTTGTAATTCCTTGAAATAGGCCAACAATTCTACCTCCTTTTTCACAAAAACTTCTTCAGTTTCTACAGCCATCATCTGATCATGCAACTCTTCATGATGTTCCACTTCTTCTTGTATCCAGTCAGTTGCTTTACATGAATAATCCTCCAACATCTTTTGATATTGGGCTTCATAGACTGCCCTTTTATTGTTTCCTTGAGCCAGATAAGAATACAACTGCTCCTTACTTGTTTGAGGTGGATGAGGTTCCTTTGAAGCTTGTACTTCCTTTTGAGTAGCTTCATGCTCCTCCTTTGTTGCTTCCACCTGTTCCAATTCTACCTTTCTGGGATCCACTCTTATCTTCTTTACAGGAATGACTTCTTCTGAGACTCCCTTTCTTTTCCTCTCTGCTCCCCTCATGCTTGATTGGGCTTCTACTTCTCTTATGGTCATCATTTTAGAAGGTCTTTTGATTCCTGACATCAAACTTTTGAAGTATTGAGCCTCTGGAGCCAATTTCAATTGATCCTCCATTCCCAGAACATGATATATAATCCCTCTTAAAAATTGAGATCCATTCATGAACTTCCTTTGCTCCCAATGTTTAGCTGCTTCCTTTAATTGTTCATGTATGTATGGAGTTACATCCATCACTCCAAAAGGTTTGGTCCTGTCTTTATTATTAAACATGAGCAGTGTCACTGGCTTGTGTGGCATGGTGTATCTGGGCAGTTTTGGAAAACAAAAGTATTGAAGGAACATTCTGATTGCAAATTCTTCATTCTCTCTTCCTTTGAAATCAGTGAATTTAGAATAACCTGCATAGGTTGCTTTGTTCTTCTTGACAAAACTGTTGTCGAGCTTAGTTCCCATGGAATAGAACTGAAGGGCTGCCCTTATATTTTCTGCCTTTATAGTAATATTCACTTCTTTGTTTTCTTTGTCTTTGACATAACACCTGAAATATGCATCATTGCCCTTTCCAACCTCTAGCAGACTATTCATCACCTGTGATAATCTTTCAAAGTCTATGAAAAATAATGGTTCATCCAACAGTTTGTGTAATCCTACTGCTTTCCATCTTTTGTAGTTGACTGCAATTTTCTGAAATTTGTAAAATTCTTGGCACAATATTGTATATTTGTGGCCCCCAACTCCTACTGTAAAAATGTGATGTCCAATGATATTAAAGGTTTCTTTTAATTCCTTCACTATCTTCTCTGCTTCTGGAATTTCTTGCTCTTCATCAGACTCTAACTCCACTTTTTCTATTGTTGCTTCATTGTCCAGGAACCAATGTCCTCTTGACAAGGTTACTGAGTCTGCCTTGAAATCATGAATTGGCAGTTCCTTTGGATTCACCATTCTGGAGAAAATATAAAATCACACGAAAAAGAAAACTCCACCCACATGAGTCTCAAGAAATATAAATAAAGTCACATTTGTCTTTGAGAAAAAATAAAAAAGAAATGAAAATAAAATCTCAGACGAATCCTGACTTCCTCATTTGTGCCACAGATAAAAACTCAACTGAAGTGATCATCACATGTGCAACAAGATGTCTAGTGCTCTCTTTTCCTTTTAACAACTCTCTTTCTTTTTTTTAATATATTTTTTAATCAATAAAAAGAAAATATTGAAAAAAAAAGAAAAATGAATAAAAATAAAAGCCTGCTAAACTATAACCTATATCTTGCTGGTGCTAATATAAATTATATAATTAAAAGGGTTACAAAAGAAAAATTGATAATTTTTCTCTCTTTTTTTTTATTCTTTTTGTTTTCTTATTCTCTTTTTTTTTCTTATTCTTTTTGTTTTCTTCTTTCCTTTTTTTTTCTCTTTTTCTCCTTTTTTTTAATAATAATCATTCCTTTCACTTCTCTCTCTTCCCGTCCTATTTCTCTGCTTAGAAAGAGGATGAGGTAGAGCAAATGGAAATAATTTCCAAGATGTCATAATTTCTTTCCTGTAAAACTCTGAATTTCTTATCAATAATCCTAGGTGTGCATCAGATAACCATTTTGTCTTTTCCATTGAATCAGATCTGATTTTTTTACCCAATAATACTTGATTCTTGTTGACTTTGTTCTAGGAATAAAACCATCTTCTTTTGGCTTCCATATCCATTTAGTTCTGGAAAATTGTTTTGATGAACAGTGCTTGTATGTACTTTGTTTCCACGTTCCTCCTATCTTGATGCCTAGATGCTTCTGACCATTCCATACTTGCCACCTTTCTTCTATCTTTTCAACACCTTTTGTTTCTTCAATTTTCTCCTGTTTTTTATTGAAGTAAACTTGGTCGTGAAGAGGTGTTGTTTGTGATTTATTTGTATCTTCTAGTGAAAAAGTAAATCCTTCCAATTCTGAGTCATAAATATCCTGTTGATTTTCCTGTTCTTCATCACTCAATAAAAACATTAAAAACCTTTTGTCATTTAATGTCAAATTAAGTTTCATATTTTCAAAATCCAAAATTACTTTACCTTGCCTGAGCCATGGTTGTCCCAAAATCAATTTCTCAATCATCATATGATCTAGCCATTCTTCACAATCTATTTTCATATATTCTTTATTGAACTTAACGTTAATAGATGGTGAAGACATGCTTTGTATTATCTGTCCTTCTAAGGTTTTGATAAGTGTTTTACTTTCAGTCCTTTTTAGGTTAAACTTATCCAACAAAACTAAACTGATCAAATTTACTTGTGCACCTGAATCTATCAAAACCTTGATTTTCTCATCATAAAAATTCATTGTTATAACAGGCAAATGTTTTTTTACTTTTAAAGGTGTTACACACAAAAGGACTTCTCTAAGATCCTTTATTTTTCTTATCCTTTCCTTTGCCTCCTATTGAGCCTCCTTTCTAATGTTTTCCTCTTCTTTTTTCTTGTTTTGAGCTTGATGTATTCTTCTCCATTCAGAAACAGTTAATGGATAATCATACCTTTTTACTCTACATCCATTTATGAAGTTTGGCATGATTTCTCCATCTATATTAGCTAATTGAATAGCTCCACTATTGCTTATTTGGTTGATAATATAAGGTCCATGTCCTTTTTTTTGAAATTTCTTCTAATTTTCTTTTACTGTGAATGCCAAAACTAGATCTCCTTCTTGTAAGTCCCTTTCTTTAATATGAAGATCATGATAAGCTTTTTTCCTTCTCTTGTCTGCATATATGCTCATGATTGCTTGAAGTCTGGAAGCTCCCAATTTTTCCAATTCCACCACTCTCTCAGATTATTCATGTCCCGTCCATAAGTATTGACTACCCACCTTTAGTGTTGGAATAAGGAATTCTAAAGGCAGAACTGCATTTTTTCCATATACCAAATTAAATGGTGTGGTTCCAAGTGCAGTTTTGTATGCCACTCTATAAGCCCATAAGACATGATTAAGTTGTAAATCCCAATCATTCCTATTTGTGTTTACCAATTTTGACAACACAGTGCAAAGTACTTTATTAGTACTTTCTGCTAATCCATTGGCTTCTGGGTGATATGGGGTTGACTTTCTATGACTGATCATGAAATAATCAGTTATGTTTTCTATGATCTGGTTCAAAAAATGAGTCCCCCTATCACTTACTAATTCAATTGGCAATCCAAATCTGGTGATGATATTTTCATAGAGAAATCTTGCAGTGGTCTGAGCATCATTCCTTTTTGTAGCCTTGGCCTCTGCCCATTTAGTCAGGTAATCTGTGGCTACTAGTATGTATTCAGCATGAGACTGTTTTGGTGGAGGATGTATGGGTCCAATGAAATCCAACCCCCATTTACAGAATGCTCTAGCTGAAATCAATGGTACTAGTGGCATATTATCTCTTTTATTTGGTTGACTCACTCTTTGACAAATGTCACATCTCTTTACATATGTTCTTGCATCAGGAAATAGAGTTGGCCACCAAAAACCAGAACCACAATATGAGTTTTGCAGTCTTATCACTTGAAAAGTGTCCTCCTGCCACTCCAGAATGTGCCATCTCTAACATTTCCAAATATTTATTTTTAGGAACACAGATTCTTAAATATCCATCCATCACTTTCTTGTACAATTGATCTCCTATCAGTTGATACTCTTCATAAATCATTTGTAGATTCTTTGAATCTGAATATCCATCCATCTCTTTCTTGTACAATTGATCTCCTATCAGTTGATACTCTTCAGAAATCATTTGTAGATTCTTTGAATCTGCAATGGCTCCTACTTGCTTTCCTTTCTTGTTTCTTTTCAACTCTTTAATTATGTTTGCACTCCAATCTGGATTTTTCTGAAACCAGTATAAGGTTATAACTTCTGAATTTTGCAAGGATTGGCATTCCCAGCAGTTGGAAATATATTTTTTTACATCTTGTATCTTATTAGGCCAGTGTACTCCCATCCTATTGAGGTTATTTAGGGTGACTATCATGGAAGCATGAACATAGGGATTCCAACAATGTGCTCTTCTTAAATACTCCTGATGCTAATCTTCTGGAGTACAATATTCTAATATGCCCATATGATTGAGATGATACAAATGCCTAGCTAGCAGCATAAAACTCCTACTTTGTAATACCAATTGTGTGTTGTTTCCAAATGTTATGCAGGGTCCCATGGTTAGCAAAGGTGCTAAAGTCATGGCCCAGTCAGGAATACTTTCTTCTTTGAACAGATATGTATCTGGCAAGTCATCGTCTAAAGGTGAACTTGGCTCTTTAGCTTGTATCCTAGACAAATGGTCTGCTCTCAAATGAGTTTTTCCTTGTCTGACCACTACCTCAAACTCAAACTCCATCAGCAAAAGAAACCATCTGACTATCCTACCAGTGTGACAAGGTTTGTTTACTAAGTAGAGTAAAGCTTGGTGATCCACAAAGAATTTAAATTTGTTGGCCAAAAGATAATGTCTATATTTTTTCACAACAGATATCATTCCCAATCCTTCCCTTTCTATGGTTGTGTAATTTTTCTCTGTTGAATTTAATTGTCTACTAGCATAAGCAACTGGAAAGTCTAGTTTGCTCCCTTCTATTGGTTGTGCTAACACACATCCCAAAGCATAGTTTGAAGCATCCACATGGACATGGAAAATTTTATCCCATTGTGGGGTTTTTAGAATTGGTGTTGTTACCAAACAAGTTTTTAGAGTCTCAAAAGCTTGGTCACACTCTTTGGTCCACTCAAATTTTGTGATCAAAGCATACAAAGGTTTTGCAATGTTTGCAAACTTGTGTACAAATTTTCTATAATACCCACAATGTCCCATGAAGGTTTGAAGTTCCCTAACATTTGTTGGTCTTGGAAGTTCCACTATAGCCTTAATTTTTCTTTCATCTATTGAAATTCCATTTTTGGAAACTATATGACCCAGCATTCTCCCTTTCCTCACAAAGAACACACATTTTTCTGGATTTAGACATACTCTGTATGTTCGACATTTTTTGAATATATTGTCTAGATCCTTCAAATGATCTTGTCTTTTTAATGAAAAAGTGCAAAGATCATCCACATAAATTTCCATGATATTTCTCAGGAATTCTTTGAATATGTGACAAATTAATCTTTGAAAAGTTGTTGGGGCATTAATTAGACCAAAAGGTATAACCCTAAAAGCATAAATTTCCCATTCTGTGGAAAAGGAAGTTTTATGTTGGTCTTCCAAAGCTATGGGTACCTGATTGTATCCTGAAAAACCATCCAGAAAACTATAGACCTCTTTACCTGCAACTCTTTCCAAAAGATGGTCTGTTATGGGTAATGGACACCTATCCCTTATAGTTGCAGCAGTCACCTTTTTCAAGTTAATGCATACCCTGAGTTTCCCATTCTTTTTTGGTAGTACAACTATAGGAGATATCCACTCTGTGTACTCAATCTCATAGATGAAATTGGCAGCCAACAGCTTGTCAATTTCTTCCTTTATTTTAGTAGAGTATTTGTCATTGAATGTGTAGTGTCTTTGTTTGCTAGGTTTTGCATCAGGTGTAATCGAAATCTTATGTTCACAGATTTTAGGGTCAATTCCTTTCAAATCCTTGTAACTGTAAGCAAACACATCCCTATAGTTTCTAGCCAAATTCCTTAATGCTTCCTCCTCTTGATTTGTCATGTCATCAGCTATTACAATATGTCTTTCTTCCCCCTCTTCCTGGATGATCATCACTTTCTTAGTTTATTCCTCATTGTCATATGACTCTCCTTTTTTCTTTTCTCTCTTTGATTTCACTTTTAGAAGTAGTCTGTCTTCTACTTCATAAGTCTTGAAATTTGAAGGTACATCAAACTGTTGATCTTTATTTGTTATTTTCTTATTTTTTTCAACTTCTTGATCTTTTTCCATTTCCTTGTGTTTGTTTTTTCTATATTTGCCTGAGATTTTGTCTTTTATTGCATCTGTAGCTTCTACTTCTTCCAAATAGTGTGTTTTACCATTTTTCAATATTATTCCTTCCTCCTGGTTCTCTTCTGTTTTTTACACTTTTATCATTTTTGTATTCCTATGTGAAAAATATCATATCCTTCTTCATTTTGCAATTTCACTCCCACATACTCATCATTAGCTAGATCCATGGTGGCCAAAATCTGATTCCAACCATAAGGCTCAAATTCTTCATCTTTGAATTTTTGTGGTATATAGCTCTCATCCTGTGATTTCCTTTCTTCTACACAATCTTGTTTCCTTAGCGTTCTTTTTCTATCTGTGAGGTTCCTTATCACATTGCATTTCCATATTGATGATTCTGTTTCATTCTGATCGTCAATCTTTGATTCTTCATTTAATTCCTGATTTTGATGGATTTTCAACCATTCTTGAGGGAACACGTCACAATATTGACCATTTCTTAAATTTACTCTGGTTATCCTTCCTTTGCTTTGAAGATATAGGCAATCATTACACCAATCTTGCACAATTTGCATTTTTCTCATAAGTGGTCTTCCTAGGATGATTTCATATGAAGTGGATTGTGGGAATTCAACTATGGCAAAAGTATGCTCTATTTCTATTCCACATATTTCCACAATCACCTTTTCCCATATTCCTAGGGGTTTTTCTATGTGTCCATCTGCAAGTTGTAATCTCATTTTAGTGGGTACTAATTCATTTTTCCCCATCTTTCCCAGGTCTGTTTAGTCATGATAGCCACACCTGATCCACTATATAATATAGCTTTGGCATGATTTTTACCAAATTGTATTCTCAAAGTTGAGTTCCCTTCTTCTCCTTCACAATATCCTCCTATTTTATCAATAGGAATGTACAACAACTCTTCCAATTCTTGTTGCTGTGGATCCAAATTCTTTGGCATTGCTTCCCATTTTTTCATATTGTGTTGTAAGTGAGGATTTTGTTTTACCAATTCCCCCATTGTGGTGTGGTATACAATTGTACATTGTTTGTCTATATTGATTTGGAAGGTTATGTGTGAATTATCTTCCTGATCAATAGTTTTCCTTGTTTCTGTTGCATTTGCTTCCCCAAATGTTGTTTGATAATTGTCAGGTTCCTCTATTTTGAGTTGTGCTTCTTGTATGATTTGTTTGCATCTTTGCATCCTTTCATGCTCTATATCTGGTACAGGATAAGCCATCACATGGTTTGTAGAATTTGGTCCCTCTTGAATTCTTCCCTTGTATGCTCTTATCAAAGTTTTGTGAATTTTTTATCTCTTGATGAGTTTGTGTCTTCTAAGGTTGGATCTTGTTTGACTGTTCCACAGTTTCTTCTTCCAAGTTTTTACCTATTCTCATTTTTCTTTCCCATCTCCCTTTTTGTCTGTTTTTTTTTCCTTTGGAAATGGAATTTCCTTATGTTCTTGTGTATGTATCTGTCACTCTAGCACAATGGTGAGTACCAACGTGAGAAGATTCACCTCATAATTGTCAATCCGTGGAGACGTGAGGACTAGTATGAAGACTATGAGCAAGTGAAGGCACAAGTGTGTGAGTGAGAAGCACACAAGCATGCACACACATACACACACATGCGCACACAAGGCAAGAACAAGGAGAGGAACAATGGAGTTCTTTGCATTAGTCAAAAAGTCTCTTACATAAGCTCAATTCACAAACAATCTAACCTCAAAAATGAGCTCTCTAGCTCTTTTTATAGTTTTCTAACTAGTTTTGGTCTTGTCCAAACCTAGTGTCTGGCCTAGTTAAAAATTAGGTTCTAGAGCCTATTTGAGGGCTCAAACAGAGTCTAAAAATTATGAAAATTGATATGTAGCTAGTTCTAATACTCCTCAAGCTCGAGGACTCCTCGGCTTGCACAAAATGGAGTCTATTCTACCAAAAACGGAATTTACAATGTTTGTGTAGTGATTAAAATCACTTGAGTTGTAAATGGTCCATGGAAAAATGATTGGGCCTTGTTGCCGTATTGTGCATGACTCCTCCATTGCGCTAGTATGCTCTTCATCTGACTTGTATGCCAACACGCCCCCCTTCCTAGCGTCTGTCGCCCCTGACAGACCTCTGTTCTATCGGGTGGTCGATATAGTATTGGATGACATTGGTGGCAAGTTCATGTTCTCCTATCCTTAAGCCTCTTGCTAGATCAGCTTCCAATGCATCCCAATTTATTGCGCCAGGGACCTCTGGTTGTGGTGTGGTATAGTACTTAGAGTACATTGCTTGTTCACAAGCAAAGAGATGGAGCAGGTGTGTTGGCTTCGGTGCGAAGATCTCCGAGTGATACTCCCAGAAACTTGATCTGAACATTTCTTCGAAGGTCTGTTTGTAACATGCAGGGAGGTATTTGATGCGTGCATGCCAGGCGTAAGCCACACGAATACTGGGGGTGGTGCTCATGTCATACACCAAATCATAATTTCCATTGGTAAACCCCGGTAGATGTACCTGTGGTGCGGCTGCATTTCTAAAGGTTTTCAGGACTACCTGCATCATATCTAAAATCTTAAGCATCATTTGAGCTGCCACATCTGGCATGGGCTTCAATCGGCATCCAATGTCGAATTGTTCCCATCATGTATGCTACCGACGGTGGTCCCTGTGGTGGCACAATGTACGGGTAGTTTAGCCATTCCTTACATTGCGCGTTGTTCTGCACTTTGATATTGAATGCCTTCCAAGACCTACGGCGTGGAACTGGACCGTAGCATGGATTGTATAGGAGATGTAAAGGCGCGTTGTTCCATGTGCGTAGCATTTCTGGATATGTCTCTAGAAGTTTTTTCCGCCAGGTGGGTTGACGAATTTTGCCTTTTTGCGCCTCTGGAGGAAGGTCTTCGGGTTGAAATTGGGTAGCAAAGGTAGGAATCTGACCCGTGACTCTCTGTATTTCTGCATTATAATCAACCAGGATAATATAATAAGGCCTGTATTGGAGTTCAGATGAGAGGATAAGGCGTCTCGATGACAGGTTCTTGAAGTAAGCAGATTGTAGCACAGTTTCCTCTATGACCCTCATGGCCTGATTTTGCACTACTGTGCGCTCTTTGTGAGAACTCCCGATTTCCTCCACTTGACGTAGCCATGGAGGCCGTGGTGCCTCGAATGTGTCCTGAGCTTCTTCCGTTTGTTGGCCTCCTGGGAAGGGTTGTGGGTCGTATTCTCTTCAAATGTCTGTTCCACAGGAATTTGTACTACTTCGTCGGTGGGAGCCTCTGGAGGGGAAGGTGGTCTCTCATATTGTAGTAGACGTGCTTGCAATTCGGTGACCTGTTTCTGGAGATCTTTTAAGGCCTCTGAGTCTGTGAGAAGTGAAGCCGCGGTGGAGGTGGTTTGAGAGGCTACTGTTGTTTCTTTTTGGTGTTTCTGCTTCAGTTGACCCTGTTCCTCTGATAGCAGGTCATGTGCTTCAAGCAGCATGGCATAGTCTTCCAATATGATCTTGACATTGTCGGGGGTCACTGCTTGAAACTTTGATGGGCTGATGGGTGCCCCAGGTGTGCTTTCGATAGCTGCTTCTAGGTTCTCTTGATTTTGTAATTGCAGGCGTCGATTCTCTTCATGAGCGGCAGCAAGATGTCGCTTGAGTAGGGCCATATTTCGCTGAAGCTTTGAATTGCGTTCCAGCTGTGTCCGTAGGTGACCTTCTACCACTTGTATTGCTTCCTGATCTGTGTTCTGTAACTGTACCTCCAATATGCTATGAGCCTCTTGGAGAGTTTGGAATTGTGTGTGGAGACGAGCATTTTCCTCCTCTAGTGCAGCAAGGCGGTGTTGTAGTGTCTCCGAGTGCTCTTGCAGGCGTTCATTCTGTTGCTGGAGCTGATTGTAATATGTCCTTAAGTTTGATATACAAGCTAGCATGGTGTCAAATGCATTTCCTATAGATGAGGGGGTGGTGTTTACAATGGAAGATGCATGGGAAGGGAATTGGGGAAGGGGAAGAGTGAATGATGTGTCTATTGAAGACGTGTGTGTGGGTGAAATTGGTGGAGGGGGAATGGGAGGAGGTGGAAGCGTGGGGGGAGGGGGAGGTGCCATGGGTGGTGAAATGTCCATACTTTCAGGAGTGGGTGCGAGTGTGGGGTCTACCATATACATTGGAATGGTAGGTGGTGTGTGTGTGAAAGTGGTGAATAGATGAGAAGTGGGGTGGGGAGCTGAAAATAAAGGGAATGGTTGAGACCTGGGTTGAAAAGTTCTAGCAAGGAAGTTATGGAGGGATTGGAGAAGTGGAGAGATGGAGGTTGGGGGTTGAGGTTGTAGAGTTGAGGAGGGCATGAAGGGTTGCGTGGTAGCAGGGAAACCCATGAATATGGATCTAGGGTCAGGATGACCTATGGCTGAGGGCATGGGGGATGGTTGTCCTAGGGCAGGCTCTATGAGCGATTCGGTGGATTGTGTAGTGGTGGGGGTTGCTTCATAGATTAGGTTATCAGAGGTGGAGAATAGGGTTGAACTAGAGATGGGAGTACGGAAGATGAAGGTTGGTTCGGTGGGTTGAGTGGTTGAGGTGATTTCCACGGTTTCTGCTCTAGGAGGCGATGGTGGGGGTGTGGGTGGTAGTGGCTCGGTGGATTCCTCATGGGTGACTGGGTGCTCTTGGCTAGCAGTTTCTGTTGCTTGGGAGGTTGTCCTGATGGGTTCGGATGTAATATTTGGCCCTTCTGCTGTTGTAATGGGGATCTGGATATTCTTACCTGAGCGTGGTCGTGTCTGGAATCTTCGTGGATCATATTGAACTGGAGACCTTCTAATAGCGGACCGCACTGCTTCTACTACCCCATATGTTTCTGCCATCAATAAGAGACCTTCACTATATTCTGAGTCAACTCCTGCTTCTTCCAACAGCTGAGTCATGAGAACTCTACTGCTCTGTTCGGTGAGTAGTTGTTGTGATCGCACTCTTTCCATAATTTGATACAGCCTTCGGAGTTCCGTTGTATAGGCTGGGGCTTCAGTGGTCTCCTCTTCATATTCTCCTTCTTCTTCTAGGTGTCCTTGTTGTTGACCTTCCTAAGCGTCACTCCAATGTACATGGCGGTCGTCTGTAGATTTTCTTCTTCTTTGTGAAGATGTGCCTTGTTCTTCTGCATCTGAATAATACTCTACATCAGAGAGTTGTGTACTTTGTAAGAATGCTTCGAAGTCCTGAGGATCCATTCCTTCAGCATCTCCAGTTGTAGCAAATTCAAATTCAGATGGAGCAGGAGGAGCTGAAGGGGTAGCTTGTGTCGTAGTTTCAGATCCAGACCTGGGTATCCTAATGGTAAAGGGAGGTATAGTGGTCTCCCTTCGTGGCGATACTTCAGGAGTAGTCAGAACTTCCCTTGTTTGGACACAAGGGATTGCACCCCTCATGCGCTTGGATTGATGTGTGGACGTCTTGAGCTTCTTAAACATTTGTAATTGTGCCCAAGTTAAGGCACGTTCAATGGGAACATCATATGCTAGGCACCGGTAAATAATGCATGTGATTGCACAGCAACCGTTCACCACTAATTTCCTAGAAGACCTTTTATTTGCTTCATACAATTGATCTATAATCCATACCGGCAGCTTAATTGGTAACGCACCTGCTTCCGCTAAGTAGAGAGCGAACCAGATTCTTTTGTGTGGTTGTGTGAAGCGGTCTTGGCCGGGGAAAGCAAAATGTTGCATGCACATACGGAGAGGGATGGACACGTTTGGTGTGAGTGCTGCCATGTCTTTAAGCTTCAATAGTTTCCTATCCTTCATGTTAGTAGGAACGAGAGCATCCTTCTCAGAAGGTACATGTGTGCCGTGCATATTCAAAGCAGCGCTCACCAACTCCACAGTAAGTTCAAACCTCTTTAACTCGTTGTTGCCCAGCAAGGAAGGAAGAACAAATGATCCTGGTTTGTCCTTTTCTTCATTAGCTTGTAATGTGGAGACCAAATAATAGCATCGGAGGAGATCCGGTTTAGGTAGTGGTGCTTCAAAGTATTCTGCTAGCCCTGCACGATGCCATATGGTCTGGAGATCCTCGGTGTTCTGTAGAGTCTCAAACTCCTTGGAGAAAAATTGGAATCGAACCCATGATCTGTCATACTCGCACTTAGACTCCCATATATACTTGGCCTCTCCTAATGGACCTGGCATGCCATTGAACCAATGAGAATTGGCATGGACTCTTTCTGTGATCCCTGTGGGTGGATCCGGTACCGAGATCTGCTGAAGGTGTTGCAGCTCCACAGGTCGTTCAGTTGGTGGCACATCCACAGGTAGACTATCCACATCGATTCCTGCAGTAAGTATTCCTACTTGTGAGCTCGGACCTGTCGCTTCTGCCATGTTACTTCTTGCCTCCTGATTCTGTGAGAATATAGAAACATGTGTTAACATTGTAAAGGACAAGTTAGAACCGTTTTTGTCCCCATTACAACATTATCATGAGGTTTGGGAGAGATTAGTAGGTTAATAAGTGCTCGGTGCTTGTGTGTGTAGTTAGGAATTGGTTGGACCTAAGAACTAAGTGGAATGATGTAGTGTGAGAGTGACGTAGTTAGTAGGTGGCATGGATTTACAACTGGGGTCCGGGGGTTTATTACAAGTTTTAGGTTGCCAAATACAGTGGATGGGCTTTAATCTTGATTTTGTGGAGACTCTGGAGTTTGATAGGGGTATCTGCTTGAAGATGAGGCTTTTTAGGGACCCATTTACAAGTGATTCTACTAGTGCTCATGGAAGAATATGTGTCCGTGCGTGATGCGTAAGACTGGGCCTCAGATGTTCGAGTGAGTGAAACATGTTGTATCGGTTGCGGCCTTGGTGTAGCTATTTGAGCCCGCAAGCAAGCCTTAGGCACCCAGATTTGTCGTGATTGTGGGCTGGCCTTCATTGACTTCTTGGGTACCCAAATAGACTTCACCTTCGCAGAAGAATTAATGAAGGACTTCTCATTAGTGTCATGTTATTGACTACTAATAAGAGGTTTTGGCTGTGGGGTCAGCCTAGTCTGAACAGGGTATTCGCCTTTTCGCCTCCATACTTGCTTCCATGGCTGAAACAATCTGCTTTGCTCCTTTTTTTGGCATCCAGTATCGGTAGTGTTCTGCTTCTTCTGTATTTGATCTGCCGTGGGTTGTTGCAACCTTCTGGTCTTTGGAAAAGAAGGGAGTTCCGTCCTCTCCCTGGCTCCGTTGTTGAGATTAGCCTCTTTTTGCATCATACAGTTTTGGACAAAAATAGCATTGTCAACTTCATGTGCGCCCCTGGAAGGACCAGGAGTTTGTGCCTTGCCTAGTTCCTTGAGTGCCTCATTTTCCAATTCAACTGTAATTCGGCTATGATCTACCCATACCTGAAGAAGTCCACTTCTTAGGTTGAGGTTGACTGCATGATCATAGATCCAGTCCTGACCCAAGACAAGAGGCTCAGTGAGGTCCTCATCTTGACACACTAGTACTTTGACTGTCATCACTTCGTCTTGAATGGAGATGGGAAGATCCACCTCGCCCATGCAAGGAGTTTCCACACCTCCCAATCCTATGAGATATGCTTCTATAGGATCGACAGTTAATTTCAATTCTTGACAGTAGGACAACTTGACAGCACTAGTGGATGCACCTGAGTCGATCAAAGCTCTTACAATCTTTGCACCCTTTCCTTGTCCTACTCCTAGGGTTACAAAAGGTCGTCGGTCGATTATTCTATGGGAATGCCCACCTGAAGTCTCGCACATGGCCATCGGATAGCCTACAGATTCTTGAGTGTCAAGCATAGGCGGGTCTCTACCTTGTCTCCTCAATTTCATTCGTCGCATGCGTTCTAAAGCTTCTGCCTGTGCTTCTTCTCTAATTCGTTTCTCTTCTTCTTTACGTTTCTTGGCAGTGTTGAGTCGATTTAGCATCTCTTCAGTAAGGGGTTCCTGATATAACTTGACTCTGCATCCACTTATGTAACTTGGTAGAACATCGCCCTCTAAAGTGGCTAGTTGAACTGCGCCACTTGTGGAGATTCTATTGATAATCATTGGCCCGTAACCTCTTTTCTCTAATTTCCGTGCATGCTGCTTCAATGTGTAGACTAGGACTAGGTCGCCTGCATTCAAGCCTTCATCCTTCACATGTGTATCAAAATATGCCTTTTGCCTCTTCTTCGCTGCATAGATTCCTGCTGCAGCTCTCAATCGTGTTTCGCCTAGACGTTCAAGATCAAAGATTCGAGAGGAGAGTTCATGGCCTCTCTAGTCATGCTCTTGTGCTACTTCAATGTAGGTATCAAAAAGTCCAGGGGTAGCACAGCATTTTGGCCAAATACCATCTGAAAGGGGGTGGCTTGGAGTACCGTTTTATAGGCAACCCGGTATGCCCAAACAGCATGGTGTAGCTGTTTGTCCCAATCAGAGCGTTTATTGTTCACTAGTTTAGTCAGCACATTGCATAAGATCTTATTAGTGCTCTCAGCCTGGCCATTAGCTTGTGGATGATAGGGGGCCGATTTCTTATGTATCACCAAGAATTCTTGGAGAAGGTTTTCTATGACTTCATTCAAGAAGTGTGTGCCTCTATCACTCACCAACTCTATTGGCAATCCGTACCTCGTGAATACATTTTCAAATAAGAACTTTGCTGTTGTTTGAGCATCATTTTTTGTAGTAGCTTTTGCTTCTACCCACTTGGTTAGATAGTCTGTGGCCACGATGATATATTCAGCATGTGAACGCTTAGCTGGGGGATTAATGGGACCAACAAAGTCTATTCCCCATTTAGAGAACGCACGTCCGCCCATCATAGGCTTCAGTGGCATCTCATCCTTGCGTATAGGGTACTGAGTTCTCTGACAAACATCACACCGTTTCACATAGGTATGTGCATCCATGTGAAGGGTTGGCCACCAAAAGCCTGCAAATAGTATTGCCTTGATTACCCGATCTGGTCCAAAGTGTCCACCTGCTACACCTTGGTGAGCAGTATCCAAGATTTTGAGATATTCACTCTCATGGACACATAGTCTCAGGTAACCATCTTTACCACGCTTGTATAGATTGTCACCAATGAGTGAATAATCCTGGGCTTCTTGTTCTAAACTCCTTTGCCTAGCCAGAGTCATGTCTGGAGGGAATGTTCTCGTCCTTAAGAAGGATACTAGAGGTTCACTCCAATCTGGCACTATGGACACTTGATAAAGAGTGGCATGTTCCACAGGTGGTTTAGTGCAGCAGATTGGGCATTCCTTGCACAACTTTTGGACATCAGCCTCCATAGTCGGCCAATGCACTCCGAGTCTCCTTAGTGTCTGTAAGGTTCGTTGGTTTGAGTAGTGTTGCTCTAACGCACCTACATGTGCTAATTGCAACCATTTAGCGTACTCATCCTCTTCCACACAACAAGCCAAGATCCCTTGATCTGTGTGCTTGTACATACTTCCTGCCATGATGTGATACTTTTGGGCTTTTACTACCTCTCTATCCTGTGTGTTTATTACTGGGTGGTTAGGTCCGTATGTCAACACTGGTACCAATGGCTTAGCCCACTGCGGCACCACTTCCAAATTAAACAAGTAAGCATCAGGAAGGTCATCTGACACTCTTGTGGGGCTTCTCCTGATGTGAGCCTAGAAAGGTGATCTGCTCTCAAATGAGTCTTCCCTTTCCTTACCACAACCTCAAAATCATATTCCATTAGCAAGAGAAACCATCTTACTAATCTTCCTGTATTGCATGGCTTGTTTACAAGGTATAGCAATGCCTGATGATCAGTAAAAAATTTAAACTTATTTGCAAGCAAATAGTGTCTAAATTTCTTAACTGCATATACCATGCCTAAGCCTTCTCTCTCAGTAGTGGTATAATTTCGTTCAGCTGCATTCAATTGTCTACTAGCATAGGCAATTGGAAGATCCATATTACCTTCACCAGTAGGTTGTGCAAGCACACATCCAATGGCATAATTGGATGCATCCACATGAACATGGAAAGGCTTATTCCAATCCGGTGTGGTTAAGATTGGTGCTGAACATAATCGCCGTTTAAGCTCATTGAAGGAATTCTCACATTCCTCAGTCCACTCAAAGTTTGTCAGAAGTCCATACATGGGCTTTGCAATGACAGCATACATGTGAATGAACCGGCGGTAGTAACCACAATGCCCCATGAAGGCCTGTACTTCCTTGACGTTCTTTGGCCTAGGTAACTCGGCTATGGCTCTTACTTTCTCTTCATCGGTGGATATGCCATTCTTTGACACTATGTGTCCTAAAATCTTACCTTGCCTGACCATGAAAACACACTTTTCTGGGTTTAGGCAGACTTGATATTCTCTACATTTGTCAAAGATTTGTCTCAGTTCAGGAATATGGGTTTGTCTGATGTTGGAATGGGCACAAAGATCATCAACATAGACTTCTAAGTTCTTCCTCAGGAACTCCTTAAATACATGGCACATCAGCCTCTGGAAGGTTGCTGGTGCATTGGTAAGCCCAAATGGCATTACCCGAAAGGCGAATATGCCCCATTCTGTGGAAAAAGCTGTCTTATGCTGATCCTCTGGAGCTATGGCTACTTGATTGTAGCCCGAAAATCCATCAAGGAAGCTGTACACTTCCTTGCCTGCTACTCTTTTTAAGAGATGTTCTGTGATGGGAAGCGGATAATTATCTCGAATTGTGGCTGCATTAACCTTCTTCAAGTTAATGCATACTCGTAATTTGCCGTTCTTCTTGGGCACCACCACAATGGGGGATACCCATTCAGTGTGCTCAATTTCATAGATAAATCCAGCTTCAACCAAGCGGTCTATCTCTTCTTTGATCTTGGCAGCATAGTTGTCATTATATGTGTATGGCTTTTGTTTTGAGGGTCTGGCCTCTGTAGTCATGGGAATCATATGTGAGCATATGTCCGGGTCCACTCCTTTCAAATCCTTGTAACTCCAAGCAAATACATCTCTGTATTCTCTTAGCAAGACTATCAGCTCATGCTCTTCTTCCTCAGTGAGGTCATGTCCTATGTAAGTGCACCTCTCTTCTCCTTCTTCTATGGCTACCACTATTGTTAGCAGCGGACAAGGGAGAGAAGGCACAAGCAGACAAGGGAGTCAACGAAGATCTGGCAAATAGGCCAACAATTTTCTTCAAGAAGAAGCACTTATGAACATTCACGCAGATTTAGCACTAAGGCAACCTTAATTTTTTCAAAACCTCTACACCAATTAAAAGTGATTCTCATCACTAAACACCATTGTAAATATCATTTCATCTTTTTGTAGCTCCATCTTGTGCAAGCCAAGGAGTCCTTGAGCTTGAGGAGCTTTAGAAGTACCTACCTGCCAAATTTCGTATTTTTTAGATATCGTTTGAGCCCTCAAATAAGCCCTGGAACCTAATTTTTAACTAGGCCGGACACTAGGTCTGGACAGGGCCAAAACTTAGCCAAAAACTATAAAAAGATCTAGAGAGCTCATTTTTGAGGTAGATTGTAATTGAAACGAACTTGTAAGAGCTTTTTGAAAGTAATCTAAGAACTCCATTGCTTCTCACTCTTTGTCTTGCCGTGTGTGCGCGTGTGTGTGTATGTGTGTGCATGTTTGTGTGCTTCTCACTCACGCACTTGTGCTTCCACTTGCTCGAGGTCTTCATACCATCCTCACGTCTTCCCGGATTGACATTAAAGGAGGTGCTACTCATCACTGAGCTACACCAAATTTTGGCGCCGTTGCCGGGGATCGAGCTTTGAGGACGAGCGTGTGATGGTAAGACGTAGAGTTGACGCGTTGGAGTTGTAGGTATTTTCTTCACTCTCATCGATTTTCTTTTACTTTCTTCTCCATCTTCATTTCCATCATCATCATCACCATCTCCCACCTCCATCTCCATCATCGCGAAAATTTCTGTTTTTTTTTATCATATCACCTTCCCCACCTCACTTCCCTCATTTCACTTGTGAGAGAGAGCGAGAGAGCGATATTGTGTGTGCGGATTTTGCATGTTTCTTGAGTTTCATTGCAGGATCTTGCTGTATCATCATCCCCAGCTTCTCGCGCAGGTACGAAACTCGACGCAACTGTCTCGCGGTCGCAGGCTTCTGTCGATCGCGACTGACAGAATTTTTTGGTCTTTTACAAAACTGAGTGCACCACTAGAACAAGCACAAAGAGCACATCCTAAAACATTAAAAACAGTAGAAAAATTCCGAGGTTTTCTGTCAATCGCGACCGACAGCCTCTGTCAATCGCGACCGATAGACCCTGTCAATCGCGACCGACAGCCTCTGTCAATCGCGATCGACAAACCTCCACGATCGACTGACTGCCACGTAAGACCCTGTCAATCGCGATTGATACCGTCAATCGCGATCGACAGCCACGACCGACACCTCTGTCAATCGCGATTGACACCGTCGATCGCGACCGACTGAAATTCAACGATTGATTGACTTTTGCGCGTAGCCACGTGTCCATCGCGACTGATAGGCCCCCGATTGACTGAAATTTCGGCGAAAAAACCGGAAAACGTGTCGATCGCGATTGATACCGTCGATCGCGATTGACAGCCACGATCGACTCTGTCGATCGCGATTGACACTGTCGATCGCGATTGACAGCCACGATCGACTCTGTCGATCGCGATTGACACTGTCGATCGCGACTGACAGCCCCGACGGACACCTCTGTCAATCGCGATTGACAGACCTGTCGATCGCGATTGATAGGCTTTTCGGCCAAAAATTAGGGTTTGTTTTTGTTCAAAATTTGGGGTAATTTTGGGGCAAACTAGTCAATCTATTAGCATTTTGGGAGGTTCCTACCCTTGTGATTGGGAGAAAATCCTAGGATCTGTCGGCCAGATTGAATCTTGTTGTAATACCCTAAACCCTGAACGGTTGTAACTTCTTCATACGAAATCAATTTTTTGAGTTCTAGGGCTTGTTGGAAAGCTCGTGGTATATACTACACGCCCTCAACTGTTTTTTATAAAGATAATGCATTGATTTTCAGATAGGGTATTTTGAAGTTGACCATACCCAGGGGGATCAAAGTCAGGGGTCCTTAGGATTGTTCTCTTGAAAATCACTATGCAAGTTTGTGTTTGTGCTACAGGAATGAAAATCACTGGTATTGTCTTTGGAATTTAAATCTTTGAGCTAACTTTGGAACTCTTACAGATCTATTGAGAGCATTGAAAGACGTTCTAAGCAAGACTAAGTGCAAGCTTGGGAACACACCTCCTGAGCACTCAAGGGCAACCAAGCAGGAAACGAAAGGTTGGAAACTTTTAACCCCCTCTGTCTATTCATAGCTTAGGCTAAGAACGACGAGAGGTAGGAGTAAGTCAGAGCGACGATAGGCAGGTATCGAGCTGAAGACTACCTAAAACTCAAGTTCAAGCTAAAAACCTAATCTCTGTACTGTCGATAGCATAAAGGAAAAGAACCTAACGTGGAACGATCAACCTGAAAGTACGAAGAACACTCAAGTATTCCGACGACGTAATATTAGACAAGACCTTCAACACGATAAATAACTAAAAAGAATCAAGTGACTGTTACCAATTGGTCGGCAACGAGGTTGTACGCTGGGCATAGAATTGGGCTACTTAGATAGGCATATGAACCTTAGATCAGGACGACATCTAGTAAGGGAGAGACAAAGAGTTAGATCTTCAGAGGCTAGCGTTAACCACACTGCTAGGTCTTGGGCCCAGCAGTTGAGCCACCACTCGTACTACCCTAGCTCTGAGACCAGTGAGTCAGAGATGTCTCAAGGCATGGACAGACCTACGGGAAGTTCAGGAGTGCCTTACTTGTACAGGGTAGAAGGCCCTTACAAAACACAGCTGGAATACCTTAGGACCAACCGATTAGGTGCTAGCATCTATGAGGACGGCTTAGGAAGATCTGTGGTACAGATTAAGAATCCTGATCAATCCATTGGACTAGAGCACCCAGCAGTCAAATTTGAAAACGGTGCATACCTGGACAAGGAAGGAACCATATACGTAGTCACCAGTCACCCAGATAAGACAGATGAATTTGGAAATGTAATCTCTGAAGCGGACTTAGGTGACTTGGAACAAGGAAACATGGGTGCGGAACCTAGAACCCCTCGAGGCAAATCAGTTCTCACTAGGATTATCACGCCTGAGTGGATTCCCCAAGACAACAAGAGCATAGAGTTGCTCCTCAATCGAGAAACTGACGAAGCCTTTTGGAGATATAAATCTAATCAGCCAACTGATATAGGAGCTATCATGATCTATGAGTTTAAGGATCCGGATAGCCTAGGTAGAGTGACGTACTTAGATCACACTTCGGAAAGGATCTTTGTGGTGACAGAAAATGATAGGCATGCTTACACTTGGAAGGGTGAATTCATTTTCCCCCAACCAAGATCGAATGTATCCTATGGTCACCCTGGAGCTGGAACATCCCAAGCTCATGGAACTCAAAGAGACAGAAGTCGAGATAGACCAGAAGTAAGCTTTGCCAACCCAGTGGGTAGAGAAAGAACGAGAATGGAAACGAATAGAGCAGAGCCTGAGATACTTAGAGCTCACAGGAATCAAAGACATGCGGATGAGTTCCCTCTACCACGACCCAGAGAGCACACAAGGACTTTGAGACCAACACAGCTAGTTAAGTCCATGAAAAATTACTTTGATGGCACAGGAGATCCATACGATCATGTGGCGGAGTTCAAGCAAGTCTTGAGAGCTGAACAAGTGGAGGATCTATTCACGCAGTACAATGCCTTCGGTCTAACCCTTAGGAACACAGCACTTACATGGTTTCAGCCATTGGATGAGCGACAGTTCAGGAGCATAGACCAACTCCTAGAGGCTTTCATCGTAGAGTTCTCTAAGAGTGGCATAAGACACAATACCTCCTCACTGATTCACAGCTTCAAGCAAACCCCTCAAGAGACCGTGAGACTTGCAGGAAGAAGATTTAGGCAATATCTTGAAAGATGCCCTGTTTCGGAGCTACCTACACCAGCTAAACAAGTAGCCTTATTCTTGGATGGATTGCTGAGTACGAAATTGAGATCCTATGTGTATCTGAAGGACCCTAGGACTATAGAAGAGTGTGTACGCATGTGCATTGACATTGAAGATAACCTAGGGGAAGAACTAGAGCTTTCCAAAATCTACAAGGATTCAGATAGTGCATCTAGTCATTCTTCCACGCAATCCACATCAATTGAGGAACTCGCAGAGAAAGTGGCCCAAAAACTAGGCGTCTCTAGCAAACAAATTCCAAGATTTGCCCCTGTGAAGAGATGCTACACTTGCGGTGGCGACCACATGGCGAATGTATGTCCCATTATGGCTCAACCCCAAGTAAACCCCAGTAGCCAGTACTGCACTATCGAACGAAGATACACAAATCACACCGCACAAGACTGCCCATACAACAAGCAAGCAGTTAGGCAAGCCTACCCTCAGCCATACCCTCAACAAGGCAGATACCAAAACCAATACCCACCACAACAGTATGCTAGACCTCAACAAACCTACCAACCACAATACCAAGCCCAGCAAAGACCTCAGCCTGTGTTAGCCCAACAACCTCCAGCTCCATCCAACTTGATCCCTGTAAAGTATGCAGCAGCAGAAGAAAACCTAAACCGAGCTATAGTCCCCATAACACCATTGCTTTCAGAAAGTGAGCCCAGTGACCATAGCTTCGATTCTACGCATGTTGAGAGTCCCCAGGCTTACTTCATGCAGTCTCCTGAACATGGTGAGTCCTACTATAGTGAAGAGCCAAATGAATCTAGTTGGGAATCGGATTACGCAAATGTCATGTACGCAAACCCCAACCCTAGGCCTCAACCTAGGCAGGTAAGACCTTCATTCCCAAGAGGACCGTGCTACAGATGCCAAGGAGATCACTTCATTCGTGATTGCCCTTTACCTCCACCTACACAACCCCAGTCAGTAACGATCCAAGGCTTTTGCCAAGATTGTGGAAAAGAGCATCTCTTACGAGATTGCCCAAAGAACCCCAATAATATGCCAAAAATCACTCCTATCAATGTGACTGGTTTGGTTGTAGATTCCTCAGGAAGTGTCACTTCCACTGCACCAGTACAGGTAGTCACTAGAGCTCAGGCACTGCAGCAAAACCAAGAGGCAAGCCAGGAAAAGGGCCCAGAGGCTAGTGAAACCGAGAGTGTGACAAAGAAAAGGACTAGAGCTTGGAAAGATAGTCGGGAGAGAATGAAAAGGCAATGGGCAAAAAAGATGAGTGAACTCGAGGAAAGCGTAAGAGAAACAAGAGCCAGAATAACTGAACTCACAACTCAAACTCCCTCTCACACGACTCCACCACCACCATTCCCATCGCCATCCAACCAACCACCTTCCAACCCGCCTAACCTAAACCCACCACCCCCTAGAGTAGGATCAGTCCTAGCTGATCCCACTCCTGAGGACCTAAACATGATGCTTAAAGCATATCAGGCCAGAATCCAAGAAGGGCCAACCATAACTGATCATGAAAAGTGCTACCCTAGAGCCGAGCTAGAGCTTGAACGAACCAAAATTTGTGCTAAGATGGTGGAATTGGCTCAGGCCATGTTCGAAGCTAGCCGCCTCTTTAATATCTCTAGCTCAACTAAGACGCAGTTACACTTTGATGGACTGCTAGAAAGAATAGAGAGGCTAATTGCACAATCAGAGAAGGAACCTGCCCCTCAAAGAAAGGAAAAGGCAAGGGAACGGATAAGCCAGCCTCTTCAGGAAGCCCATGGGCCTCCTCAAGAAGCTTATCTTCCCCCCCAAAAGGCAGATGAACCCCCCTCGAAAACTTACATACCTCCACAGGTTGCCTACATTCCTTCTCAGGGAGTGTATGAGCCTGTTCGGAAAAGTAATGGAATGAGTAATCCTCCCCAGGAAGCTTGTGCTCCAGCCATCTATGAGAACAAGGAGAGAGTCAACGATAGAATAAGCCCTCCTTCCCAGGTTGCTTATGTGCCTAATTCTACGGAGCCAGACACTTCTTCTTCTATGAATCGGTTTGCACCAGACTTCCTACGAGAGATTCAAGAAGACAAATGGGATAACGAAAGTGAAGTCACCCCTCCCTTTGAACTTGTGGATGATGCACACGACCAATTCCCACAAGACATCTCATCTATTTACGGGGAACATGAGAGTACTCAGTCTCACGAGAGATTGGATTTTGAGTCTAATTCCATACAAGAGCTACCCCATTTCACAGGCCCATGGGAAGCTAAGTCCACCTGTATGAGAACACCTACAGTCATGGTAAGGAACGACGACTCAGTCATACCTAGGAACACGGAGGTAGTAAAGAACGCCAGGGAGCAGCGCGATCTCACTTTGGAAGAACTGCCTAAGGGTAGACCAAAAGCGCGGAAATATGCAGCTAGTCAAGTAACTGAAGTTGCAAAACCACGTTCCCGGGTAGGATCCCATAGGACAGTGCCAGAAATTCCCTTGGACAAGATAGGAGATATGTGTGAAGGAGAAGAAGGGAACACCTATCTTCCCATTACTTATCAAGAGTACACCACCAAGGCAATTTTGGACTCAGGTGCAGGAGTTGCAATTGCCACCACCTCCCTATGGAAGCGTTGGGGCAAGCCGGCACTCAGGCCAACGAGAATGAAATTGCAGATGGCCGATGGTCATATTGAAAGACCCTTGGGATTGCTAGAAGGCATAACTCTCACCACATGTGGTGTTGAGTTTGAGCATAGCTTTGCTATATGCGACTTCAGCAAAAATCATGCCTATGAAATGATTTTGGGAAGACCTTTTCTACGGCAGTTGCAAGTGGTACAGGATTGGGGAACCAATTCCTTGTATTTGCAACATCTAGGTGTCACAACCAAAGTCAATCTTAAGGATTACTCTCATAGAGACGTACCACCTATTCAATGGAATCCCATCCATAGAGCCAAAGATGATACGGAATCTGTGCATTCCATAGGATCAGGTTCCTCATGGATGCATGAAGACACCCACTTATGGATGTGAAAAGTAGCAGTAGAGGAGGAGAAAAGAGAAAAGGCCAGAGATATAGGTGCAAACAAAACTCATAGACCCATTCACGACCCAGCCTATGCACTTGTAGTTTTTCCAGACGAGGAATTCGAACCCCATGGCTGGGCAGAAATCCTAGCAACAATGGATGTAGCCATCAATGAGGAACAATGGACCCCTCACTGTGATGAGGATGGCTACGATATTTCAGTCTTCTCCATAGAGCCAATCATGGGAGAGGCAGTTCTAGAAGAATGCGAACCTAGCCCTGATGCATTTGAGGATGCAAGTGACTCCGATCTCGAGTCAATCATTATGGACCCACCATTAGCATCAGATGAAGAATACTTTCATGAAGTAGAATTTCAACCCCAGAGGCATGGAGAGATTACAAATGATGTAAGATTAGCAACACATGTGACCCCGAAGGAAGAAGGAAAGAAACGAAAGAAGGGAGAAGCCTCACCAGAAGAGGAAGAATCTTTGTTTGAGGTCCCAGAAAATTTTAAGAAGTATGAGATAGACGACAGGCGAGTCATGATAAGAATGCCTAAACGAGAGGCACAATCAGGAGAGGCCTATGATAACAAAGAAACCACTAAGAAGATTGTAGTGGCCCTAGAAGAAGGAGAGGAGAGATGCACATACATAGGCCATGACCTAACAGAAGAAGAAGAGCATGCATTAATTGCTTTGCTAAGAGAATACAGAGATGTATTCGCTTGGAGTTACAAGGATTTGAAAGGTGTTGACCCCGATATATGCTCACACACTATCCCCATGACCTCAGATGCTAAACCCTCTAAGCAAAAGCCCTATACTTATAACGATAATTACGCTGCTAAGATCAAAGAAGAGATAGATAGATTGGTCGAAGCTGGATTTATCTATGAAATTGAGCACACTGAATGGGTATCCCCCATCGTAGTGGTGCCCAAGAAGAATGGCAAGCTGCGTGTGTGCATTAACTTGAAAAAGGTTAATGCAGCCACAATTCGAGATAACTATCCGCTTCCCATCACAGAACATCTCTTAGAAAGAGTGGCAGGCAAGGAAGTGTACAGCTTCCTTGATGGATTTTCAGGCTACAATCAAGTAGCCATAGCCCTAGAGGATCAGCATAAGACAGCCTTTGCCACAGAATGGGGCATTTTTGCTTTTAGAGTAATGCCATTTGGGCTTACCAATGCACCAGCTACCTTCCAGAGGCTGATGTGCCATGTGTTTAAGGAGTTCCTAAGGAAGAATTTAGAAGTCTACGTTGATGATCTTTGTGCTCATTCCAACATTAGACAAACCCATATCCCTGAACTCAGACAAATCTTTGACAAATGTAGAGAATATCAAGTTTGCCTGAACCCAGAAAAGTGCGTTTTTATGGTCAGACAAGGCAAGATTCTAGGACACATAGTGTCAAAGAATGGCATATCTACCGACGAAGAAAAAGTGAGAGCCATAGTAGAGCTACCTAGGCCAAAGAATTTCAAGGAAGTACAAGCTTTCATGGGGCATTGTGGTTATTACCGACGATTTATACACATGTATGCTGTCATTGCAAAGCCCATGTACGGACTCCTGACAAACTTTGAGTGGACGGATGAATGTGAGAATTCCTTCCAGGAGCTGAAACGAAGATTATGTTCAGCATCAATCTTGACCACACCAGATTGGAATAAGCCATTCCATGTTCACGTGGATGCATCCAATTATGCCATTGGATGTGTGCTTGCACAACCTACTCGTGAAGGTAATATGGATCTTCCAATTGCCTATGCCAGTAGACAATTGAATGCGGCTGAACGGAATTACACCACTACGGAGAGAGAAGGCTTGGGCATGGTGTATGCAGTTAAGAAATTTAGACACTATTTTCTTGCAAATAAGTTTAAATTTTTTACTGATCATCAGGCATTGCTATACCTCGTAAACAAACCATGCAATACAGGAAGATTAGTGAGATGGTTTCTCTTGCTAATGGAATATGACTTTGAGGTAGTGGTGAGAAAAGGGAGGACTCATTTAAGAGCAGATCATCTTTCTAGGCTCACATCTGGAGAAGCCCCACAAGGAGTATCAGATGACCTGCCTGATGCTTACTTGTTTAACTTAGAAGTAGTACCGCAGTGGGCTAAGCCATTGGTACCAGTATTGACATACGGGCCTAACCATCCAATAGTAAACACACGGAATAGAGAGGTTGTGAAAGCCCAAAAGTACCACATCATGGCAGGAAGCATGTACAAGCACACAGATCAAGGGATCTTGGCTTGTTGCGTAGAAGAGGATGAGTATGCTAAATGGTTGCAATTAGCACATGTAGGTGCATTAGAGCAACACTACTCAAAGCAACGAACTTTACAGACCCTAAAGAGACTCGGAGTACATTGGCCAACTATGGAAGCGGATGTCCAAAAGTTGTGCAAGGAATGCCCAATCTGTTGCACTAAACCACCTGTGGAACACGCCACTCTTTATCAAGTATCCATTGTGCCAGATTGGAGTGAACCTCTAGTATCCTTCCTGAGGACGAAAACATTCCCTCCTGACATGACTCTGGCTAGGAAAAGGAGTTTAGACCAAGAAGCCCTGGATTACTCACTCATTGGTGATAATCTATATAAGCGTGGTAAAGATGGTTACCTGAGGCTATGTGTCCATGAAAGTGAATATCTCAAGATCTTGGAAACTGCTCACCAAGGTGTAGCAGGAGGACACTTTGGACCAGATAGGGTGATCAAGGCAATACTATTTGCGGGTTTCTGGTGGCCTACCCTTCACATGGATGCACATACCTATGTGAAACGGTGTGATGTCTGTCAGAGGACTCAGTATCCTATACGCAAAGATGAGATGCCACTGAAACCTATGATGGGTGGACGTGCGTTCTCTAAGTGGGGAATAGACTTCGTAGGCCCTATTAATCCCCCAGCTAAGGGTTCTCATGCGGAATACATCATTGTTGCAACAGACTATCTAACTAAGTGGGTAGAGGTAAAAGCTACGACAAAGAACGACGCTCAGACAACTGCTAAATTCTTGTTTGAGAATGTATTCACGAGATACGGGCTACCTATAGAGCTTGTAAGTGATAGAGGCACTCATTTCTTGAACGAAGTGATTGAAAATCTACTCCAAGAATTCTTGGTAATACACAAGAAGTCAGCCCCTTATCACCCTCAAGCTAATGGACAAGCTGAGAGCACAAACAAGATCTTGTGCAATGTACTGACGAAATTAGTTAACACTAAACGCTCTGATTGGGACAAACAGCTACACCATGCTGTTTGGGCATATCGAGTCGCCTACAAAACGGTACTCCAAGCCACCCCCTTTCAGATGGTATTTGGCCAAAACGCGGTGCTACCCTTGGACTTCTTGATACCTACATTGAAGGTAGCACAAGAGCACGAATGGACAGGTCATGAACTCTCCTCTAGACTTTTTGACCTCGAACGATTAGGAGAAACAAGACTGAGAGCAGCTGCAGGGATATATGCAGCAAAGAAACGACAGAAGGCATACTTTGATGCCCATGTGAAGGATAAGGGCTTGAAAGCAGGAGATCTAGTTTTAGTCTACACATTGAAACAACATGCACGGAAGCTAGAAAAGAGAGGCTATGGACCTATGATCATCAATAGGATCTCAACAAGTGGAGCAGTGCAACTCGCCACATTAGAAGGCGATGTTCTCCTAAATCATATTAGCGGATGCAGAGTCAAGCTGTATCAGGAACCTCTCACAGAGAAAATGCTAAGTCGACTCAACACTGCTAAGAAACGCAAAGAGGAAGAAAAGCGAATTCGAGAAGAAGCTCAAGCAGAAGCCCTAGAACGCATACGGAGAATGAAATTAAGAAGGCAAGGTAGAGAGCACCCTAGGCAAGAGGCATATGCAGATCAAGGATATGACATAGCTATGTGTGAAGTTTCAAGTGTTAGCTCTCACAGGATATCCGATCGACGTCCTTTCATAACCGTAGATATAGGACAAGGAAAGAGTGCCAGGACTGTAAGAGCCTTGATTGACTCAGGTGCAGCCACTAGTGCTGTTAAATTGTCTTACTGTCAAGAGTTGCAGTTAACTGTCCATCCTGTGGAAGCATATCTCATAGGATTGGGAGGCGTGGAAACCCCTTGCATGGGCGAGGTGGAACTTCCCCTCTACATTCATGATGAGGAAATGACTGTTAAAGTACTGGTGTGTCAAGACGAGGATCTCACTGAACCTCTTGTCTTGGGTCAAGATTGGATCTATGACCAAGCAGTCAACTTAAACTTAAGAAGTGGACTTCTTCAGGTTTGGGTCAATCATAGTCGAATTACAGTAGAGTTAGATAATGGAGCACTCAAGGAACTAGGAAAGGCACAGACTCCTGGTCCTTCCAGGAATACACATGAAGATGACCATGTTGCTCTTGTCCAAAACCATGTGTTGCAGAGGAATGATATTCGCAAAAAAGGAGTCAGGGATGCAACGGAACTCCCTTCTTTTCCAAAGACCAGAAGGAGACAGCAACCCAAGGTGGATCAAAGGCAGAAGAAGCAGAGTACTACCTATGTCCGAGATCAAAAGTACCTGCGCAGCAGAATGTCCCAGAAAGTAAACCATGTGTGGGTGCGGAAAGGCGAACAACCGGTTACACCACCGTCAACTACACGGGCTAAGTTTCTTATTAATAACCAACAACACGACATTAATAAGAAGTCTTGCAGAAATTCTCCTGCAAACGTGAAATCTATTTGGGTGCCCAAGAAGTCGATGAAGGCTAGCCCACAATCAAGAGAAATTTGGGTGCCTAAGGCTTGCTTGCGAGCGCAAGTAACGATAGGGCCAAAACTTAGCCAAAAACTATAAAAAGAGCTAGAGAGCTCATTTTTGAGGTAGATTGTAATTGAAACGAACTTGTAAGAGCTTTTTGAAAGTAATCTAAGAACTCCATTGCTTCTCACTCTTTGTCTTGCCGTGTGTGCGCGTGTGTGTGTATGTGTGTGCATGTTTGTGTGCTTCTCACTCACGCACTTGTGCTTCCACTTGCTCGAGGTCTTCATACCATCCTCACGTCTTCCCGGATTGACATTAAAGGAGGTGCTACTCATCACTGAGCTACAACTATTTTCTTGGTGGTTTCTTTGTTATCATAGGCCTCTCCCGATTGCGCCTCTCGTTTAGGCATTCTAATCATGACTCTCCTGTCATCTATCTCATACTTCTTAAAATTTTCCGGGACCTCAAACAAAGATTCTTCCTCTTCTGGTGTGACTTCTCTCTTCTTTCTTTTCTTTCCTTCTTCCTTATGGGTTACATGTGTGGCTAGCCTTACATCCTTTGTAAGCTCTCCGTGCTTCTGGGGTTGAAATTCTACTTCATAGAAGTATTCCTCATCTGATGCAAAAGGTGGGTCCATAATGATTGACTCTAGATCGGAGTCGCTCGCATCCTCAAATGCATCGGGGCTAGGTTCACACTCTTCTAAAACTGCCTCTCCCATGATCGGCTCTATGGAGAAGACTGAAATGTCATAGCCATCCTCATCACAGTGAGGTGTCCATTGTTCTTCATTGATGGCTACATCCATGGTTGCTAGAATTTATGCCCAGCCGTGAGGTTCGAATTCTTCGTCTGGAAAAACTACAGGTGCATAGGTTGGGTCTTGGATTGATCTATGGGTTTCTTTTGCACCTATCTCCCTGGCTTTTTCTCTCTTCTCTTCTTCTACTGCTACCTTACACATCCATAAGTGAGTGTCTTCATGCATCCATGAGGATCCTGATCCTAGGGAATGCACCGATTCCCTATCATCTTTGGCTCTATGGATGGGGTTACATTGGATAGGAGGGACATCTCTATGAGAGTAATCCTTGAGATTGACTTTGGTTGTAACACCTAAGTGCTGCAAATACAAGGAATTGGTTCCCCAATCCTGTACCACTTGCAACTGCCGCATAAATGGTCTTCCCAAAATCATCTCATAGGCTTGATTTTTGCTAAAGTCACAGATAGCAAATGTGTGCTCAAACTCTACACCACAAGTAGTGAGAGTTATCCCCTCGAGTAGTCCTAAGGGTCTTTCTATGTGCCCGTCAGCCATCTGCAATTTCATTCTCGTTGGCCTGAGAGCTGGCTTGCCCCAACGTTTCCATAAGGAAGTGGTAACAATTGCAACTCCTGCACCTGAGTCCAAGATGGCCTTGGTTGTGTATCCCTGATGAGTGATGGGGAGATATGTGTTTCCCTCTTCGCCCTCACTCATGTCTCCTATCTTGTCTAAGGGTATTTCTGGCACTGTTCTCCGGGATCCTACCTGGGAACGAGGTTTTGCTATCTCGGGCACTTGATTGGCTACATGTTTCCACACTTCTGGTCTAACCTTAAGCAGCTCTTTCAAAGTGAGATTGCACTGCACTTTGGTGTTCTTCACTACCTCTGTGTTCCTAGGTATGACTGAATCTTCGTTTCTTACCATGACTGTAGGTGCTCTCATACAGGTGGACTTTGCTTCCCATGGGCCTGTGAAATGGGGTAGTTCTTGTAAAGAATTAGACTCGAAGTCTAATCTTTCCTGAGATTGGGCACTCTCTTGCTCTCCATAAATGGAAGGAAGGTCTTGTGGGAATTGATCGTGTGTGTCATCCACAAGTTCAATGGGAGGAGGAACTTCACTCTCTTTAGCCCATTTCTCTTCTTGAATCTCTCGCAAGAATTCTGGTGTGTATTGATTCATAGAAGAAGAGGTGTCTGGTTCAGTGGAGTTAGGCACGTAGGCCTCAGGCACATAGGCTTTCTGGGTAGGAAGACCTGCTCTTTCACTAGCCTTGTCATGGTGTTGAGGGGTGGGTTCCTTTTGTGATTGTGCAATTAGATTCTCTATTCTTTCTAGGGAGGGGGGGTTGTCTGGTTCAGTGGAATTGGGCACATAAGCTTTCGGTGGGGGATGGGTCATGTTTTTACTTGCTTTATCTCTTTCTTGATTTTTTTCTTCCTTGGCAGATCTTGCAATTATGCCCTCTAACTTCTCTAGAAGTCCATCCAAGTGTAATTGCGTCTTGGCTGAGCCCGAGTAATTGAAAAGGTGACTGGCTTCAAACATAGTCTGAGCCAATGCCACCATTTTCGCGCAAAGCTTGGTTCTTTCTATCTCTAGGTCAGCTCTAGGGTAGCACTTGTCATGATCCATTACATTTGGCCCTTCTTGGATTCTGGCCTGATATGCTTTAAGCATCATGTCTATATCTTCAGGAGTGGGATAAGCTAATACTGATCCTGCTCGGGGTGGTGGGTGGGTTATGTGGGGTGTATTAGAGGGTGGAGGGATGGAGGGTGATGGGGATGGTAGCGGTGGGAATGTGTGAGAGTGCGGTTGAGATGTGATCTCTATGATTTTGGCCTTGGTTTCTCGTAGACTTTCCTCAAGTTCACTCATCTTCTTTGCCCATTGCCTTTTCATACGTTCACGGCTATCTCTCCAAGCTCTTGTTCTCTTCTTATTTTGGCTCTCAGTATCGCTAGCGTCTGGGCTCTTTTCCTGGCTTACCCCTTGGTTTTGCTGCAATGCTTGAGCTCTAGTGATTACCTGCACTGGTGCAGTGGAAGTGACACTTCCTGTGGAATTGACCACCAACCCAATAACATTAATCGGAGTGATTTTTGGCATATTGCTGGGATTCTTGGGACAATCTCGTAAGAGATGTTCCTTTCCGCACTCCTGGCAAAAGCCTTGGATCGTCACTGATTGGGGTTGTGTAGGTGCAAGCATGGGGCAATCACGTATGAGGTGATCACCCTGGCATCTGAAGCAAGGTCCTCTAGGAAAAGGGGGTCGTATCTGCCTAGGTTGAGGTCTAGAGTTGGGGTTTGTGTACATGACATTAGCATATTCAGGCTCCCAAATAGGTTCACTCGGTTCCTCACTGTAGTAAGACTCACCATGTTCAGGAGACTGCATGTAGTAAGCCTGGGGACTATCAACATGTGTAGAATCAAAGCTATGGTCATTGGGATCACTTTCTGAGATTAATGGTGTTACTGGGACTATCGCTCTATTCAGGTTTTCTTCTGCAGCAGCATACTT
The DNA here is from genome assembly GCA_020310875.1 of Ceratopteris richardii. Lineage (NCBI taxonomy): Eukaryota > Viridiplantae > Streptophyta > Polypodiopsida > Polypodiales > Pteridaceae > Ceratopteris > Ceratopteris richardii. The sequence continues at coordinate 16,177,987 of CM035427.1, forward strand.
GACCGGAATCACATTAGTAGGAGCAGGTGGTTGCTGTGCTAGCACTGGCTGGGGTCTCAGTTGGGCCTGATATTGCGGTTGGTAATTTTGTTGAGGCCTAATATACTGTTGTGGTGAATATTGACTCTGGTATCTGCCTTGTTGAGGGTATGGCTGAGGGTAGGTTTGCCTAACCGCTTGCTTATTGTATGGGCAGTCTTGTGCTGAGTGATTTGTGTACCTTTGCTCTATGGTGCAATATTGGCTGCTAGGGTTCACTTGGGGTTGAGCCGTGATGGGACATGCGTTTGCCATATGGTCACCACCGCAAGTATAGCACCTCTTTACTGGGGCAAATCTAGGAATTTGTTTACTAGAGACACCTAGTTTTTGAGCTACTTTTTCCGCAAGTTCCTCAATTGATGTGGACTGTGAGGAAGAGAGGCTAGAGGTACTATCTGAATCTTTGTAGATTTTGGATAGCTCTAACTCCTCCCCTAGGTTATCCTCAATATCCATGCACATGCGTACACATTCTTCTATAGTCCGGGGGTCCTTCAAGTACACATATGATCTCAATTTGGTACTTAGCAATCCATCCAAGAATAAAGCCACTTGCTTAGCGGCTGTGGGTAACTAGACCAGGACATCGCTCAAGATACTGCCTAAATCTTCTTCCTGCAAGTCTCACAGTCTCTTGCGGGGTCTGCTTGAAGCTGTATATCAATGAGGAAGTATTATGCCTTATGCCACTTTTAGAGAATTCGATAATGAATGCCTCTAAAAGTTGATCTATGCTTCTAAACTGCCTCTCGTTTAGTGGCTGAAACCATGTCAGCGCGGTGTTCCTAAGGGTTAAACCAAAGGCATTGTACTGCGTGAACAGTTCTTCAACTTGTTCAGCTCTCAAGACTTGCTTAAACTCGGCTACATGATCGTAGGGGTCTCCAGTGCCATCGAAGTAGTTTTTCATGGACTTAACTAGATGGGTCGGTCTCAAGGTCCTCGTGTGCTCTCTTGGTCTTGGCAAAGGGAAATCATCGGCATTTCTTCGGTTCCCTGGGGCTCTATGTCCCTCAGGTTCCCCTCTATTCGTGTCCATTCTCGTTCTTTCTCTTCCCCAAGAGTTGGCAAAGCTTACCTCAGGTCTCTCTCGACTCCTTTCTCTTTGAGTCCCCTGAGCTTGAGATGTTCCAGCTCCTTGGCGACCAAAGGACACATTCGATCTTGGTTGGGGGAAGATAAATTCTCCTTTCCAAGTGTAAGCATGCCTATCATTTTCTGTATCCCCAAAGATCCTCTCTGAAGAGTGATCTAAGTAGGTCACTCTTCCTGGAATATCAGGATCTTTGAACTCATATATTATGATTGTTCCTACCTCACTCGGTTGACTAGGTCTATATCTCCAAAAGGCTTCATCCGTCTCTCGGTTCAAGAGGAGATCTATGCTCTTATTATCTTGGGGAATCCACTCTGGTGTGATAATCCTCGTGAGAACAGATTTGCCTCGGGGGGTTCTAGGTTCTTCGCCCATGTTTCCTTGCTCTAGGTCACCTAAGTCCGGTTTTGAGACCACATTCCCAAATTCATCTGTCCTATCGGGATGACTGGTGACTACATATATTGTCCCTTCCTTGTCCAAGTATGCTCCATTTTCAAACTTGACAGCTGAGCGCTCTAGTCCAATGGATCAGTCAGGGTTTTTAATCTGGACCACCGCTCTTCCTAGGCCGTCCTCATAGATGCTAGCACCTAATCGGTTGGTCCTAAGGTACTCGAGTTGCATCTTGTAAGGGCCTTCCACCCTATGTAAATATGGCACCCCAGAACTTCCTGTAGGTCTCTCCATACCGTGGGACATCTCAGACTCGCTAGTCTCAGAACTAGGGTAATACGAATGATGGCTCAACTGCTGGGCCCAAGACCTTGCAGTATGATTGACACTAGCCTCTGAAGATCTAAGACTTGGTCTGTCTCTCCCTAGGTGTCTACCTGACCTAAGGTTCATATGCCCTTTGTACGTTGCTGATTCTTTGGTACCAGTCACTTGTTCCTTTTAAGTTCCTTTGGATGTGTTTTCTTGTTTTTAGTTAAGCGTCATCAAGAGCACTTTCGTGGGTCGTACTTGATGTTCTGCATCCGCTTAGTTTAAGTTCTTTTCCTTTAAGTTATCCCTTGACTACAATCTTGCCTACCCTTGCACTTGAGAAATTAAGGGCTCTTCAAACTTGAGTGTTCCTATCGTACCCCTAGTCAATCAGAACAACTACTCGCACTTAGCCTATGCTAAGAATAGACTGAGGGGGTTAAGTGATGTTCCAACCTCAAGTCGCTCCTCCTGGCGATGCTGGTCTACCCAGGAAGCACGTTCCCGAGCTTGTTCTCCTTGGCACTTACTTTGCTTTCTCCAAGAGCTCTCGATGATCCTATAAGAATCCCAAGTTTAGCTTCAAGTTGATCCTTCAATTGACAGACAATTTATTTCAGACACTTTTTTAATGACCCTTGTTCCCCCTTTTGTATTGCTAAAAATTTCCTCTAGAGCTCCCTTGGTGTTCCTACCCCTCAGTGTGTCAACTTCCAAATATCCTATCTGAAAATCAACGCATTATTCTTATAAAAAACAGTTGAGGGCGTGTAGTATATGCCACGAGCTTTCCGATAAGCCCTAGAGCTCAAGATATGGATTTCGTATGAAAAAGTTATGGCCGTTCAGGGTTTAGGGGGTTAACCACACAAACAGAACTTTTCAAGAGTTTTAATGCATTTTTCTAAGGCCTTTGCAAGTGTGTGAGTATTTGAGAGTGCAAATATGCCCAAAATTTAGCCTAAATTTCCAAAAAATTTACCCCTTAATTTTTGCCGAAAATGTCTGTCTATCGCGATAGACGGTGTCTGTCGCGATAGACACAAACTATCGTGGGGGGCTGTCTGTCGCGATAGACGGTGTCTGTCGCGATAGACGGTGTCTGTCGCCATAGAGTGGTCTGTCGCGATAGACGGTGTCTGTCGAGATAGACGGTGTCTGTCGCGATAGAGTGGTCTGTCGCGATAGACGGTGTCTGTCGTGATAGACGGTGTCTGTCGCGATAGACGGTGTCTGTCGCGATAGAAGGTGTCTGTTGCGATAGACGCTGTCTGTCGTCTGTCGTGATTTGGTCTATCGCGATAGACGCTGTCTATCGTCTGTCGTGATTTGCTCTGTCGCGATAGACGGTGTCTGTCGAGATAGACTGGATCTATCGTGGAATTTGGTCTGTCGCGATAGACAGGTGTCTGTCGCGATAGACGGGGTCTATCGTGGGTCTCTGTCTGTAGCGATAGACGGTGTCTGTCGCGATAAACGGTGTCTGTCGCGATAGACGGTGTCTGTCGCAATAGACTGAAAAAATGCAATTTTTTGAGAAACTTCTAGTGATTTGGAGTACTCTAATGGTGTAGGTTACCGTGCCAAACACGCATTCACAAAATATTAAGTTTTTCTGTCTGTCGCGACAGACAGAGGTCGTCGTCCCGGGACCTGTGCAGAGTCTGTCGTACCTGCGCACACTGCTGGAGAAGATGGTACAGCTAGTTCCTGCAACAAAAGCTCAAAAACACACCAAAAACAGATAGCATGCAAGCTCTCTCTCGCTCTCTCTCACAATGAAATGAGGGAAATGAGGTGGGGAGTGTAATATGACCAAAAAACTGAAATTTTTTTGTGGAGATGGAGATGGAGGTGGGAGATGGTGGGGATGATGATGGTGATGATGGTGATGCGAAAGTAAGGAAAAAATGAAGAAAAATAAAGAGAAGGAAGGATATTACCTATAACTCCAATGTCTCAACTCGACTTCTTACCATCACACGCTCGTCCTCGAAGCTCTCTCCCTGGCAACGGCACCAAATTTGGTGTCACTCTAGCACAATGGTGAGTACCAACGTGAGAAGATTCACCTCATAATTGTCAATCCGTGGAGACGTGAGGACTAGTATGAAGACTATGAGCAAGTGAAGGCACAAGTGTGTGAGTGAGAAGCACACAAGCATGCACACACATACACATACATGCGCACACAAGGCAAGAACAAGGAGAGGAACAATGGAGTTCTTTGCATTAGTCAAAAATTCTCTTACATAAGCTCAATTCACAAACAATCTAACCTCAAAAATGAGCTCTCTAGCTCTTTTTATAGTTTTCTAACTAGCTTTGGTCTTGTCCAGACCTAGTGTCCGGCCTAGTTAAAAATTAGGTTCTAGAGCCTATTTGAGGGCTCAAACAGAGTCTAACAATTATGAAAATTGATATGTAGCTAGTTCTAATACTCCTCAAGCTCGAGGACTCCTCGGCTTGCACAAAATGGAGTCTATTCTACCAAAAACGGAATTTATAATGTTTGTGTAGTGATTAAAATCACTTGAGTTGTAAATGGTCCATGGAAAAATGATTGGGCCTTGTTGCCGTATTGTGCATGACTCCTCCGTTGCGCTAGTATGCTCTTCATCTGACTTGTATGCCAACAGTATCTCTTTTGTTGTTTCTTGTTGTTTAGCTTGTGCTCTTGTTATAGCATTTACAGTTACCTAATCATGGTCACTCAAGTCTTCTTGCTCCATTATGTTAACTGTTTTTAATGGTATGTTACTAGATGTGTTCTGTTGTTTTAGAGGGTTTCTTGGACAATCCTTTATTAAGTGTTCCCTACCACAATCCTTGCAATAAGCTCCTTCTATTCTTAGTGTAGGAGGTTGTGGGTAGTCTCTAATGAAATGTTCCCCCCCCCACATCTATAACAAGTTATCTTTTGGCTTCCTTTGAACTGAGGTTTCTGATTGGACATGTAATTATTGGTTATGTACATGAATGTGGCTGTATCCATTTCAATTTTCCCATTTCCCAAATCTAGGGCTTGCAGTTCTGGTTCCCTTTGTTCATATCCTTCCCATTCTTCCTGATATCCTTCATTCCAATGATAATCCTCTTTGTAAGATGATCTAAGTCTTGAGCTTTCTTCTTCTATTGGTGTGTATTTTACCGGTACCACATTTGTTGTAGTGGTGGTTGTTGCCCAAGTACAGGTCTTGGTTGCTCAACAAATCCAGATTACCTTTGTAAATTATGTTGGTTCACATATTCTCTTTCCTTAATGGGTTGTTTATTGTAGAAACATTCTTCTCTGGTATGGTTTGTCCATTTTCTTTCCAATGTACAGTATTTTAGTGTTTTTCTATCTTGTAGATGTTGTGGTTTTTGATAAGGACATTGTTGAACTAAATGATTTTCTCCACAATTATAGCATTTCTTATTTGTTGCTATCCTGGTGTCTATCAAATTTGTCTTGGTGTTTACTTTTAAGGCTTTGGCAATAGCTTGAGCTAATTCTTCTACTGGTGGGATTTTATCTTCATTTGTTCTAGGTTGATCAAACGCTAATAGATCTTGTCCCCTGTTATGTTCTAAATCTATTGCCTCTTTCACACATGCTCCTAGGTCAGGGCATCTCCTATAATACACCAAGGTTCTTACTTGGGCACTTCTCAGTCCTTCTATGAATAGAGATACTTGTCTTGCCATAGATGGTACCTCCTCTCTGGGACATCTATCAATGTATTGCTTGAATCTCCTAGCTGCCTCTCTGACATTTTCATCTTTTTGCTGTTTAAAGCTATGTATCAGGGTAGTTGTACTATGTTTTATCCCAGTTTTTGAGAATTCCCCTATGAAGGCTTCAAGGAAAGATTCAATATCTGGATACATTTCCTTTCTCAAGGGAATGAACCAAGATAGTGCAGGTCCAGTTAGGGTTAGACCAAATGATTCAAATTGTACTTTGTAATCCTCTACTTCTTCTGCCCTAATTAATTGTCTGAATTCTGCAGCATGGGCATGAGGATCAGAATATCCTTCATATTGATTCTTCATGCATTTAGCTACTTGATAGGGCCTAAGCATTCTTCCTTGATTTTGCCACTGATGTCTCCTTCTGAATGGAAAATCATTCATTCCTTCTACTTCTCTTTCAAAAGGATTTGGGGAAGTGTGTACTCTCCTACCTTGTTGTTGTTCAATATTATTGTGAGTTTCATTTTGTCTTGGCAAGTTTGGTTGTCCTAGGTTTTGTTCCCAAGGTCTCTTATCTACACACTGCCCTAATTCATTAGATTTTTTTGGATCTTGTGAGAAGATGTTTACACATCCCTGTCTATCCTCATATCTGCCATCCGTAAATTGTGCTACTGGTGTTAGATTTAAAGGAACTTCTAAGTTTCTCAACTTAATGAGAAACTTATGCATTCCATCCTAATACACATAGGTTCCAAACCTATTTGTATACATATATTTGAGAATATTTCTATAATCACCAATTTCAAAGGGTTCATTGGTTTCATTTAAATTTTCCATGTTTTTTCCTGCCCTAAATCTTTTTCTTGTAAATCTCTTATTACTGGTTCTATCTAGAAGGTGTGATCAATTTATTACCAGATCTCAAATTCATCCAACTAATTCACGATTCTGTGAAGAGAATCGTGTTTTCTACAATTCTGTGAATAGAATTGTTTACGATCTTGAGAAATTTCTAGATTTCTTCACGATTCTGTAAAAAAGAATGATCTTTTTCACTATTCTTTGGATATTCTAAATTTTTCAAGATTTTGTGGAGAGAATCGTGTTTCTCACGATTCTGTGAAGAGAATTGTGGTTTTCACGATTCTATGGAGAGAATCGTGTATTTCACGATTCTGTGGAGAGAATCGTGTTTTTCACGATTATGTGAAAAGAATCGTGGTTTTCACGATTCTGTGAAGAGAATTGTGGTTTTCACGATTCCGTGGAGAGAATCGTGTTTTTCACGATTTTGTGGAGAGAATCGTGGTTTTCATGATTCTGTGGAGAGAATCATGTTTTTCACGATTCTATGGAGAGAATCGTGTTTTTCACGATTCTGTGGAGAGAATCATGGTTTTTCACGATTCTATGGAGAGAATCATGGTTTTCACGATTCTGTGGAGAGAATCATGTTTTTCACGATTCTGTGGAGAGAATCGTGGTTTTTCACGATTCTGTTCCCAGACAATTGTGATTGCTCACAATCGTTAAAAACACGATTTTCTTATGAAAATCGCATTCTACGAATCGTGATTTTGTGTTTAATTCAGAGAATCACGATTTTGTGCTTGATCACAAAATCGCGATTCTGAGCAGATTTTCTAATTTTTCTGGTTCTTGTTTTTTAAGTTTTTGTTTCTCAAATAGAATCGCCTTATTCAAATTTTAACATGCAATAAAAGATTTTTAGCAAAAATATTATTTTTTTCTCAAGAAAATTCAAAAATCTAAAAATCGCGATTCCGTGCTTTTTAGAATTCTTTGTGTTTTTGTGCTTTTATCATTATGTGAAAACTTGAAAACATGTAAGAATTTATTGGAAGATCATTACCTTGCTTGCTTGATCAAAAGAAATACAAGAACTTGTATTTGTTGGAAGTCGTGATTCTGTCCAATTCTCTCACTCTCTCTCTCATTCAAATGAATCTTTTTTTCTGAGATTTCATGCTTTTATAGCCTTCATACAATCGCGATTTTGTGTGAATTTCTCAGAGTTTTCACTTTTTACTATATCATCCTTATCCTTTAACAATTTTGTGGTTTTGATTCACAATCTTTATCTTTCAACAAATTTTACTCCCTTTATCCTACAGATGAAAATCGCGATTTTGTACCCAATTCTTGATTTAATCACTTGATGTTCAATTCTTACTGATATTTTTGAAATTTGATTTTCTTTACTCACTCAACTTTATGAAACCTCTTACAATCACTTAGCTCAATACCCAAATATGCAAAATAATTCAAATTTTTTTCTTACAGAAAATCCCGATCCTGTGAAGAGAATCGTGTTTTTTCTGAACTTCCTATTTTTGTAGTTTTTGACTTTTCTTTCCACTTAGTCCTCTTCAATATTCCTTACCAACTCGAGATCACTTGTCACCTACAATTATTCACCATCAAACTCATTAAAAACATATTTTTTGCAAAATTAAAACAACAACTTTCACTCTAGATATTTTTTATTTTCTTTCAATTTTCAGAATTCTTTTCCACTTTTTCTCCTCCACTTTCAACAACAATACTCCAGTCCAACTTTTTAAGAAAAAAAGAAATTTGTTTGAATTGTTTTATGGATTTTATGAATTTTTTTCTATTTTTGCCCTAAATCAAGGTAAACACCACTTAGGGTTTCTTGTTTAAAGATCCATTGATCTCTTGTTTCATGATTGGTTATATTCTTCTATGCTTGCAATCTAATCAGTTTAAGAGTAGAACTTTCCAAAGAAATATGTGCTAAGAAGTCTAATTATCAATTCATGCAAAGATAAAATCAAACATTTTTCTTTTCAAGATGCAAATAAATCTTTTCTCAAGATTATAGCTTTGCCTTAGCTAAACAAATGGATCTTATCAATTTGCATATAGCTACTTTACTTGACTTTCCTCAATGCAGTCATGTCATCTTTTCCAAGATTAGAAAATTTTCTTGGTACTTGGTCAAAAAGCACACTACAAATGCAAAGATAGTCACTTTTTACCTTCCCTTCAATAATCTTGATTCAATTTTTCACACACCTGCACTTTACTCTTAAAAAATGATATGAGCAACTATCAATTTGCAAGAATTTCACAACTTTATCTCAAAAGGTTAACTCTTGCTTTCTTTTCCCAAAAGACAAGCAAAGAAACCTACCTTTTCATGTTTCCTTTCTTGATTAAAGAGTAGTACCTTTTCAATGTGTTCAATACCATCAACAATGGAAGATCCAGCAAGGTCCAAAGTTCAATGAAGCTTTTGCATTGTTCCTCTGCAACGGCACCAAAAAATGTTTATTGTTACCCTTTGGAGTTGTCCTCTCCAATCATTTTAGCATAAAGGATCAACAATACATCTTACATTTGTCAATCCGGGAAGTATACAAAGACCACAGCCCCTTCTAGTTAATGGATTCCAAGAATCAAGAGATAAATGACTGTTTTCTGACAAAATATGAAAATGAAGAGGAATATCTAGGGTTTTGATTATCTTGAGCTAAACTACATCATTTTCAATGATCTTGGTGCCTAAAGTGTGCCATTTTCTCAACAGAACATAAGTCAAATATTAAAAAAGATACATGTATCACACAGATGAGACAATCGCGATTTTGTGAAAACTGAAGACTTCCATTTCTAGCTTTATTCTTTTGTACGTTCTCACTCAATATACTAAGAATCACCTCTCTTCATACATATTCATTAGAAATACACAACTGAAGCTCACAAGTTCCATGGATCACACATAGAATAGACTCAACAAATCAAAGAAAATCACATGAGAATAGAAAACATGATTTTCTGCAAGAGAGCTGTTCAAATTACTTGGATAGCAAAAACAATACAACCAACCCTCTCAAAATAGAGGAAATTATCTTTTATACATTTTCAAGTGTCCTCTTTCACACGAATTTTGGTCCTTTTCCCTTCTAATCTAAAAATATGCTATCAAAGAGCTTCCAAAAATTCTAGAAAAAATGCATATGATTCTAATTTACATGAGGAAGACTCTTCCTCTTTTTTAAATCATTTGCATAAATATTTCTACAATGTTTTGACATTTTACAAATATTTTACTTCAAAAAATACTTCTTCTAACAATCATATAATGATAATTATGCTATCAAGGTTAAAGAGGAGATAGATCATTTCATAGAAGCAGGATTTATTTATGAAATTGAGCATACCAAATGGGAGTCCCCCATTGTGGTTGTGCCAAAAAAGGAAGGAAAACAATGTGTGTGTATTAACCTTAAAAAGTTAATGCCACTATGATCAGAGATAGCTATCAGCTTCCTATCAGGGAGCATTTTATTGGAATGAGTTGTGGGCAAGGAATTCTATAGCTTCCTTGATAGATTCTCAGGCTATAATCAGGTAGCCATTGCTCTTGAAGATCAATATAAGATAGCTTTTGCCATAGAGTGGGGCATATTTACATTCCACATGATGCCATTTGGGTTGACAAATGTACTTGCCACTTTTCAATGACTTACGTGTCACATTTTTAAGGAACTTTCATGAAACAATTTGGAAGTTTATGTGGACGACTTATGTGCTCCTTCTAACATGAGACAGAACCACATCCCTAAATTAAGGCAAAGCCTTTGATAAATGTTGAGAGTATCAGATCTGTGTGAACCCAGAAAAGTGTGTTTTCATGGTCAAGCCAGGAAAGATTCTAGGATAATAGAGGTGATTGATATGATGGTTTCTAATATTAATAGAGTACGATGTCAAAGTAGTATTCAACAAGGGGAAGACTCACCTTAGAGTTGATCATCTTTCATGGTTAACTACTAGAGGAGACCCTCAAGGAATAATGGATGAACTATCAGATGCATACCTGTTTAATCTTGAAGTAGTACCCAAATGGGCCAAGCCCATTGTCCCTATTCTCACATTTGGACCTAAGAATCCTAGGATTAGGATCAGAGAAGGAGAGATCACCAAGTCACAAAGATACGAGATACTAGCACGAAGCATATATAAGCAAGATAATCAGAGAATTCTTGCTTGTTGCTTGAAGAGTCAGAATATGAGAAATGGTTGCAATTAGCACATCTTGGTGCATTAAAGCAACACCATTCTAAACATTCTACACTATAGACTTTGCAAAGACTAGGAGTGTATTGGCCGTCTATGGAAGCAAATGTCTAAAGGCTACATAAAGAATGTCTAGTGGGATGTGGAGCATGCCACTCTATACCATGTGTCTCTTTCACCAAAATCGAATGAACCAATGGTAACATACTTGAGGACAAAAACATTCCCTCAAGGGATGACTTTAGTAAGACAATGAAGTCTAGAGAAGGAAGCTCAAGACTACACACTTATTGGCAACAACCTATACAAAAGAGGGAGAGATGGATATCTAAGATAGTGCGTTCATGAGAGCGATTATTTGAGCATATTAGAGACTGCACATCAAGGAGCTGCAGGAGGTCATTTTGGCTCAATAGGATAATCAAACCATACTATTCACATGATTATGGTGGCCCACTCTTCACATGGATGCACATAACTATGTTAAGAGATGCGATGTGTGCCAAAGAACCCAGTTTTCTACTCGTAGAGATGAAAGGCCATCAAAACCCATGATGGGAGGATGTGCATTCTCTATGTGGGGTATAGACTTTGTAGGACCCATTAAACCCCTTGCTAAAGGTACTCATGCTGAATACATCAAAGTGGTGACACATTATTTCACCAAATGGGTAGAGGCTAAGGCCACAAAAAGGAATGATGCACACATGACTAAAAAGTTCTTATTTGAGAATGTCTTTACAAGGTATGGATTACCTAAAGAACTCGTGTGCGATCTAGGAACTCACTTTCTAAATCATGTATTGAATATTTGTTACAATATTTTTTGGTGATTCACAAGAAATGTGCACCACATCATCCTCAGGCCAATGGACAAGTAGAAAGTACTAACAAGATCCTTTGTGGTGTGTTGACGAAACTTGTAAACAACAAACGTTCAGATTGGGACAAATAGTTACATCGTGCTATAATTTGGGCATATCGAGTGGCCTACAAGATGGTACTCAATGCAACTCCTAGATGGTTTTTGGTCAAAATGTAGTGCTTCCTTTGGATTTTTTGATACCCACCCTTACGGTCACAAAAGAGCATCAATGGAGCGGCCATGAATTATCATCAAGGACAATAGACTTGGAATGATAAGAGAAACTAGGTTGAGAGTGATAGTTACAGCCAAGAAGTGACAAAAAGCTTATTTCGATGCACACGTGAAAGATAAATGCTTAAAAGAAGATGAATTAGTCCTAATGTATACACTGAAATAGCACACATGAAAGCTAGAGAAAAATGGTTATGGACCTATTATTATAAACACACTTTCTACAAGTGGAGCAGTACAATTAACCACACTATAAGAAGAGATAATGCCTAATTACATTAGTGGTTGTAGAGTCAAGCTTTATTAGGAACCTCTAATGGAGGATATGCTTAGATGACGCACATTGGCAAAGAAGCACGAGGAAGAAAAGAGAATATGAGAGGAAGCCCAGATAGAATCTCTAGAACACATTTAACGTACCAAAATTAAGAATACAAGGATTAGGGAGAGAACACTATAACCATTTCAAAGGCTCTACGATAAATACCAGCATTGATGAAGAAACACCGAGACATCCTATGGTTATGTATCAGACAAAGTCAACTGCTCACCCTAGCATAGTGGATAGGAGACCATTCATTGTAGTCATGCTAAGGCACGACAACAGCCGTCACAAGCTTAGGGCTTTAATTGATTCAGGTGTTGCGACTAGTGCCATTAGGTGGTCTCACTGTAAGGACTAAGGACTCGAAATGCAGCGCATTGAGGCATACCTCATAGGGCTAGGAAGCATGAAAACCCCTTGCATGGGTAAGGTGGACCTTCCTATCCTTATACATGAGATAACCTTCACTGTGAAACTCCAAGTGTGTGATCATGATGATCTAATAGAACCATTAATTCTTGGCCAAGATTGGTTATATAATCATGCTGTGAACTTAAATCTTAGAAAATGCTCCCTGCGGATCAAGTTCTTAGACCAACAACAAGTGATACTGCTTGACTTCCCTAATAATACCCCCTTGAGGACGTAACCCTAGACCATATGAACTGAATGCAAAGGAGGATCGGAAGATCTTTGGACAGATAAGTCAAATTACTTCCACATCAACCCATGCGTGGCAAGCAATGAATAGCATTTGCTCACAAAAATGTCAAGAGATTTTCCCTTGCCCTTCCTTTGAACAAGAAGAGATCACCACCTGCCAGATGGGTCACGTGGGCTACATCAATGATCAGGTAGGTTACATCAACAGTCAAATGGGCACAATAGTCTCTTCAAGCCCATCCTCCACATTTCCTGTAGACCTACCTAGATCTATTGTGTAGAATGCCTCACTTCTTGATGGGTAGGTCATGGAAGTGTTGGACCTCTCTTCTTTTCCAAAGTAGAATTTGGACCAAACCTCTCAACCACAACCACAAAAAAATCAACTACGACTTAGGAACCCAAATCGATGATAATACTAGATGAACCCATGGTGAAAGTAGCATCACCATGTCAAAGAAATCCACACAAAGCAAGTATGGGTGCCAAAAGGGCAAAAGGCACCAACCATCTCCAGCAATGTAGACCATGACAAGAAGAAGCCAAGGTAGCATCAGACTCAATGTCCAACATTACCTCAATCTTCTTCTCCATCGATGAGAATTTGACAAATTTGGATTGCTAAGAAGTATCTAACAAACCAAAACAACCCCACGTAGATCTTAGTACCCAAGTCCTATCTTATATCTCAACACCGAAGCCATGAAATACACATCCCTCTCAAATCACTCTACTCATCAACACTATCGTTGCCAGATTCATCCCTTGTACCTTAGTCAAAAAAACATATCCACACACCAAATCTTAGAAAGTGGATGTTGAAATGCATCCAAAAACCTCCACAAAATCCTTTTTATAGCATAACACCTCTCATGACTAACCCTTATCCTTGTAATAGTTCATCCACAAAGAAACCTTGTATAAATCCATCCCCACTAACCCACTATCACTTGTAATGAAATCTAATCAAAAGCACGATATGCATTGTAAGAGAAATAAACTGGATTCTCAAAAAGATTCAAAGCAAATCCAAAAACATCATCCAACCACAAGATACTAGTGTGGTAACTAACATTAGTGTGTCGACCCACTCAGGTTCGGTTGATGAGTTTTGTATTCAAATAATGCTTCTCTTGAGACGAAGTTCAGGTCACATTCAATCTTTCTAACTCCTTACTGGGAATGCAATTCTTGTGCATTTCTTTGAGTCAAAGGAGTGAATTTACCAAGTCACACTAGGAACTTGGTGATTCACTTAGTCAATCAAATCCTTGGTTGAAAAGATTAACTCAAAATCAAAGTCCAACTTCTTTCAGAAATTTAGGAAATATTTATGAATTAACAACACTTTATCTTGTAGTGTTTTCAAGAAGATCTTGGAAGTTACTTACTTCGTATCTTTTGTTTCCTTGATCTTGAAGTTATCTTGAAGTATCTTGAGATACTATTTTCATCCTTCTTGAATTAAACTCCTTCTTTGAATTCTTAATTCCCTTGAGGATTAAACCTAACTTCAGGATCCAATCTAAGACTAGAAAATAATTATCATCCATGGTCCGATGTCCCATACCATCTTTCCTACATCAATCTGCGTATAAAATCTGGTGTCCCATACCACCCTATTTTATATTCACATTAATGTGTGGTTAATACTTATCCTAAAGTCTAAACATTTCTTGATAGAGTACCTTCTTTCTTCAATTCTTTACAAGAACTGTGAAGTTTTAGGCATTATCTCTAACTAGATGTTCTAGGTTTTGATCCCTTCACATCATGGTTTCATGATCTTGTGCTTTCCTTTAGGAATTTGAAAACCTTTTGATGGAACATCCATCCTTCTTTGCTAGAGTTTTCAAATAAAAACCAAATAGAATTCCAAGTACTTGAATTTTCACAAATTCATGTTCAATTGGTTTATGCTTAACCAATTTATAGTGACAAGAGTTTTTAACTTCTTTTCTTTAGATTCCTTCTTTACTGATGCTTTAGGTACCTATCTTGGCCGAGACTTTTACAGGAATCTCTCTACTGCTTAAGTCTAAGCATCTGCTCATGCTCTCTGGATTTGTACCAAAATCCCATTAAAGATAGGCAAACATTATGTTTTACCTTCCATAGACTTAAGTACTGTCTTCACGGTTGCAGACTACATTCTTGGAATTTCTTCTCTCTGTTCAGACTTGGAGCAGCTTACTCTTTCACAATTTTCCATTGGATAAATGGAACCTGAGTGAATAATTCCTAGAAGGAATTTTATTGTCAATACTTGGGCAATCTACAAAGTAGTTCTAATCGCATGTTCTTGGGCAATCATGGCCAAGCTTGATCAAGTCTAGTTGATCTTGCGACTAAAATAAAGACTTAGTCTTTATTTTTAAGATCTGTAGAACTATCAAAAGCTTCTTTGCTTACCCACAGGATTTTTAGAGATCTTTTCTTGAACTTTAGTCCAAGCATACACTGATGCCTCTTAGATTCCAAAGCTAAGAATCTTTGATATACCTTTAGGTTATATCACTATTTGGACTTAAGTACCCATACCAAAGGTTGGGGGAATTACTAGGAACTACTTACTATCAATTTACTTGAAAGATTTCAGTCTCACATCTAGGGAGATTTTTCTTTCAAGAACTTTAGATTCATGTCAAGGAATTAGTAACACTAAGCCAATGATTCATCTCAGAATCCTTAGTTTTACTGGAATCTTCTCTCAAAAAGAAATATTGACTATTGAACAAGAACAAGACTTAAGGCTTTATGGCTTGCCCAAAAGATATTCCTTTTAACTAAGGAAATAGTTAACTAGGTTATTTCCTTTATTATTTTAACTTTTAGGAAGTAGCTTAATTCCTAAAGATTACTTTGACATAATTTTTAGAAAATATCTTGATTCCCAAAAATTAATTTGACTTGGGTTTCTTTTTTAAGCTCAAATTAGCTTAAACAAAACCAAGCATACTATATATCTTGGCAAAACAGCTATATCTTAAAGAGGTTTTGCCTTCTTCATCTTTCGGCAAAACATCCATAACTAGTAGATGTTTGATCTTATCTATCCAATCCATCAATTGTTTTTAATCCCAATTGATGGCTATGTCTGCATTTGGAAAGATGTGCTTAACAAGAGGTCTAAGCTATCATTTTTCCCATGGCTTGTCTCTTTATACACCTTTTATTAGAACATCATCATTCCTTGGTCTTATCGTATATTATGAATTTATGCGTATTTTGGGAAGAGTTCATGAATCAATTAAGATCCTCTACTTGGAACGTTTGCCTTCCCAAAAATAAATTCATCTCGAACATGGTAGGAGAATATCTCAATTCCTAAAAGTCACTTGCCAAGGTTTCATCGTGAGATACAAATCTTGAAACCACAAAGAAACACAAATCTTGAAATCACAAAGAAACTTCTTTGAACTTTCAAAATCTTCTAAATAGAAGAGTGCTTCCAAAGTTTCCATGTTTTCATGCCCCTATGCATCATTACCAGAGATGCAAAACATGAACAAAACAAAAATCTATTGAACTTCAAAGTTCAATTTGTATTTAAGTTCATCGATTTGGTTGTTGAGTTCCATGGAGTTGAAGAGTGCTCATGGAACTTGGAAATATAGCTGAAGTTATCATCCAATCTTGGGATGCTTGAGAAGTTACATAAATTACGTAACTAATCAATTAAAGCTTATCCGCATGACTTTCTAAATATCACCTAAACTTAGAGTAATCATTATAAGCTTATCTTCATGACTCCCTAAGTACATCCGGGACTTAGAGTCATCATACATCGCAAAAATTTTGCAAGTAATTAAATTTTCTTGATCATCAAGAAAATTTAATACTTAACTTTCTCCTAGTGCCTAGATATACCTAGTAAGACATCAAATATACTTAATTGTCATTAAATATTTATTTTGGATAGCAGAGTATCAACTTGGGAAGGAATCAACTAATTACTTGAGCTGCAAACTAGGACTAGCATGTCTTTGCAACTAACTAGTCATCTGTCTTCCCAAATGTCAAACTGCAAGCTTTATAAAGTAAGCTAAATACTAAGAGAGTACATTATCATATCTACTTGCAAACAACATCCCATTCTATCATGCAAATGCATGTGCCTACATGCAAATGCATGTACTCACATATGTATGCATGCATGTTCTTTGCATTCCCAAAAACTAATGCAACAATCGTGCATAAGCTTGATGCAAGACTTTTTCTTGTACTAAGAATGTATATCATGCAATCTTGATGCATTTATATCCTTTCCTTTGTCCTAATGCACTATGATATAAAAACATATCTTTGTGGTGCAATAAAAAGCTTACTCAATGGAAAGGAAATCTGGAATTACATTCTTTGATGCACAAGGATTCTTTTTTAAACCAAGTCTTTCCTTAGTGCAAACTAATGCTTGAAATGAGAAGTGGATTTTTCATTATCCTAATCTAGACTTAATGTTGTATATTATTGAACAATGCATTGTTAAAGTGTTATATTATTAATGTATTAATGTGTGTCTGATGTTTCTGATATAGCAGCTGAAGGTTCCTGAGGAGCGTGCAAGGCGTGAAAGGGCGGATATCAATAATCCGAATAATTATATTTAGCTTGTAAATAAACCTGCGTAGAAGGTTCTATTGTTAGAAAAGTAATGGTTAGAATAAGGGTCGTTGTAGACAGCAGTTGTTGTTATTCAAAGCAATGGCTTTTTGTAAAAGTTACAAACTTTTAGTTTCACACTTTCTTTTTGAAGCCGCTCTCATGTAACCACTCTTTTCGACGTAATCAAAAAGTCCTATAAATACATGCACTCTGTGGATTGTCGAAAGAGAGTGCATGGGGGGAGATTGCACCCAATCTTGCATTCGGTCTCGTCTCTTGTTGCGTCTATTCTCTGTGTGTTTTCTGTTTGCATAACCTCTGTATGCGTGTGAGCAAGATCCTGAGAACACTTAATCAATTGAAATCTTGGCTATTTCAATGTGCATCTAGGATTAACTGTAGAATAATGAAAAAAACAAGATAAATCAAACATTAAGGCCAAGTAGAAACTGGAAAATACTTAGCTTTGATCATAACTTCATCCATCCTTTGATTCTCGGGAAGAACCATCGTCCATCCTTGAAGACCATTGCTTCTTCTTGCCCTCTCCTTTGAATTAATGAAGCCTTTATATTAGCCCATCCTTTGCCTTCAAATGATGTATGGAAGATGTTTCATTTTGTCTTTTTGATGAAGGATAAGACTTAGAATCAGAAGCAGATGATCCAACAGTCTCTGTTCCATTTGATTGGAGATTCCCATCTCATTATGTGCCTTGTACATTGAGTAAACTACCATACTTCGAGTTGGATTCCTCGATTTGCTGGCTGTAATAGCCATCATGCTTTGAATATTCAAGAGGAAAAATATACCGGGAATGAATGCATCACCACAGATATTGTTGTCGGTGTGCATCTACTGGGTGAAGTAGATGCCTTAACTCGGGACGTCATGGGTTCAAGACCCCCCCAGTACCAGGTTCAGAATGCATGTAGTATATTGCTTTTGATACAAATCTCTAGAAGCTACATGAACAATTAAATCATCTGAATGATCCTTGGGCTTGTGGATACGAATAAGCCCATGTTTCAGCAAAGTCCTGTATTCGATACCCATATTCGCATGCAAGAAAACCTTCTGTCTTTTGTCTCTCTTGTAACAGCGCAGAGCACCGTATTGACATAATGTTTTCTATAGAAGAACGCACGCAAACGACTGGTGTTCTTGGATAAGAGAACACTTCCTGACAAAGGAGGTTGTGGGTTCGATACTTCCAAGCGGTGCCAACGAAGGCCTCTCTTTTTATTTTATGTGCTACCAAAAACTAATGATGAGTAGAATAAGAAAAGAATTAAATGTATCCACTCAGTGTATGGTGACGTGGTTAGACGGACGATTTTGGAATCCAAAGATCGTGACATCAATCCCTCTTGGCCACGGGCTGGACAATCTAGATTGCATCTTTTGCCCCTATAAAGCAATTCGGGCATAAGTATTATATGCCATAAGGAAAGAATGCGCCGACAAGAATGGAGAGGACTAGATGATATGCGGCAAATTGGATCACCATGAAAGCTTTGAGGTGAAGATGACGGGACCACTAAGATCATCATGAGATCATAAGGAAGGAGATGATAAGAGCAAGGCCTCCATGAAAGTTCTAGCTCTGATACCAATGCAAGAGAACAAGGATTACACCACAAGCTAGAGAGATGCCTCTCCTCCTGACCAAATGCCTCTATATATAGCTCTCTCCAGGGGACTGCCTTCTTGGGTAGGTGGATACTAGCCAGCCATGTGTTGGTCATGTAACTGCATGTGCGCCAAGTGTCCCAGTTAACTCGAGTTAACTCAAGTGGATGCTTCTAGAAGTCTCTAGATCTCTTTGGGCAAAATACTCTCCCCATGTCCCTCATGGGGATTGAACCCAAGACCTCCTCCTTCAAATCCTTGAGACTTAACCACTAAGCTATGTTGGAAAACAATATCCTATTGGTCCAATATTCTCCACTAAGTACAGCATGACTTCTTTTTAGTTATTGTACAAGAAATCGACGCTGGACATCTTGGATAGGACAAATGACTAATATCTCAGTGGCGTTGGTTTGAAACGCGTCTCCAGCAGCGATGCTATTCGTGTTTTTATTTTATGGTGCTTTTAGTTATTAAAAAATCATGAAAACGACGATAGCAGACAACTTTTAAGAATAGCGATGACGAAGTCGCTTTATTGGATAAAGTTACGATCGCTTTGAACAAAGTGCTTTATTATAGCTTTTGGAGAATCTTTTCAGAGTACACACACTACTATATAAGAAGTATGTTGGCTCATTGTTATTCATCCTTCACCTAACTTTCAACACAAGCCTTGAGCTTGGACCTCAATAGAGGTGGTGTTTCTTCTAGCACATGAGGCAGCCATGGTGCTAAATTGAAGCATGTTGAGGAGCACCTATGGAGTTCTTCTTGGAGTTTTTCTTCGAGATGAAGAGTGTTCTCACACTCTTGCTCATGGAGAGGAGGTTATCTCTTGTTCATGGAAAGAAGACTTGGTCATTAGCAGCGTGATGGTGAGGATCACCCATTCACATGATGTATTTGAAGATTGTCTTCTACATGAAGATTTCGGTTCACTTCAAAGACATTGGATGGTGGTTAACATAAGATTTACATCTTATGTTAAGAATTCAAGTACATATTCTCTTTATGCACACAGGTACTACTTGAAGTTTATGGAGGCAGTAACATCCATATCAAGAGGAGTCCTATTCTGCATAGGTACAAGAGAAACAGTACGTATATGCTTTATGCATATTCGGATGAGGTGTTTGAGAAGGTGTGTTCACATGAGTTTGAGGATTTCCGGTAGCAAACTTGTTATCATTCTTTGCTACTTTTTAAGTATGTGATCTTTTCACACACGTATCTGACTTAGGGTCTTCCATAGCCTAAGGTTAGATGAGGGTTTGTTGATTGTCAGTTTCACACTTATCCTTCCTCTTTCATTCACTCATATTCACTCTTCTATAACCTATTAGGTCACACATCTCATGTATAGTCAGATTTCTGCCCATACATCTGAATATGTTTGTTACATTTGTACATTCACTCTTCCATCTATTTCTCATCACATAGAGTGGTTGAGAGTTTTTCTCCCATGTTGTACATTGAACATTGGTATATATGATAATGTGAGTAAGTAGTGGCTTACGTAACACTTTACACATGTTGTCTAGTCTCTCTCTATCTTTGTCTCATCATTTGTATGATTATGTGTGGTATGTTTATGTGTTGTCAATATTGAAGATTGCTAAATTCTGTGTTGTATATGTTGGATCTATGGAACCTTGGACATGTGATATGAGCTATGGGCCTACCTCATTTCCAACATTTGGTATCAGAGCTCTAAGGTTTTGGTTTCAAAGCTTTAGGACTTTGACATCAATGCATTCAGGCTCATTCATATTCTCAGGTTTCCAGACTTCCCTGTTTACAAAATATGATTTAAGAGCATATTCTAATATTTGACATTTGACATACACACTTAATCTAGATGAGTAGAGATTTGAGAATTAGACAATTTAGTCACATGTGTATTCATCAGTGTGGAACATGAGGTTGATGATCTGTTAGCAACTGAACATTTTTGGAAGAGTATGCAAATACTATACAAAAGTATTGTTTGAAGATCAAGACTTGATGAAGAGAAGACTATTTCAAATTCAAGGAAGAACAATGGTTTAGAGAAGATGAAGGAATCATATCAACATCAAATCACAGGTATCAGTTTCTACTATCAGATTATCATTTGTAGGTCATGTCTTAGAAGAGCAGTTATGAAGATATTTGAAGGATTCAAGGAATGCTTTTATACACTTTCATCATTTGAAAGTTAAAGGCTACATCAAAACAGGTATCTAGAGGTTTTTCTAGAGAGTTTTGAGAGTTCCCTTTCATGGCACGAAAGCTTATCTAAGAAGACATTTGGAAATGGGATGAGTTTTGGTTTCAGCCGATTTTTTGGTGTAAATTGGTTGGATATCCAGGTACAAAATGTAATCTAGGTATCTAGAGAGGTAACTCTAGAAGGGTAATTCATCATTCTGACAAAAGATTGGTGAATTTATTCGTTTCATACATTTGAAGCAGAATTTTGATTCAGAGATATGAGGAGATGATAAAACATGTTTCTATATTCACTTCCATTTGTATACCATGTTTGTTTTATCTCTTACTCTTAGCATTAGAGGAAGAGAAAGAATTCATTTGAAGAAGTTAAGAGTGTTTTCTACTTCAAGATGAAGAGAACAAAAGGTATGGAAGAGAAGTTTAAAGATGTTAACATCATCAGGTGGAAGAAAGATGCAGAAGAAGAAAGTCCAATATTTCCTCCTAGTAAGTCTAAACTCGAATCTTTGGTCATACACACGGATGACCAAACGGTGTCCGATTTCAGATCCGTCTGAACCGGCCTGATCCCTAGATCATAAGCTTAATCTATTACACTCACCACTTGAACATGGATGAGAGCAATTAGTATCAAGCTCAAACAAGGAAGATCAAATAGTAAATGAAAACAAAGAAGGTGACAATGAAGAAAGCCAAAATAATGAAAACTCTCAAGATGACGACCAACCATAACAACAAATGCACCAGGCCAAAGCTCAAGGTGATACTAGTATGAGGGAAGAAGACACATCAGATGCCCTTTCATACGCAATTGCAATTTGAAAACTGTATTGCAATCTGCAAGCTGTGTGGGCAAGTCAAAGGATCTCAGAATAGTAGAGCAAGGAAATTCTACAATAAGAACTGGCCAGTGGAGGATTCAAAGCTTCCTTTGTTGAACACATACATGTTTACCAAGTGCCTCAAGTTTGGGCAAAGAGGACACCATATCAAATAAATTTTTGTAGGCATAGCAAACTAGCAAAATTGAGATGACCAAAGCATGCATGCCAAAGATTTGCATCTGACATAGCCTGAGAATCATGTACTACACATGCTGAATCATTCACAAATTTTTCATAGTCTATGAGATCATATAGCCCACGACATAAAATGCGAGAAGCAATAATCATGTCACCATTTGACAGATCATGAACTATACATCTGTCATCAATAAATTTCACAACCCAGCTAATCTTAGCTAATGCAAAAACTGATCATAATAGATTTTTCTTGATCCCTAGCACAAAAATGTAAAAGAACTACCATCACTAGTAGTCAGAATTATCTTACCAACTCCCATAACAGGATAACAAAAGTGTTGGCACATGTGAGAGTATTCCCTATAGGGGCAGGCTCAAGTGAAGTGAAGAAATTATGTTGCGAGGTAATATGTTATCAAAGTACCAAACATCTCATTCTATTGTAGACATACACTACTCATGAGAACATGGGTCAAAACTGCAAACAGTAGTAAACGCCCATTCCTCATTGTGCACTAGATTAGTAGATTCTGTTTTTTATATAAAGGCCTCTACAACAACCATTCCTGCCTCTTTTGCAGCCAGTTTTGGACGGTTCTTTATGACATGATCGTTTCCTTTAAGTACTTACAAAAGGGTTTTTTCTTTTGTGATTTCTTCTCAACTTTGTCTTCCTCCTTTGAATGTGCAGCATTTGTAAATTTCTACTTACTAGTAGATGATCTCCATTACCTTTTCCCTTCTAAAAAGTGAGGAAAGCTTTATCCAAACCATTCATAATGGACCTGTTCTACCTAGACTGATCTTTTTGCAATAGAACAGAGACTAACTCTTCAGATGTCAAGGCATTTGGATTGCCTTTCATCATCAAACAAAGAGTAGAAGTAGAACTCTAGTATGAATGGAGAAGACCATTCAAAATAGTTTGCACAAGTGAGCTTTCAAGCAAGACTTCATAAGAAAAAATTAACTATTCCCTAAAATCTTTGATCTTTGTTAGAAAAATGTCCATAGAATCACCTTCATTCATATGCTCAATCTCCAACTGTTTTTGGAGGTAAGCAACACGAGCCTCATTCCTAGCTTGGTACTTAGTAGTAAATGTATCCCAAGCATCCTTAGCTATTATGCAAGAGTGGATATGAAGAATAATGGCATGTTTGACATATAAGACTATTAATGCATGTGCCTGAGCATCTCTACCATCCCAACAAATTTTCTCTACAGTAGGTGCAACAAGAACCACGACACAAAGAAGATCTACATAATATCACCATCTTCTATGCCATCTACATCAACTTCAATACCTATATTTGTAGGTGTAATAGGAAGTTTTTCAACACCCTACACAATATTCCACAATAGTTTTGCGACCAATACATGATGCATCATATAAGCCCAGAAGGGGTAATTCATACCATCCAACTTATCTTCAATATCCAACATACGAAATACATCACTACTTTTAGCCATGACTACTAACTAAAATACCCTGATGCAAAAAAATGAATGTATTTGAAAAAGTTGAACAAAAGTATCAAGACAAGTTCCTCTAAACTTGTAACAGAGTTCAAGATGCTTATACTAGCGAACTGAAACCTATATATATCTTTGGTACAAAAAGATAAAATAGCCTGCACAAGCACTGCGATAGTTCATTCAGAGGTTGAAACAAGCTCTGATCATGATTTTGGCATCATAGAGTGGAGAAGTTTTGATCTCCTACTCACCCTGTGTATGATCACCGAATTTCATGTGATTCTGAGACTATGACCGGAGGAGTGTCGATGATGCCCTAGATGAAGAAGCGACTTGCTCTGATACCAATTGTTGGAGTTCGAGGTCTACGGAAGCACGCAAACAACACAAGGAAGAAGAAGAATCTTGGAGCATGACACACAATACTGAATGTATTACCACTAGAATGTACAAGATATGTGATCTGTTAGGGCAATAGGCATATATACAAGCCCGGGTAAAAAAACCTCCTAAAGAGGGAAAAAAGTGTCCCGACAGTCCTAGTGTGTTCACACACATCACTACCTAACACATATTTCATTCCTTGTAAAAAGACTCTATCTGCACCTCAAGCTGCGAAGTTATTTATTAAATGTATTTTTCCTCATCATAGCTTTCCAAAAGCTATTCTATTAGATCGAGATGTTTGATTTTGTAATCACTTTTGGGTTGAATTATGTCAAAATTTAGATTCCAAAATAGAATTTAGCTCTGCATTTCATTTTGAAATTCATGGGCAAAGTGAAGCTATAAATAGTACTATTTTAAATTTATTACATTGTTATTCTTTAGATAATCCAATTGGTTGGGATGAGAAAATTCCTTTACTATAATTTGCATATAATAACACAACACATACTACTACTCGACATGTACTATATGAGATATTTATGGTAAAAATCTTCCCACTCCCATGACTATCACTCAAAGTGATATCCCAATGGCTTATTCTTTTGCACAAGATCATATTTCTACACTTCATGAGGTTCATGAGCACATTAAGAAGAGTCAAGAACATTACATGCATAATGTTAATAAGAAAAGATTAGCTTAACAATTTAATGAAAATGACTTGGTATGGCTATAAATAATTAAAAGACATTTGAAAAACATTTCACAACATCCCAAGGTTAAACTTACACCACGTTATTATGGACCTTTCCATATTATTCAAAAAATAAATGCGAATGATTTTAGATTAGACATACCTTCTCATTGGAATATACATAATTCTTTTCATATTATTTTATTGAAATAATTTAAAGGAACTTTACCACTCATTCCTATTTAAGATGATCCTCCTTTGCTTGAAGAGGATGTTGAAGTTTTAGTTCCAGAGAAAATAATTGATTATGATGTTACTAAGACATGCACTCATAAGAAATATCCTAGATATTTAGTTAAATATAAAAATCAATAACTTGAAGAATCTCAATGGATTCATAAGACAGCATTAACTCCACATTATGACCACTTGATTTCTGCATATCATTCATAGTTACATTAAATTCGAGTTTTCCATTTCCATGTGATTCTTTACATGGAATATGCTTATGATTGTTCAGTAATGGGACATGTGACTAGCCATCCATTTCTAATTTATTCTTATCAACTGAGGTCAGTTGCTTGTCAACTTCGAGGCATGTTATAATTTATATAATAATGGAATTTTAAATGCGTTCTAAGGTCTTTAGGATTTCAATGTGATTGTGTTTTGATTTAGTAGGTGAAGAATCATGAGGACATGAATGTGCGTG
Organism: Ceratopteris richardii; assembly: GCA_020310875.1. Classification (NCBI taxonomy): domain Eukaryota; kingdom Viridiplantae; phylum Streptophyta; class Polypodiopsida; order Polypodiales; family Pteridaceae; genus Ceratopteris; species Ceratopteris richardii. The sequence continues at coordinate 16,203,419 of CM035427.1, forward strand.
GATTTACTTAGATATTTTTGAGGATATCTAAAAGATAGTATTTTATGTATTTTTGAAAAAATAGTAGATCAGTTAGAAAGTGATGTTTTGTAAATAAAGTAGATTTTTTCATAAACACATTCTTTTCAAAGTGCTACCCTCATGTATCTTCTTTTTAAGAGGTAATGAAAATACCTATAAATACACGTACTCTGAGAGACTCACCCATCATAGTATGTGGGGGGGAGATTGTACCCAATCTTGTGTTCAATCTTCTCTCTCTCTATTTTATGTGTATTTCTGTGAGATTTGGTTATCTCTATGTATGTGTGTCTACAAGATGTAGTTACAAGGTGTCATCCATGTTGAGTACCTTGCACATGGCTAGGGTAGATGACACAATCCTTTCTAGAAGTCTGCTTCATGTGTGCCATTCTCATAGGCTCTAAAGTGCTAAAATGAATAAGGGCATCTTTATTTTAAGCCTTTCACTTAAGATTTTTCCTGTTCACATGTAAATGGATAAAAATTAGTTTAAAAATATTAAACAAATATTCAAAAAAACATTTAAAAATTAAAAACTAACAATAACAATAAAAACGTTAGCATGATATGAAAAAATTGAAATTTTATTTGACGAGAAAGAAATTATAAAAGCCTTGGAGTAAATTTTTGATAAGAAAAAATGTATTGAGGGAGTTGGGAAGCTACTTCCAAGCAGAACCCTCAGAGACTCTTTGTGCATGCCACTGGGCATGATGTAGTGGTCTTGATGATGAAATCCACTTCTCTCTTGTAATATCATGTTGTATCTTTTGAAATTTTTTCTATTCGTGACTCACATGCTCATTCCATTGCATACTTTCTAGAGAACTTCATATCAAAAAACGAGTTGAATATTTCTTCTAAATAGTTCGATTGTAGTAGACCACCCCTATCATGGGTGTTTTTAAAGTAAACACTTCTAGCTATGGTTTGATCAATAAGATGTACACATGGCATTTAAAAACATATTAAAAAATTAAGCAAATCTTACAATGTGTATTGTTGTTTTCTCCCCATGATAGGATGAATGATTGTGTAAACTCCTTCAAAGTCACTTGGAATACTTCTTGTTGTGAAGCATTAGTGGAGACCAACCCCATCATCATGACTATTCACATATCTTTTAAAGAAACATCTTGAATTCTTTCCAATCATTGAAACTTGTTGTAAAATCTCTTGAGACTCACCATACTTCTTAACATCTCCCATTCCCTACTATTCCATGAGTTTGTGTCATCTATCTCTTTAGAGTCATTGTTGTTCTAGAAAAAGGATAAACACCACATCAAGAAGCTTCACCTCCTTAATTCTCAATCCATGGAAGAGATAGGTTGATATGAGGACCGTGAACAAGTGAGGTGAGTGATGATGAAGGTGAGAAGCATACAAATGTGCACACACATACACAAACACACACACCTGGTAGAGAAAAGAGAGAAGCAATGGAAGGTGAAGAATAAGCTCTATTACTCAAGAACACTCTTACAAGCTCTCAAACAAGCTACAATCTCTCACAAGCTAACCTGAAAAATGAGCTCTCAAGCTTTTTTTATAGTTTTTAGACTAGTTTTGACCGATTTCAAACCTAGTGTCCGACATAGTTAAAAATTAGATTCTATGGGTCATTTGGAGGTCCAAATGAATTCTAAAAATTACCAAGATTGGTGTGAGCATTCTACCTAAGCTTACCAAGCTTGAGCACTTCTCAGCTTGCACAAAATGGAGCTACCTAACACAAAATTGATTATTCTATGGTACATATGTTACAAGAGTGATGAAAATCACTATTTGACGTATTGCATAAAGTATTATAAAACATATTTCTTAAAAAGTGAATATGTCTGGCCCCCAAAGCTTATTGCATTTCTCTTTCACATGCTGCCTCAATGCAAGCTTTCGGACTTCTCAACTTGCACAAAATGGAGCTACCTAATACAAAATTGAGTATTCTATGGTACATATGTTATAAGAATGATGAAAGACATTGTTTAAAGTTTTGAATAAAGTATTATAAAACATGTTTCTTGAAAAGCGAACATGTCTAGCCCCCTCCTCTTTCACATGCTACCTCTATGACGATGCCTGTGGCCACTGCCGATTGCACTACCAACACCCCCTCCCTCGCGTGTCTCTCGCCCCGATAGATCCTTGTTGGAGGGTACTTACTAGTGATGTATGTGTGCAAAAGTTCATGAGCGATTGTTTTTTCGGTGATATGAATTCCTCTTGCTAGATCTGCTTCTAATTTTTCCCAGTTGATAGCCTGAGCTTCATCATGTGGTGGGAGGTGATAATGTGTGGAGTACATTATCTATTCACAATCGAATAGTTGTAATAGATGTGTCGGTTGGCTGATGAATACCTCACCTCTGAGTGGTATTCCCAAAAACCATTAGCCAAAATTTCTTCAAAGCTTAGCTTATAACATGAAAGTAGGTATTTGATATAAAAAGGCCACACATAGCACACTCTAAGCCATGTTTTCTACATGTTGTAGACCAGATCGTTGTTTCTATGCTCAAATCTAGGGATGGACACATGGGGTGGTCTAATGTGTCTGACGATTTTGAAGGTAGTCTACATCATATCAAAAATCTTGATTGTCATGAGCACTACCACATTGGTCATGTGGTGAAGCCAGGGGAACCAATGCCTTTTTCACCATCATGTATCCAACTGAGGGGGGACCATGTGGTGGCATGAAGTATAGGTAATTTATCCAGTCTTGGCACTACTTATTATTGTGTACCTTGATAGCAAATGCTGTCTAAGAGTAGCGATGAGGTACTAGGCCATAACACGGGTTGTATTTATGGTGTAGGTGAGCCTTGTTCGATGTGTATGACATTTTGAGATATTCTTGTAATAGTTCCTTCGCCATTCAGGTTGAAAAATTTTATCTTTTTGAGCCACTAAAGTTAGATTTTCAAGTTCAAACTGTGTGGCATGTGTGGGTTTCTTCCCCACATCCTTCTTGATTGCCAGATGATACTCATCCATATACAAAAATTATGGCTTGTATTGAAGTTTGTTAGTAGAGATATATCATCATGATGCTAATTGTGCGAAATAGGATGCTTGAGGTATCTTTTCCTCAATTAGTGCCATTGCATGTAGCTATGATGCTCCCCTTGCTGAATAGGTTTGGTTGAGCTCTTCTATGGATTTCATCCATGCTGGGGTGGAGAATTCAAATGTATCCTAGCCATCTTCACTGACACATGCACTTGGGGTAGGTTGGGGTTCATATTCTTCTTTGAATGTTGCCTCCATTGGGATGGGGATGGTTTCTTCATCTACCGGGACTTCAAGTGGGGAATCGGGTCTGGAAACCTTTGAATGATCTAGAACTTGAGCTTGGAGCTCCAAGACACTTGCCCTTAATGTAGTTGATTCCTCTTAGCTCTCACAGCATAACTTCTTGAATTATAGGTTGTTGCATTGGTGCTTGTAAATGTGAGGTGGTGGCATTATCACTTTTTAGTAGGTGATATTATGCATTTAATCTATCGTAATCCTCTAGTAAACGTGCATGTTCCTCTAATAGCATTTGCATTTTTTTGGGTGGAACAACCTTGAAAAAACTTGGACTAATGGGCTCATTAGGCTTGTCCATTGCTGCTTCAAAATTCTCTTTGTTTTGTTCTTGTAAGCATTGATTTTCCTCATTGCCTGCTACTAGATGTCATCATACGAGTCCATATTTTTTGTTAATGTTGCATTCCTAGCAATCTAGACTCGTTGGTGTTCTTTGGCCTCTGTAATAGCTTCTTTTGTTTTTTGTTTGAACTCGAGCTCCATGGAGTAGTAGGCCTCACTAAGCTCTTGATGTTGTGCATTTAGAGAGGCATTATCGATGGTTAGCAAATTGAGATTAGCTTGCAATTCTGCCATTGTTTGCTCCAAGGCCTAGAAATTATGTCCTAATGCTATGAATTCTTCAATTACTCGATGCATGTAGGCAAACGTCTAGTGAAATGCATTATCTACAACTGATGATAATGGTATTCATGGTGTGTTAAACAATGAAGTGTGTGTGGTGGTTGATGCAAGGGGAAAGGGAAATGGGGTGGAGATTGTGGATGTTGTGGTGATGGTTGAAAAATGTGTGGTCATGAGAGAGTGTAATGGGTGGTGGATGTGAGTGGTGGTGTTGTGGGTGGTGAGATGTCCATGTCACAGGAAGTGTGATCAAGTGGACTAATAGTGAAGAGTGGCATGACTATGGGTGTGTGTGTGGGTATAAACACAAGTAGATAGGTTTGCACATTGACTAGCTAAAAAAGCTAACTATCCTTAATGAGATAATCAACTTCAAATGCTCATAACATACAACCTAATCACAATTGGAAAAAAATCCTTTTCGATAAGTGCTACACATAGGGTTGAGTATATATAATGCACAAGAGCAGAAGAAATAAGAAAAATATGCTTTCGTAATGAACCTAGCACTCAATAGTGGTACCTCCTATTTTTCAAGAATGTGCAGAGATAGACCGTGAGACAAACTAAGATTTCTCCCAATCAAAATATCCAAATGTTTTTGCAACTTTATACACATAAACTACACACTAATATCTTTTTTGTAAGTGCTCAAGCATCCAATTTGGTGATCTTTAGTGAGAGAAGTAGCCTCTGCAATCTTACTATTATTGAAGAAGATGATGCAAAAAAATGAAAGAGCAAGATAATGATGGCCACAAGTGTATGTATATTGTTCCCATGTAATGTACAAGTGCTTTTAAGTCTTTATATAGACTCTTGAATTGCTCCATGACTTCTAGTAAGCAGAAATATGTAAATTCTACACATTCAAAAAAGGAAGATGAAGATGAGAAGAAGTCAGAAAAGCAAAAATTGTTTTGGAATAATTGTAAAGGAAGTGGTCATCATAAAGAGTTGTCCAAAATTGGCTGCAAAAGAGGCAAAGAAAAAAGAGGCCCAAATGGTTGTTGTAGAGGCCTCTACACCTAAAACAAATTCCACTAATCTTGTTCAGAATGAAAAATGGGCATTTTCTATTGTTTGTAGTTATGAACCATCTTCTCATGATCAATGGATGTTTGTAGTAGACTCAGGTGTTTGGAATTTTGACAATGGGGCAACCAAATATATTACCTCGCAGTGCAATTTTTTCAATTAACTAGAGTTTCCCCTATAGGGAATACTATCACATGCGCTAACCACTTCTCTTATCCCATAATGGGAGTTGCTAAGATCATTATGACTACTACTGATGGTAGTTCATTCACATTGCCAGATGCTTTGTTTGTGCCAAGGATCAAGAAAAATTTGTAATCAGTTTTAGCATTAGCCAAGATCAGCTTGGTTGTGAAATTTGTTGATGACATATGTACAATTCATGATCTATCAAATGGTGATGTTATTATTGGTTCTTGCATTTTATGTTGTGGGTTGTATAATCTAATAGATTATGCAAAATCTATGAATGATTCAATATGTGTAGATCAAGATTCTTAGGTTATGTTAGATACAATGCTTTCGCATGCATGCTTTGGCCATTTGAATTATGCTAGTTTGCTATGCTTGTATAAATCTGAAATGTTTTCCTCTCAACCCAAACTTGAGGCTCCTTATAAACATGTTTGTGAAGGCTTTATTTTGGGAAAATGCCACATTCCTCTTGTTGGAGTTAGACATCTGTGGAAACACACAAATAGCACAAGGAAGAAGAAGAAGCTTGGAGCACAACACACAGTACTAAATGTATTACCACTAGAATGTACAACCATAAGTACCTTGTTAGGGCTATAGGTGTATATACAAGCCGAGGGAAAAAAAACCTCTTAAAGAGGGAAAAAAGTGCCCCGGTGGTCCTAGTGTGTTCACACACATCACTATCTAGATATATCAACAAATCCCCCTTGGGAGTGATGTGGTGAACAAGGAGCTCACACTCATGTATAAGGAAGTGACAAGCTATGTGGAATCAATCCGCAAAAGGAAGTAAGCCCAAATCTTTGCGAAAAGCTTCAAACTTCTCCCTAAACAGATCCTTTGTGAAAAGGTCTGCAATGTTCTCTTGTGTGGGCACATATGCCAAGTTGATCTCTTCAGTAGAGAACCTCTCCTTGACATAATGATAATGCACCTCAATGTGATTAGTGTGAGCATGGAACACAGGTTTCCTCGCAACTACCAATGCACTCTAACTATCAGTGAAGATGGTGGTGGGAGAAGACTCACCAACACCCAAATCAGCCATAAGGTGTCTGAGCCTCACACACTCAACAATCACTCTAAAAGCTACCCTATACTTAGCCTCACAACTGGAAGTGGCCATAGTAGGCTGCTTCTTGCTCAATCAATCTATACATGAGCTACCAAGCATGAAGCAAAAGACACTAGTGGACACATGAGTTTCATAGCAACCAACAAAGTTGAGGAAAGTCTGCTAGACTTGGAGTTAAGCAAACGGTTCAATGACATTTTAGGACCAGAAAGTGATCGAGTTGACCATACTGTTCAAGAAGATCAAAAGATATCTCCCCAAAATTCAGGTAACAACAACACCACCAACAACAGCACCATGAGTGGTTCACAACAACAGCAACAAACACCGCCACAGCTACAACCGCAATTTCAGTAGCAATAGGTTATCCCACTGCGTCCGGTGCCAACAGGGGTCACGTATACAAAAGTTGGAGGATTTTCGAGGGATGATCCAGATGCGCATGTGTGGACCTTTGAGATTAATTATGCAGTTCTGAACTACCTGGCAGACCCTGCCTACAAAGCAATTATGTTCGAGTCCACCCTGGTTAATGCAGCTGCACGATGGCTAATCGAATATGCTTTAAACCACTTTCGATAGTATGATGATGTAAAGGATGCCTTTCTACAACAGTTTGATTAAAGAAGAACCCCGCCAAAATATTTGGCTACTTACAGAACAATAGGCAGAAATCATAGCAAACTATACAGGATTATGCCACGTTATTTCGGACTCATTTATGGCAGTTGCCACCAGCACATGCTAATTTACCAGGTTATTACACAATGGTTCATCAATGGACTAAAGCCTCAATTGAAGCAAATTATGATCATAAGGTGTGTGGGTGGAATGACTTTGAATGTCGTAATCGCTATGGCATTACAATTAGAAAACAAAGTGGGTGGATTCACCGAAGACCTAGAGTGGCTGAAAGCGTCCAAGCAATCTAAGGATGATCCTTTGATACAGATATACTGTACCAAATGTAAAAATCCAGGGCACAACAGATCAACATGTGCGTTGAATCAATTGTATTGTGCCATTTGCCATACAACATACCAGACTACGGAGACTTGCCCGTACAATGCCAAGGTACAGAGAAGAGCAGTGGTTAATGCATCATTCAGGAGCAGGGACAACCAACTAGCCATTATGTACCACCACAGATGAGGAACACCCCGTACCAGGGATACAGGAATTATCGAGGAGGGCGGACAAATAACTTCGATCAAGCTCGATGGAATGCAGGCCCGTTAGGAGAAGGTACATCTAATCCAACTCCTAAATGTCATTTCTGTGGGAAAATAGGGCATATCTGGTGGTTCTGTAAAGATGCAGTGGAGTATGACAAAAAGAAAAAATAACGGCAACATCCGATGGCAAATATGGTTTATATTTCACCAATAGACATGCAAGCAGCAGTGGTTCAAACACATTCCGAAAAGCAATTACAGCCACCTGCAGAGATTTTTGAACCTAGCATTTGTGAGCAACAAAAGGTGTTTACAAGAGCAAGCAAGTGGGCAATGCAAGAGCAAACCATATTCCCTGATCCAATTCCAGTGACGCAGCAAAGCATATCACCGGAAGTATCAGAAGGGCAAAATCTAAATCACACAGTACCGGAGTCCACACCGGAGACCATACCGAAAACAAACAAATCTGATTCGGTGTGGGATGTTCTGTCCAAGGCATCAATTACATTGCCCTTGGGTCAATTATTAGCTTTGGTCCCTGGAGTTCGACAATAGTTTCCAGCAACAGGTTAGTATAGGCTCCTCGAGCGCTCCTGCAACAGCCACAATCAAACTGGAATTGGACCCAATGGTGGATCATACAGTACCACTCATTACGATATGGTACAAAAACCACAAAATTACACAGGTCTTAATTGATGGCAGATTGGGTGTTAACATTGCAACAACAACCATTTGCAAATGGCTGGGGTGGATGCAAATTGAACCTACGCAATTCTTTGTACATATGGCTGATCAATCTTGAGTCCATCTGGTGGGCTTAGTGCGCGATATTCTGACCACTCTACAAGGATCTGTTTTCAAAATGACTTGTTGTGCTAGATTTACCCGAATCGAGCCTGGATTACAATCTACTCTTTGGACGTCCTTGGCTAAAACAAGCTAAGGTAGTGCAAGACTGTTCTACACATGAATTAGTCTTTAAAAATAATCACCGAAAACAGGTTGTCCCGTTGGACGATATGAAACCCTGTGACTACCATGTGCAACCATGTTTAGCGGAGCCTGTACACATGTTGGATGGTCTCTCCGATGACGAAGAGGAGACTTTCCTGAAGGCTAACAAAGATTTGATTGCACTTGGCACTGTAGATCTACAAACAGTGGCTGATAACTATAGTCCGACAACCTATTCGATGGTACCTCTGACAGGCGAGCACGAGTTGAGTACCAAACAGACTTTGGATGAATCGATGCTACAGCAATTACTCAAGTCCCCAGACGATTTGGAAAGACCTCGACAGTTCTATGTACCAGAAGATCAGCTGACTACCTGCAATTTAGGTGATCAAACCAATCCACGACCTGTCAAAATAAAAGATGGACTATCCGAAACCTTCCAGGAGCAACTGTTGCAGTTGCTACAAGAGTTTGCTGATGTGTTCTCCTAGGATTATAGGGACATGAAGGGGTTGGACTCGTGGATTTATCAACACAGAGTGGTGCTGAAATCGGATGCGAGACCCATCAAAAAACCCAGTTACAGGATGAATCCTAATTATGCAGCACAGGTTAAATCCTACTATCTTGGCATCTAGTTTGTATCCGTTGAGGGAGGGATTGTTATGAATCAAGCAAAGTATGTTGAAAAACTACTTCAGCATTTTGAATTTGAGGATTGCAAGCCAGTTTCCACACTAGTTGAGATAGGATTCAGGTTCTCAGTTCAAGATTCCAGTGATGCATTTGACACTTCTCTTTATCAGCAAGCTGTGGGATGTCTTATATATGCATGCAACACAAGGCCGGATATACAGTATGTAATTTCTGAGTTGAGTAGATTCATGCATAGCCCTGGCACTAAGCATTGGCAAGCGGTAAAACGTGTGTTTAAATATCTCAAAGGCACTTTGAGCTTAGATCTCTTTTATGGTAGAGATATTGATCCATGCTTGCATGCTTTTATAGATAGTGATTGGGCTGGTTGTTATGATACTCGCGTGTCCACGAGTGGTAATTGCTTTTTCCTTGGAGACTCATGCATATCTTGGTTGAGTAAGAAGCAACCTACAGTAGCGACATTGAGTTGTGAAGTTGAGTACAGACCAATTTTCACAGCTACAGTGGAGAGTATATGGGTGAGACACCTATTGATGGATCTTTATATAGAGATTGATGTTTGTACACATATTCTCACTGATAGTTAGAGTGCTTTGGTTCTTGCACGAAACCCAGTGTTTCATGCACAGACCAACCATATTGAGGTGCATTATCACTATGTGAGAGATTGCCTTCATGCAGGAGATATTGATTCGGTATTATGTGCCTACACAAGATAATGTGGCAGACGTATTCACTAAAGCTCTTCCACAGGAAAAGTTTGAAGATTTTTGCAAATCTTTAGGCTTATTACCTTGTGGGGGCTGATCTATCACTCCCTGTATGTGTTCACATCATTGACTCCAAGGTTTGTTACACCTATGTGTTCCTCGAGTAGCTTTGATGTGAACCTTTTTGCTATACATGGGCACTTTTTACTCTAGTGTTGGCTAGAGGTTTTTTCTCCATGTTACCACATACTTGATACTCCCATATGTGGTGGTACTTTGTACTTAGGGATATTATTTAGCTCTTACTTCAGTTTAGTTCATCATCAATAGATAGAGCTATTCTAGCCATCGTCTTCTTCGTGTGTCTTGTTGTGTTTGTGCTTCTTGTATGTCTCTCACACTTCTACACACACCCAACATTTAGAAGTTGTTGATACTTCTCTTAAAGAGAAAATTTCAGCTTTTCTTGTAAAGGTATATGAACATGCTATATCGTGTGTGGGTGGTCCGAAGAATGTGACTGCGATAGTGATGGATAGTGCCTCTAATTTTTGAAGTGCTGGAATCACAATTCAAAAAAAGTATGAAGGCATTACTTGGGTTCCATCTGTAGCTCAAACATTAAATTTATTATTGAAAGATATAGGTGGATTATCTTTCATTAAAAAAATCTTATTAGATGCAAATCATGTGGTCAGTTTTATCAGAGAGCATCAATTTTCATATTTGCTCTTTCAATCAAAATCTCCCAATAAAGAACTTCAAATTTTTTGTGCCACATGATTTGCAACTGCCTATATTATGCTTTATGGATTATTGGAAGTTAAGCTAGCTCTTGTAGAAATGATTGTTGATCAAAGATGGGATGCATGGCTAAAGAAGTATCCTTCTTATCGAGTTGCATCATCCAAGAGAACATCTCTAATACAATCACAAAATGTTTGACATAATCTTGAAAAAACCATTGGTATCACTAAACCTTTTGTGAAACTTTTACGAATGGTTGATACTGATAAATTTGTGATGGGAAAATTTTATGGGATTCTATTAGAAACTATTCAAAAAGTAAAAGACTTTAATCAATTTTCATTACGAGAAAAAACATAGATTGTATCATTAACAAAGAAGAGGTGGACACAAATGCATACTCATTTGCATGGAACAACATTTTTTTTGGATCCATCATTTCTACTCAATGGTCAAGTGTCAAACAAAGAATTCATGGCAAACTTCAAAACCACATGTCAGTTATTGCTTCCAGGTTCAGATGGTTGAGATGCATTCCACCAAAGAGTAGCATATGTAAATCGAGAAGGATCTTTTGGAGATCTATGGAAAATTGAAGCGATTCAAAAGCATCCATCTCCTATTTGGTGGAAAGAGTACAGAGGTGAAGCATTGGAGTTGCAACATATAGCTATGAGAGTGCTTTTCGTAGCAGCTTCAAGTGGTAGTTGTGAACGTAATTGGAGTGCCTATGATTTTCTTCATTCAAAATGAAGAAATTGCTTAAGTGTATCACGTGCTAATGATTTGTTATATGTGTTTTGTAATATGCATTTATTACATGCTCCAACCAAGATAGCTTCTATAGCAGCACAACAAACTTTTGGAGAATAAGTTTAAGAAATGATTCATGGGGTGATCATGATTTAGATGTAGATCACAATGATGGTTTAGACATAGAAGAAATAGATTACATGGTACCTTTCATAGATGTTGATATTCAAAATGAAGAAAAAGGATGTACGATGAATACTATGATTGTAATCAATTGGAAAATCGATGGTTTTACAATAGTCATGTCTTTGATTACAAAAAAGGCTTGTCTATTCACTATTTTCTTGATTTAATAACTCATGGGTAGTAAATCGATCAAAAGATGATAATGCCTCTGAGAGTCTTCCATATTTTCTCTCATATGCATCCACAAAAAGTTGTAAATTTTTCACTTGAATTTCTAGATCATCAATCCTCTTTTGTTGATCATCGATCGTTTTTCGTAATGCAGGAATTGTTAATCTTTCATTGTATAATTCTGCTCCTTGTGATGACAAATCATGTATAAGATTATGTTCTCCAGGTAGCAAAATGTATTGCCGCTTTGGAGCAAGAGGGCCTTTGTTTCCTTGATTACGAAATTCTGCTCGGGTTTGAGTACAACCCAAACCAATACCTGCATTCTTCGGACAATCATCCCGATCTGCACGTCAATGAAGAATATCTTGTATAATAACTTTTTGAATGAAATATAATGCTATTTGATTATTACTTAGTAATGCTCTCTCAACTTGCACAAAGCATCGAAGTAGAGTTTCTGCTAATCCTTTATGTTGTAAGTTAAAAAGCTTTAAGGGTATTGTTTCTTTTGCCCTGCTTATAACCCGAAAGAGAACAGCACGAACAAAATGATTTGGACATAGCTTTTTTTGCTTTTTTCATTGACAATGCTTCTCCTTCTAATCCCTCTGGCTCTAAATCTTGATGGAATAAAAATGCTAATCATGATTGTGCAAATTGAGCATTCTGCTCAGATAAAATCCTCTGAGATTCAGTATGATCATGATCATTATTCACATCTGGCATTCTTGCCATGTTTTACTTTCAAATATGCAAAACAAAAACACTAATTTTATCTCAAAAGAATTCATAACATTTAACCCATATAACTCAAATAAATCCACTTCGTTTAATCTACATAATTCAAATGATATCACTTCATTTAATCCACATAATTCAAATGATACCACTTCATTTAATCTATATAATTCGAATGAATCCATAACATTCAATCCAATATAACTCAAATGAATCCACTTCATTTAATCCACATAATTCAAATGATACCACTTCATTTAATCCACATAATTCAAATGATACCACTTCATTTAATCCATATGATTCAAATCAATCGATAACATTTAATCCATATATTACAAATGAATCCACTTCATTTAATCCACTTCATTTAATCCACTTAACTCAAATGATACCACTTCATGTACTCCACATAATTCAAATAAATCTACAATATTTAATTCACCTCATTTAATCCACTTCATTTAATCCATATAATTCAAATGAATCCACAATATTTAATTCACATATGTTAAATGAATCCACAACATTTAATCCACATAACTCAAATGATACCACTTCATTTTATCCACATAATTAAAATGAATCCACAATATTTAATTCACATATGTTAAATGAATCCACAACATTTAATCCACATATTCAAATGATACCACTTCATTTAATGCATATAATTCAAATAAATCCATAAGATTTACTCCACTTAATGCAAATGAATCTATATCATTTGTTGGAGTTATACATCTATGGAAGCATGTGAACAACACAAGGAAGAAGAAGAGGCTTAGAGCACAACACACAATACTAAATGTATTATCACTAGAATGTACAAAGATAAGTATCCCATTATGGAAATAGGTGTATATACAAGGGGGGGGGGACCTCCTTAAGAGAAAAAAATGTGCCCCGGTGGTCCTAGAGTGTTCACACACATCACTACCTAAATATATCAACAAATCCTCCCTATGAGTGATGCGGTGAACAAGTAGCTTGTACTCATGTATAAGGTAGTGCCAAGCTGTGTGGAAATCACTCCACAAAAGGAAGTAAGCCCAAAGCTTTGTAGAAAGATTCAAACTTCTCCCTAGGTAAAGCCTTCGTGAAAAGCTCTACAATGTTCTTCTGCATGGGCACATATGCCAAGCTGATCTCCCCAGTAGAGAACCTCTCCCTGACATAATGATAATGCACCTCAATGTGCTTAGTGGGAGCATGGAACACAGGGTTCCTCGCAACTGCTAATGCACTCTGACTGTCAGTGAAGATGTTGGTGGCAAAATACTGACCAACACCCAAATTAACCATAAGGCCTCTAAGCCACACATACTCAACAATCGCTGTGAAAGCTGCCCTATACTCAAACCTCACAACTAGAAGTGGCCACATTAAGTTGCTTCTTGCTCAACCAAGATATACATGAGCTACCAAGCATGAAGCAAAAGCCACTAGTGGACACACGAGTGTCATAGCAACCAGCCTAGTCTGAGTCAGAAAAAGCATGCAAATTTGGTACTAGTGATCCCCCCTTGGAATAAAACAACCCAAGTAGCCGAGTATCACTCAAGTAGCGAAAGATATGCTTAATCGCTTGCTAATGCTTGACACCTGGGCAATGCATAAACCTGCTCATCTATGAGACAACAAACTGAATATCTGGCCAAGTAACACATACGTAAATCAAACATCCAATAGCCCGCTAATAGATGACGGCATCAAATGCATCTCCAGCATCATGAAGACTCAATCGTAAACCTGTCTCCATAGGAGTGGTAATAGGCTTACAGTCTTCAAAGCCAAAACACTGCAATAATGTATCAATATATTTCATTTGACACAAAGCCAATCCACCATCAACTTGCATAAATTGAATGCCCAAATAGTGATGCAAATACCCTAAATTAGACATCTCAAATGAGGCATGCAAATCAGCAATATGCTTCTCAATAGGACCAGTGAGCAACATGTCACCAACATAGACAACAATGATCAGAAGCACATCATTAGCACACTTAATATATAAGATGCTCTCAGTTGGACTGTTCTCAAAACCATGTGCAATCAGATAGGCATGTATCTTCTCATACCAAGCATGTGGTGCTTGCTTTAAACCATATAATGCCTTCTTTAACCTACACACCTGGTTTTCATGCCCTTTCTACACAAATCCATGGGGCTGAAAAACATACACTTCTTCATGCAAGTCACCATTCAGAAATGTAGTTTTAATGTCCAACTGATGTAAATTCCAACCATAGTGGGTTGCAAGTGCACAAATGCTCTAAACAATAGTCATACGTCATGTAGGTGCAAAGGTTTCATGAAAATCAATGCATCTTTCCTATGCATAACCCTTTGCAACAAGCCTAGCCTTATACCTGTCAACTGTTCCATCAGGCTTACGCTTTAGCTTGTAAACCCACTTAGTGCCAATGGCCTTCTTGCCACGAGGCAAATCACATAAAGACCAAGTATTGTTCTTCATTATAGCATCATATTCGGATTGCATAGCAGCCATCCAATTTTTTGAATTTTGTGCTTTGTCAAATGAGACAGGCTCATTCTCATCACACAGATTAGATGCAACCATAGCATAGCAATCTGATGCAAAAAGGCACTATGAGAGCCTGATCGAGTACGATATGATAGAGGTGCATCTAATTTGTTGTCGTGCAAAGTCTGCACCAAACATTTTGGCATAGTTTTTGCCTCCTCAATATCAGCTCTCTCATCAACAACTGCATCATGTAAATCTGCATCAAAAATGGGAAGATCGGCATCATCACATGAAACCTGAAAAGGCTGAGAAGTTGCGTCATTAGGACCAGAACTAGACTATCCACCTGTAAAAAGAGGCAGCAAAGTATCATACATGTATTTGGAGCTAATAGATGTCTCCTTAGTACATGAAAGCAATGGCTGAATAGAATCTTTCACAAAAACAACATCATGACTAACCAGAATGCGTTTAGTCTTTGGACAATACAGACGATAACCTTTACTTTCAAAACTGTACCCAACAAAAATACATTTTACTGCTTTATCATCCAATTTTCTGCGATATTGTTCAAGTACGAATGCATATGCCAAACAACCAAAAACATGTAGATGAGCAACAGATGGCTTGCGCTCATGCCAAGCCTCATATGGAGTGATAGATTGCAGTGCTTTAGTGGGATACCTGTTAAGTACATATGTTGCACACATGACAGCCTCAAGCGAGAAACTATGTGGTAAAGCCTGACTCTTGACCATACACCTCGCCATCTTCATGAGTGACCTGTTCTTTGGTTCAACAAATCCATTCTCTTGAGGTGTATATGGTACTGTACACTGGTGTTTTATCCCACGTTCAGCCAGAAATGCATTAAAATCAGAAGACATATATTCCCCCCCTCGATCAAAAGGGAGGGTGCCCATTTTACATGTTGACAGATTTTCAGCCAAAACCAAAAACTGTTTGTAGCACATGAACACTTCAGACTTTGCCTTCAATGGATATACCCATGCATGCCTGGAAAAATCATCGATGAAAGTCACAAAGTAAAGATAATTTCCAAAAGAAGGTGTCTACATAGGACCACAGACATCACTATGTACAAGCTGCAATTTCTGAGTAGCCCAGACTGAACCATCTTTTGGAAAGGAGGAATGCTGCATTTTTCCCAAAAATACAGCCTTCATAAACATGTTTTCTTGGTGTCTCAAGTTTGGGAAAAGAGGACACCATTTCAGTTTTCTGCAGGCGTAGCAAACTAGCAAAATTCAGATGACCAAAGCGTGCATGCCAAAGCTTTGCATCTGACATAGCCTAAGAATCATGTACTGTACATGTTGAATCATTTACAGATCTTTCATAATCTATGATCTTATACAACCCACGACACAAAATGCTAGAAGCAATAATCACATCGCCATTTGACAGATCATGAATTGTACATCTATCATCAATAAATTTCACAACCAAGCCAATCTTGGCTAATGCAAAAACTCATAACAGATTTTTCTTGATCCCTGGGACAAACAAAGCATCTAACAAAGTGAAAGAACTATAGAGTGTACGCATGTTGAAGCAAAATGAAAAGTAAATTACTCTCACAAAACAAAGAATGTGTGAGACACAAAATGAATAGATCATGAAATGGGTAAACTCATCAGAGCATTACTTCTTCTGTGATAGGAATATACCTTCTTTTGTTTGCCAAACTTGATAGGAATATACCTTCTTTTGTTTGCCAAACTTCCATACCCAAGAAGTAGTGGAGTAATCCAAGATCTGTCATAGAGTACTCAAGATGAAGCTGTGTGATGATAAACTAGATGTGTTCTTCGTCTAAGCCTGTCAAGATCAAGTCATCTACATAGAGAATGATGATGGCTACTAAAGACTCCTTTTGATAGATATAGAGATTAGCATCAACATTGCTTCTGTGAAATCCCTTGTCTTCAAAGAACTTGTGAATCTTTTCATACCAGGTCCTGGGAGCTTGCTTCAATCCATAAAGTGCCTTGTGAAGCTTCTAGACTTGATCTTCTTTGCCTTTGATCTTGAAGGCTTCAGGTTGTTGAACATATACTTCTTCTTGAAGATCGCCATTGAGGAATGCACTTTTAACGTTCAGTTGGTAAATGGTCCACTTAAAGTGAGCACTTAGTGCTAAGATGATTCTTATGGTTGTGAATTTTGCAGTAGGAGCAAAGGTGTTTTCATAGTCAATGCCATGTTGTTGCTTGTATCCTTTAGTGACTAATCTTGCCTTATATTTATCTAGGGTGCCATCAGTCTTGTATTTGACTTTGTATATTCACTTGACTCCTATGACTTGATGGTTGGTTGGTTTGGGAACTAATGTCCAAGTCTTGTTCTTTGCTATTGCATCGAGTTCCTCTTTCATAGCTATTTCCCACTTTGGTTGGCCTTGAGCTTCTTTGTAGTTGGATGGCTCTGGAATTTGCTGAATTTGGGATGGAGTATGAGGCTGAGTGACTTGTCTTTTGATCCCTTTCTGGTTGAGAAAGTTATCAAAGTCATGATTGATAAACTCACCACCTCCATCTGATTTGATGGTTTTAACTTTAGTTGAAGCTTCATTCTCAACTTCCTTGATCCAAGTTTGAAACTTAGAGAATGTGTCTGCCTTTGACTTCAAAAAGTATACCCAAATATAGTGAGAGTGGTCATCTACTAGAAGATAAAAGTAGAGGGATCCACTCAGGGATGGGATATTCATAGGTCCACATAAGTCCATGTGGATAAGGGCTAGTGAGTTCCTCGCTCGTGCTGAAGCTTCCTTGGGAACTGGGGCCCTGTGTTGCTTGCCTTGGGTGCAAGCTTGGCAGACATCAATAAGTTGCCCTATCTTTGGCAATCCCTTCACAAGTTGGGATGAAGAGATTTTTGATAAGTAAGAAGTGTGTCCAAATCTTTGGTGCCACAAACTTGAGGTTGATTCTTTGGATACAAAGCAAGATAGCTTGTAGAGGCCCTTTTCTTCAATACCTTGAGCAATGACATCCTTTGTATGGGTATCAACTACCTTAACTGAGGTGTTATCAAACCATACTTGTTTGTCCTGATCTGTAATGGCCTTGACGGAGAGTAGATTCATACATAAATTTGGAACGAAGAGAACATTGGATAAAGACTTGCATTCTCCTTGATGGTTGGAAATTTGAAATTTTTCTTTTCCTTCGATGGGTAAAATTTTGTTGTTGCCGAGATATACTTCTCGCGTGTGCTCTTCTAGTTCTTGAAAGGAGTCCTTGTCTTTGCACATATGGGTGGTAGCTCCGCTATCAAAGATCCACTCATGCGGGGAGCTAGAAGTCACTAGTGCATTAGCTTCTATGGAGATGAAGAGTTCCTCACTCGAGCAGTGGGATCTATGTTGGGATCCTTTGGATGCTTGCCTAGACGTAGAAGCCTTTGATGATTGTTTCTTTTTATAGTAAAACTTTTCTAAGTGGCCTGATTTTCCATAGAAATTACAGGTGAACTTCTTCGATGAATTATGTGATCCTTTCTTTGATCCATTTCTAGCCTGATGACTTCTAGTTTTGCCCTTATTGAATGGGCCTGTGGACTTCATGGTAGATTCCTAGGAGGAAGTCAATTTGGCTCGCGAGTCGTGGAGGAGCAATAGTCGACGAACCTCTTCCCAATATAAGACTTGGCCGCGATTATACAAAGTTGTGAAAAATGTCTCGTACGAATTAGGTAACTTGTTAAGAAGTCTAATGACCATGTCTTAACTAGAGATCTGCCTACCACATAGTGCTAATTTACGCTGGTTATCCTCAAATTGGGCTATGACCTTAGTAATTATGTCGTGTGGCCTAATTATCAAATTATGAAACTCGGCCTCTAATGCATATATTTTCGAAGGATTTTTGTCTTCATACAAAGCAGCTAACATATCCCAAGCATCCTTGGACGTCTTGTAGGCCGTGATATGTCCTTTCGTCAATTCACCGCAGGCAAGTAATAGCTGACCTAAAGCTCGTTTGTCCTTGATATTCCACACATGCCAATTGTCTAAGTTGGTATCGCTATCGGGTTCGGGGTCTGACCCATATACTACTTCATGAAGGAGATTTGTATAGAGATAGGCGCACATAACATCTTTCCATAGATTGTAATTTTGGTCATTGAGTCGTTCATCCTTAGGCATAAAAATAGGGGTAAAAGAGGGTAAGAAGTTAGCCATAGATGATGATGAGCTACCTTCACTTTTGGTCATTACAAAGCTTTGATGATAAAGTGTTTAGACACACTATCAAAGAAACGTGCCAAAAATACCGCAGCAAAATAATTGCAAGCTTGAAATGAACGACTGGACACCAAACTTAAAATGCTTGGGGAGGGGGGGGCTTAGAGTAGCCTTGCACTTGTACAACACCAAGATGCGTGGACATGAGAGGAGAGGGCTTAGATTAGCCCGTTGTACACCAATGAAGCCTGAGAAGAGACTTAGATACTTGGAGAGAGTTTGGTGGGTGGGCTTATAGACTAGCCTCCAATCCACTCTTTGCACACACACCCAAAATTTTCTTATATTGTTTGATGTACAATATGGGGAACTTAGTGCCAAATACGATGACCTTCGAGAGAGAGTAAAAGAACCTTTGATGATTACAATGAGTGTCAACGTGGGTGCAATCTTAATGGCTAATTGCCCTTGGGAAATATGATTGATGGTCTATTACTATTGTACTAAGGTTGGAGCAAAGTGTATTTTTGCAAAAAAAATGGTGTGGATAATGGTCACTTTAGTATTCATAAAGATCGTACCTGTAATATGAACCAATTGTCAGTGTGTGAAGCCCACGTAGATTGCATAGGAAAATACAATGGATGTACTAAGAGATTGCATCATGAGTGATGTCAACTTGGTTGTCACATATGTGCGATGATACCATTCAAAACAAAACGATGATTAAATAAACAAGGCATGCATTCGTCAGTGGACCACTAAGTCAGGAGATGTAAGTATAAGGCACATGCCAGATGCACCCGCAAGTAGAAAGGTGCACGACGATCATGAGCTTATCTGCCCAAGAAGCTACTCACGTGTACCACAAAACAAAATGCACCTAATTTTAGTGAGCACCTTGGATGATATAGAGTTTGAGTGGTTTGAGTGGTTCCCGCATATCCATCACCCCATTTAGTGACGATGGCGCTGGCAGAGAAGATGTAGCTGGCAGAGGCAGTGAAGGTCGGTGCTATCAGTGACATGAATGTGGACGTGGGCACAATCTTCCAGAGAATGGTGTGCTAGCTGCTCCGTGTTACAATCGGCAAGGCTATTTGGACTTGAGATAAGCATTCTAGAAGGTTTACCCGCACGCAACACTGCTAGACACATAGCTCTACACAGTTGTTTATGGCCTGAGTGATGAGATAGCTTTGGAGATTGACCTCTCTCTCTCTCTCTCTCTCTCTCTCTCTCTCTCTCTCTCTCTCTCTCTCTCTCTCTCTCTCTCTCTCTCTCTCTGAGTGCGGCACAGACGAAGCGAGCCTGCAACAGTGGAACTGGTGCTCTTCGTATTTAGTAGTGTGAGCTTTGTGTCCTTGGTTCACGAGAACTATTGTAGAGGTTTTTTGATCGTGCGCATGGCAGAGTTTGTTTGTGTTCTTCAATGCTCCGGGTTTTCTTCAATAGTTCGAAACAATGGCCTCACCCATAGCAGTTAACACCTTCCTTGCCTCTACGATGGTGGGTTTGTTGATGATGATTTTGTCCACTTTGAAATTGCGAGGATCGTTGCTCATTGCGCGTGAAGTATTTGAATCTCTTTCCAGATCCTACTCGAGCTTTCACTGCACGCAACCGAGTGCGCATACAAAACAGCATGTAGGGTGGCTAAATGCAGGCAACTGACCTATGGAAGATTGAACAAATGAAGGCAGATACCCGCACAAACATCCACGAATCTATCTATAGCAATTCTGTTGGACCATCGTAGGATCTTAGGAATAAGAGTGGATGTCGAATGGCTTCTTTGTCATATGCGCCATCTCTATCGAATGGCTTCTCTCCTTTGTATCTGCAATCTTCCTCAATATAGTAGAGGAGCTCGAGCCACGGGGCAACAATAAGAGCCCACAGTCGCTTCTCACGTATAGGTGAATGGAGAGAAGTTGACTGTAGAACAGTGAGCAAATCTAATCATTACTATGTACACAGAAGGGACAAACAAATTCCAAATGCAGAAAAGGAGTTTGACGTCAAACATGTGTTGTAATGGTTCAAAGCATCTATAAACGATTATCAACGTTTAAAGTGTTGGTAGCTTGCTGAATTAAGAATGAAGTGATAAAAAACAGCAACGATCACATCCTTCAGCATGCATAGAACCGGCAAGATGAGACCAAAATATTGGTGATAACCACTTTAAAACAAGAAATGTAACCAATTCAGAGATGGGTGGGAGGTTAAATGAGATAACGGCTAAGATAATCAATAAAAAGGATGGGAGGGTGGGAAAATGGGCAGAATGAATCCCAAAAACTGATGGCAAAAGACCTCTCTCAATGAGGAGGAAGCACGCCATCAAAATGAAGCACAACCAACATCAAAATGACCACCAAACGCACCACCAAGACCTCCACCTAGTGCTCTGATACCATGTAGAGAGTACGCATGTGGAAGCAAAATGAAAAGTAAAGTACTCTTACAAAACAAAGAATGTGTGAGACACAAAATGAGTAGACCATGAAATGGGTAAACTCATGTGGATTAGAAATGAGCTTGCCAAGAGCATGGAGTAGGCTCCTCAAGCTTCTAACCAAGTACAAATGAGGAGAGAGGCCCTCCTTATATAGATTTAGGAGGGGCTCTCAAAAGTACATCATATGTGGGATAAGTCTCCTGAAAGGGGAATGAATACAACTGGTAGAAGCACTTGGCAAGGTACCCAAATACAAAGGAAATACAATATGAAATGGGAATAGACTAAAAATGGAGTGCCTCCTGGATACAAAATGGAGATGCACTCATGCAGATACAAATGTAGATGAAGTAGGAGTGATCATGTTGTCAACAAGAACTACCATTAGCAGTAGTCAAAATGATCTTACCAACTCCCATAACAGAATAAGAGAAGTTGTTGGTGCATGTGACAGTATTCCCTGTAGGGGCAAGCTCGAGTGAAGAGAAGAAACTGCTCTACGAGGTAAAATGTTTGGTCGCCCCACTGTCAAAGTAAACATCTGAGTCTATTGCAGATATGCAGTGCTAAGAGTAGAAGCAAAACTCTGATATGAATCAGGAAGACCATTCAGAACAGTCTGCACAAGTGAGCTATCTAGTATAACCTCATAAGCAAAAATCAAATGTTCCTTCAAGTCTTTGATCTTTGTTAGAAAATTGTCCATAGAATCACCTTCATTCATGTGCTCACTCTCCAACTGTTTTTGGAGGTAAGCAACACGAGCCTCATTCCTAGCTTGCTACAATGTGGTAAGTGTATCCCAAGCATCCTTTACTATTCTGCAAGAGCAAATGTGAGGAATAATGACACGTTTGACAGACAAAGCTATCAATGCATGTGCCTAGGCATCTCTGCCATCCCAACGAATTTTCTCTGTAGTAGGTGCAACAAAAACCGCAACACGAATAGGAATATGCAGAATATCATCATCTTCGACACCTTCTACATCAGATTCAGTACCTACAATTGTAATAGTTGCAGGTTTGATAGGATGTTTTTCAACACCCTACACAATGTTCCATAGTCCTTTTGCAACCGTCGCATCATAGAAGCCCACAACGGGTAGTTGGCACCATCCAACTTATCCTCAACAACCAACATATGAAATACATCACTGCTTTCAGCCATGGCCGGTGACCAAAACACCTTGATGCTAAAAATTGACTGCAGCTCAAAAAGTTGAACAGAACTGCCCAGACGAATTCTACTAAACCTGTAGCAGACTTTGAGACGCTTATATTGGCGAAGGAAAACTCGTATATATCTTTGACACAAAAAGAAAAAATAGCCTGCATTACTACGATTATCAAACTGCAACCGGAGGAGTGTCGATGGCTCCCTAGATGAAGCGACGACCTGCTTTGATACCAATTGTTGGAGTTAGATGTCTGTGAAAGCATGCGAACAACACAAGGAAGAAGAAGAAGCTTTTAGCACAACACACAATACTGAATGTATTACCACTAGAATGTACATAGATAAGTAGCCCATTAGGGCAATATGCGTATATACAATCAGGGGAAAAAAACCTCCTAAAGAGAGAAAAAAGTGCCTCGGTGATCCTAGAGTGTTCACACACATCACTACCTAAATATATCAACATCACTTAATCCAAATAGTTCAAATGAATACATATCATTTTCAATATGGTATTAATCCATCCGTCATGGATATCTTTAAACCATACCGAGTTAGATGTAAGAAAACTATAAGTAGTTCATGTGTGTCTACTCTTTTTGATACATCTTTGTCGGAACCTAATTCTAAAGCATATTTGAACTTGTAAAACCCATTCTTATCAATGGGATGACTATTGAAATCTATATATTTCAAGAGTTGTAAGATGCACTTGTTGATGAGAGGGTTGATATAGAGGAGGCAAAAAAATGCCAAATGGCTGGTGCAAACTTTATGAGATAGAAAATTATATGCAACTCTATCATATTCTACACATTTTGGCTCTCGTAGTGCTCTGTTTGCATCAGATTGCTATGATATGGCTACCTCTAGTCTTTATGATGAGAATGAGCATGTTTCGTTTGATCAAGCACAAAATTCAAAAAGATGGATGATTGCTATGTAATCAAAATATGATGCTATTATGAAGAATGATACCTAATCTTTATGTGATTTTCCTCCTGGCAAGAAGGCTATTGGCACTAAGTGAATATACAAGCTGAAGCGTAAGCCTAATGGAACACTTGATAGTTATAAGGTTAGGCTTGTTGCAAAAGGTTATGCTCAAGAAAGAGGCATTGATTTTGATGAGACCTTTGCTCCCATATGCCGGATGACTACTGTTCGTAGCATCTATGCACTTATAACTCATCATGGTTGGAATGTACATCTATTGGATATTAAAACTACATTTTTGAATGGTGACTTACATGAAGAAGTGTATGTTTTTCAGCTCTGTGGTTTTGTGCAGAACGGGCATGAAAACAAAATGTGCACGTTGTAAAAGGCATTTTATGGTTTGAAGCAAGCACCAGATGCTTGGTATGAAAAGATACATGCCTACTTGATTGCATATGGTTTTGCAAACAATCTAACATAGGACACCTTATATGTTAAGCATGCAAATGATATGCTTCTGATCATTGTTGCCTATGTTGATGACATGCTACTCATTGGTCCTGATGAGAAGCATATTGTTGATTTTAAGGGTGATTTTCATGCCTCATTCGCAGAATAACTTTGTGTCAAACAAAAGATAGTGATACATTATTGTAGCGTCTTAGCCTTGAAGACTGCAAACCTTTCGCCACTCCTGTGGAATTAAAAGGTTTAGAGTTGATTCTTCATGATGTTGGAGATGCATTTGATATTGTTCTCTATCAACATGTTGTTGGATGTTTGATTTACTTATGCATAACTCGATCAGATGTTTACTTTTTTGTCTCACAGATGAGTAGGTTTATGCATTGCCCAAGTGTCAAGCATTGATAGGTGGTTAGGTGCTTTTTTTGCTACTTGATATGTAGCCAGGTACTTGGATTGTTTTATCCCAAGGTGGGATCACTACCGTAAGAATTACATGTTTTTTCTAACTCTGATTGGGATGGTTGCTATGGCACTTGTGTGTCCACTAGTGGTTCTTGCTTCATGCTTTGTAGCTCATGCATATCTTAGTTCATGAAGAAGCAACCTACTGTGGCCACTTCTAGTTGTGAGGGTGAGTATAGGAAGCTTTCATAGTCACTGTTGAGTATGTGTGGCTCAAATGCCTTATGGTTGTTTTGGATATTGGCGAGTCTTCAGCTGCCATCATCTTCCTAACAATCTGAGCGTATTGGCAAATTGCCAGAGACTCTGTGTTCCATGCTCGTGTTAAGCATATCGAGGTGCACTATATATCATTATGTTAGGGAGAGGTTCTCTATTGGAGAGATCAGTTTGGCATATGTGCTTAGACAGGAGAACGTTGCACACCTATTCATAAAGGCTTTTCCTAGGGAGAAATTTGAAGCTTTTCGCAAAGCTTTGGGCTTACTTCCTTTTGTGGATTGATTCCACATAGCTTGACACTTCCTTATACATGAGTGCTAGCTTCTTGTTCACCGCAACACTCCCAGGGGGATCTATTGATATATTTCAGTAGTGATTTGTGTGAACACACTAGGACTATCGGGGCGCTTTTTTCCCTCTTTAAGAGGTTTTTTCTTCTGGCTTGTATATACAGCTATAACCTTAACGAGTCACTTATCTTTGAACATTCACTTAGTAATACATGCAATATTGTGTGTTGTGTTCCAAGCTTCTTCTTCTTCCTTGTGCTATTCACATGCTTCCATAGATCTCAAACTCCAACGATGGGCCTAACCACAGGCTAGAGGCAAAGGGCCAACCACACAATCTTGAGTGCTCATACTAAATGCATACACCACACTTTACACACCCCCGCTGTTTCATGATTTTTATCTTTCCTCGTAAAATAAGTATCACAATCCCAGAAATAATGATAAGATAATGATAGGCATCTTCTGGAACGTTGAAGACTTGAAGTGCCATTGACCATGCAAGTTCGATAAGCTCCGTTCGTCAGACTTAACAGCATGCCAATGGCCATCCACCTCAATGCTGCAAAACAGCGTTTAACTGGTCGGAACTCCGATGTGGATGTTCCCCTTAGATTCTACAGACGAAGAGACACTAGAAAGTGGAGAGTGAGAGGGAGAGGGAGAGTGAGAGTGAGAGTGAGAGTGAGAGCAGTATGACGGGCCATTGACGGCTGGGCCGTTTCCGGCTATTCCGTCAGGAAGATTATTGAATAATTTCGAGTGCGGCAATCATGCGAAGTGGGTAATGCGCAAAGATGTACGTAGCGTCCCAGCTCCCACACGCACAGCACGCGCGCACACCTACAGACCCACAGGGTCTTGCCAAGCTCGGCCATGTACAGACACAATCACTCTGAATGCTATTTCCCCAGCGTCCACGACAGAAAAAAGTTAAATTCCTTTTTCTGCCATTGTTCAACAGAGGATCCTATTATAGGCGACTATATTCCCAAACTCTCTCCGCTCTCGCCCCCGTTAAATAGGGAGTTTCTTCCGTTATATCCTCTTTTTCCTGTTTGTCCGCGTTTCGCCTTCTACAAAGGCCTTCCGGATTCGCCCATCCTTTTCGCTCATTCGCGTTTGCTCTCTGATGCTAGCGCTCCATCGACTAGTTTCGCTGCATTTTCAAGCAGTTCTCTGGATCCTACGTGGAGGATACGTAGCCAAATAGAGAGTACTTAGGGATGAAATTTTATTGTGTTGATCAACATGTAAATGAACGTATGTGAGCATCAACATGTAAATGAACGTATGTAAGGAAGCTTAGATTAGCTACTTCAGCAATTCAGTTTTCCACGTACTGTTCGTTTCTCTTTGTTGTTTTCTTCCCTTCTGCATAATCTGCTACTGCAGTCATCTTCACATGTTCCTCTTTTGATCTTCTCATCATCAGAAAGCTGGCCCAGTTAAGGATAAGTGTCTTATTGCAATCCACATCTAATCTGAAGTAATGCCGACTAATATATTTATAAACCATGATGGTTAAACCATCTCACAGCAAAAAATCGTGGTTCTGCTTATCTACAACAGTTTTAACACTTCGCATAATTGAAGTTTTGATCATCACCTGATTGGTCCAGTATTTCTGTTAATTTGCTTCCGGCTTGGACGATTCAGTATTTCTGTTAATTTGCTTCCGGCTTGGACGATTCACATAGAGACATATGTACAAAATTACTTCGAGGGGTGCCAGTTCGCGTGTAAATAAATTCTTTTCTAGCAGGAATCGAAAAGCAAGGATAATCATTTATTGCTGCACACCCAGATGTCGGTGCTCTTAGCGACTGTTTGTTACTTGCGCCAACAAAGTGTGCTGAGGTAGATTAAAAGCAGTCATTCTGTCAAAGTTTCTACAAGCCACCATACTCACGCGCCAGGAAGAGGAATCATTGTACCAGAGGATGCACCGTATGCGTTCATTATTCTCACTCTTATTCATGCTTCTTTGACAGCCAATGGGATCAGCCCAACACAACCAGGGTCATATGCCACTTCCGCACATGCCCGGTCGAAACTATTTTTGAGTCATCCATGCTACCATAGAATATAACTATGTCCTTGTTTAGATTTAATCCATGATAGCTTCAGGCATCATCGAAACATATGGTTTTAGAATCATGTTGAGGCTTCAATGGATGATAACGCTCTGCATAACGCTGCTTCAGTTCTTGTCTGCTCTGTCTCCTGATGGTGTCAAGTTACTTGTATTCCAGAACCAGTTACAGGATCCTTTAAACCATCTAGATAACTGGAATGCTTCTGACGCATCACCTTGTAATTGGGTCGGTGTAAGCTGTAACGAAGAGGACAGAGTTACAGGCCTCAACTTATCGCTAATGAATTTAACTGGGAACATCACTAAAGCAATCAGTGCCTTGGCGGATATGAGACTAATCGATTTTTCTAGAAATGAATGGTCCAATAACTTACCAGAGCTCTTCAGCTACTACGTGCATCTGAGAGTGCTGAACCTCTCTTACAATGCATTGAATGGGGAAATCCCAAGTGACTTAGGTGAATTCAGTAGCCTGACTACCTTAGACCTTTGCAATAATCAGATCACGGGGGCTATCCCCGCAGAACTTGGAAATTTAAAGAGTCTTGTTGTTCTACGGCTGTGTGGGAACTATCTCACAGGGGGCATCCCCAAGGAGTTTGGCTATCTTACTTCCCTTCAAGAGTTAGCGCTATATACAAACAATCTTACAGGCCTGATTCCTCCATCCCTCGGCAATTTGAAGAACCTCCTCGTTATCAAAGCAGGTGAAAATTCCCTCTCCGGCAATATCCCGCCTGAGATCAGCCAGTGTGAAAGTTTGGAAGTCCTTGGCTTCGCAGGAAACAGGTTAGAGGGGGAGATCCCCTCTGCTCTGGGAGCAATGCAGAATCTCACTGATTTAGT
This sequence comes from Ceratopteris richardii, assembly GCA_020310875.1. Classification (NCBI taxonomy): domain Eukaryota; kingdom Viridiplantae; phylum Streptophyta; class Polypodiopsida; order Polypodiales; family Pteridaceae; genus Ceratopteris; species Ceratopteris richardii. The sequence goes on from CM035427.1 coordinate 16,231,477, forward strand.
GCTGTGGCGCAACAGTATTTCAGGAAGGATACCTCCAGAGCTCGGCAATTGCACTAATCTCAAGCTACTTGCTCTTTATCAGAATTCACTGATTGGAGTCATCCCGCATGAGCTTGGCCGACTTCAAAACTTGGAATATCTCTATCTTTATAGAAATCATCTAGATGGTCAAATCCCAAGAGAGTTAGGAAACTGCACATCTCTAATTGATATTGATTTTTCCACAAATAATCTTACAGGTGAAATACCTGTGGAAATCGGTATCATCAATAATCTGCATTTGGTTCACCTCTACGAGAACCATTTGACAGGATTGATACCACCAGGATTTGAGTCTTTGCCACAATTGCAAAATTTGGACCTGTCTATCAATGCCCTTACTGGCACTATTCCCATGGGACTTCAGGACTCTACAACTTTACTCTCTATACAGCTTTTTCAAAATAACTTGAGTGGTATTATTCCTCCCTTACTAGGGAGTAATAGCAATCTATCTGTCCTAGATCTATCAGTAAACAATTTTGATGGCCCTATCCCAGAGTATCTCTGCAAGCACAGCCAATTAATATGGCTGAAGCTATGGTCTAATAATTTGACTGGCCAGATCCCAGATGGAGTACAAAACTGTGTTTCACTACTCAAGCTTCACTTGAATGCAAACAGACTTCATGGTACGGTTCCAGTGAAGCTCGGAAGCCTTTCAGCCCTCACAGAGCTTGACCTTTCATTGAACCAATTCGAAGGAGGAATTCCATTACAACTCGGAAATTGTACCAATCTCCAAGTTCTGAGACTTGCAAATAACCTTCTAACAGGAGAGGTTCCAAGGATCTTCGGGAGCCTACAACACTTAGCCATACTTAATCTTTCTTCCAATTTCCTCAATGGTGGTATCCTCAAGGAACTAGCGAATTGCACACAGCTGCTCCAACTTGACCTGAGCCACAATTCTCTCACTGGCGCAGTACCAACAGATCTAGGGCTCCTCCTCAATATAAACAAAATGATACTTTCAGATAACCACCTTGAAGGTACGATTCCAAAATCCTTAAGTAACCTTATTCACCTTAACGAGCTGCAGTTGGGTGGAAACAACTTATCAGGAACAATTCCACCGGAGCTTGGAAGACTATTTAGCCTTCAGATGGCCCTCAATTTGAGCTTCAACATGCTTACAGGGATCCTTCCGCCAGAGCTTGGTAATCTAACCTTGCTTGAATATCTAAACTTGGAGCACAATGAATTTTATGGGCACATTCCTCCATCATATGTGAATTTGAAAAGCCTCATCGTATTCAACGTTTCCTTCAATGCACTAACAGGACCCTTGCCAGATTCATTAACTTTTCAGAACATGCCGATAAACTGTTTTTTGGGTAATGATGGATTGTGTGGACTTCCCCTTTCTGATGCTTGTAGTTCTCTATCATCACCTTATACCAGCTCATCCACGTTCATTAAACAGATGATTACCACTGTTGCAGCTGTACTTTTGGGCTTGACTTCAATAGTATTTTGTGGTGCCTTTTTCTTCTATAGACGATCCACAATGACTCCCGTGTCTTTGGATGAAAAAACAAGGAGTGGATCCAGATCTAATTATTATCACTCAAAGCCTGGATTTACCTTCAAGGACATCTCCAGGGCAACCCATAACTTCTCACCTTCTTGTATAATTGGGAAGGGTGCATGTGGTGTGGTTTATAAGGCAATCATGCCTTCAGGCCAGATGATTGCAGTTAAACAGTTAGCCATTGATGGGGATGGCTCAAGCCCGCTTGACAGTTTTCATGCAGAAATCGCTACACTTGGTAAGATTCGGCATAAAAACATAGTGCAGCTTCATGGTTTTTGCTATCATCCAAATGCTAACCTTCTCTTGTACGAATATATACCAAAAGGAAGCTTGGGTGAGCTCCTACATTTCGAGCCATGCCCGTTGGATTGGGACAGAAGATACTATATAGCACTGGGAGCCTCAGAAGGATTAGCCTATCTGCATCATGACTGTAAGCCTTGTATAATCCACAGGGATATTAAGTCCAACAATATCTTGCTAGATGACAAGTATGAAGCTCACGTGGGTGATTTTGGTTTAGCCAAACTCATTGATATGCCACATTCTATGTCTGCAGTAGCTGGATCATACGGTTATATTGCTCCTGGTGAGTACAGAGGTTCTCTATAAATATTGAATTAAGTATTTACAGTATATGATTGCCTTAGAAGAAAAAAGGGAGCTAACATGATGCTTGCAAACCTATTCTGCAGAATATGCATACACCATGAAAGTCACAGAAAAAAGTGACATTTACAGCTTTGGAGTGGTTTTACTTGAATTGTTAACAGGTCAGCATCCGGTCCATCCGTTGAATGAAGGTGGAGATCTTGTAACCTGGGTTAAACAGTCGATACCCTTAAAAAAGAGCGTAAATGAAATCTTTGATTCCAGACTAGACATCAGCGATCCACAGATTGTTAATGAGATGCTGTTGACACTTAAAGTTGCTCTTTTCTGTACAAATCCTCTTCCTTTAGAACGGCCTTCAATGAGAGAAGTTGTTCGAATGCTGACTTCACTGAGGAGAAGTAAAGAAGTTAACAAAGTGAACTCTATCTTAGCTTGCAGTCTGCACGAGTGTGCTGATAAATTTAACATCTGAAAGGACTCTCCTCGGTCTCAAGCAAAAAGAAAAAGATTTGATCTTGTTCGAACGAGGCTCTATTAAAGATTGATATCCCAAGGGATAGTACGCATAGAAACAGTAAACTTTCTGTGCAATGATTATGAATACATATTTTACATTGGGATGCTATTTTGTGGAGTCTGGAGCCATTACCTGTATTAACAAAATGTATGGACAAGACACATGATCAAGCAAAATTTTCTCGGATTCATGTCACATGAATCAGGCAAATTATGCATGGATACAAACTAAAAGTGATGTAATCAAGAAAAAACGCCCTATTAGATTTATCCATATGCTAGAGGATATCCCAATGAATGACTACACCTTAAATTGGGATAATTCATTCCTGTGCAAGTTCAATTGTCTATGGGTCTTTAAACTCCAACATAGAGCTACTATTTGAAACACCTGTTCATACATTGCCAGCTTGCGAAAACATACATTTCCTCATTATCAGATACTTACAGGTGGAACGAGTCATGCTGAATGACATCATTTACTTGTAAAACAAATCCACTCATGTGAATTTTCAGTCCCAACTCTCATGTATGTGGCATTTTTTGCTACCAGCTTACTAGTTTGCAGAGGCTCATTTGAGCCAGTCAACGTCTTTGGAAGCCCAAGCTAACTCATTGAAATGTGTCAATTCCATTGTTGCTTTATGCCATTCAAAGAATCATCTTCCTTAAGAGCTCTCTAAGTCCTGATCAAATTTGAAAATTAAAGAAAAAATCAAAAGTATATATCAGCAGTGAAGTATACACAACTATCATCTCAATTGCAAGAAACGTAGATTCGACCAACACATTCTTATCTTTCTTCCTTTCTCCATCCTCGATGACTTATCAAAGGCAATCATATATCTATTTTACTAGTTACTAGCAGTTCTAACGTCTTGTTGTTCATAACTGCATTTTACATCCACAAAAACAGTGGGTTTGATTCATAACTGCATTTTACATCCACAAAAACAGTGGGTTTGATTCATACCTGCATTTTACATCGACAAAAAACAGAGGGCTTCGATTGTATCCACATAGAGGATGTCACATACATATGTACATGTAGAGAGAGAGAGAGAGAGAGCTGCTGACATATCGAGCAGCCTCCTCTACGCTTAGCCGAAAGTCCCTTTCGCCACAGAAACCCTAAAACGTGCGCAAAATCTTCTTTCCAGTTGCCCTCTCTGCAGAAACATTACTAGGGCTTTCCAGCTCTTGACTGCTAATCGTCCATTAGTGCCGTTCCCACAGATGTTCGAGCCCGTGTAAAATTTGATAGCACATGCGAGCTGTTCAGGCAAGTATCCTTATGGTCGGCTCCACCTTTCTCACTGGTACTTCTGCCGTACACAACTGCGGCAGTTCGATTAGGAATGCTCTTGCAGTCCTGGACGATCAGCTTGCATCAATATTTTGGGAAAGAAAATTTTGCTGGCAGCTTGAGAGAAAGAAGAAGTCGTATCAGAAGCAGATAAAAAAAGGAGGATAAACAGAAAAGAAAGAAATGGAATTCCTATAAAATATCTCTCTTCTAATATCATGGGCAGTTGCTTTTTGTACCCTCTTACAGGTTAGTGTCTTATCCAGCAGCCCTGGGACTTCAAGGGATAATGATACCACCCGTACGAAGGATAAGGAAGGCACTTGTCACTCATTCAAATTGGGTTTATCTTTTACAAAGTAAACCTGTGGAACAATGGAGTGAACAATGATACATTTGTTAAAGTGATTCAGAAGGAGGTTGAACATGCTTTTTCTGTAATTTTCTGTATAATGCATGCCTGATGGAGAGTATAAGAAACTTTGGCATGAGCATGAGTTGGACGATGATAAGCTCTTGTCGACGTGGTAGAAGCATACTTGAATAGCTGCCATTGAACATCATAGCACTGCACTGAACGAGGCCGAGAATGGCCAAGCATGCAAACAGAGATGAGAGTTGTATGGCTCGCTGGGAAAGCTCTCCAATTATATGTAAAAATGAACCCTTCAACATGAATCTTTATTTTTTTTTAATGTAAAGGAAGTTCCGCCTTAGCCTACTCTCCCGGACTTGTATTAAATAAAAGGAAAAGAAAAGTACAAGTCCAGGGGACTACTGCCCTCAGAACCCCCCAAGTCCCACAAAGCAGGGGTAGATCTTACAGAGTTTAGATGGCATTACAAAGAAGGTTAATCACCCTCTCATCACCCTCATATGGGGCCCACTTGGGTTTAAGCTTGTTGTTGTTTAGAAGGAGCACTTTATGATGCCTGAAAGGGGGGGATTTCTTACCGTTGGCGATTCTTTTACCAATGAGGAACAACAATTTCTCCATCGACCACTCTTTGGGGGAGTCGCCAAAGTTATAAGCACATCTTTCCTGCCAGATCTTCCAGAGGACCTCCCCTCTAATGGCATTCTAGAGAGTCACCGAGCAGCCGATCACTTCTCCCAGCAGAGCTTGTTTCCAGCTGATATGCTTCTGAAGTCTAATTAGCTGATATGCTTTTGAAGTCTAATTTTTTTTTCCAACAATCTGCCAAAGCCTGTTCGAGTTGGGGCAAGTAAAGAAGATGTGACCAACATCTTTAATGGACCGGTAATAGTGCTTGCACAAGGGAGATGCCCCACAAATTTTGCTAACCTTTAGGTTGGTCCAGATTCCTTGATGAAGAATTTGCCATAAGAAGACAGATGTTTTGTTTTCTATGAAAAGGTGCCAGATAGCTATGAACTTCATATCCCATCGCAGTCGCGTCCATGATAGGCACCACGTCTTTTGATGTTGTCCTGATAATCAATGTTTTCTTTGATATTCGGGACTTTTTTTAGTCAATTACCATTATGCCATCTCCGACCTAGCGGGCATGGCAAATTGTGTCCCATGAGAAGACGGACTTTAGAGCGGTCCCAGGAAAGACTTCTGCTTTGTAAAATAATCCATTCTTCATAGGTAATGTTGACACTAGAGTCAATATCCTTGAAGTTGATCCATTGGTTGGTGTCTTGTTTCTAGAGATGTTTCCATTTTCTGAAGCCCTTGTTCTAGAGTCTTTTGGCACTTCGAATGTTCGAAGCTTCCACGTTCCTGATGCCATGGATCGGAAACCAGATAGATTCATTCTGTCTGATACCGGCTACCCACTTCCAATCTTCATTGATTCTTATGAAGTTTTTGACTTTATTCCAACTCTTCCATAGGGAGCACACCACATTCGAGCACACCAGAATCTTTATCTTTGAGTTAAGGGTATACCTATCACATAATGCTTCTCTTATTCATATCCAGATCTCACGAATGTTTCATGTGATGGAACTATACCCAAGATCTCACTCCTGCAATCGGCTAGGTAGGCACATTGGTATGCCTTATAGTCTCACATTTGAATCGCTCATTCTACCAAGGTATATACCATTATCGATATCGAGGCATGGATGTGAAACGTTCAGCAATGGGCTAAAAATTGTTCCGCATCCATTTTTGAGGAAAAGTTTTTTGGTTTAAAACCATTCTTTTAGCTCTTTAGATGTCAGCCATTATTTTCATAAAAAGGGTCATTAAAAGTTGACCACTTTTTAGTGCTTTAAAATAGTATCCATTATTTTTGTGAAAAAGTTGTTGAGTAGCTTTTTAGTTATTATCCATTCCTTTAGTACTTTAAATATTCTTCACTACTTTTGTACAAGAAAATCATTGGCACATATTCATTCCCAAAACTCTATACAAAAAGCTTAGGAATTCATTTTTATACAGAGTTGTTGATACTCCATCATTGTGAATATAGAGACATTTTTTGTACAGAGAACTTCTCTTCTTTTATCTAGTCTTGTGCGTCTACTCTGCTCTATCATCTTTGCAATCTATGCTATTCTCTGCTTCCCTGCATGCTTCCATTTATGCTACTTCTTGAACTTCCTTTATTCTACATTGGTATCGGAGCGAGGTTGATGCATCAAAGGTGCTATACATGAGGTATATGCATAAGATGAAACACAAATAAGCTGATAATTTGCAAGTACCTTCGTTTAGAATTACCTTCTTTTAGGATGGCTGACGGAAATAGCCAAATAGAAAAATTGAGTAAAACCAACTATCAAGCTTGGCGTTTTTGCATGTCTGCATATCTTATGGGTAGGAATTTGCATGGTCTTATTAGTGGTATAGAACCTCGACGTGACTTGCCTGACCAAAATCCGACACCTCAGCAAGTCTGGGAATATCAGAGGTGGAATGAGCGTGACAAGAAGGTAATCTTTGTATTGTCACAAAATATTGAGTCGAGCATGATAGGACACATATAGGACTTGAGAACAAGCAAGGAGATTTGGGAAGCATTAGAGCGACTCTTCTCAACAACCACTAAGGCATGGTGAATTCAATTGAAAAATGAATTAAATATGTTAAAGTGTTTAACCGTGGAGCAGTGTTTCACCGTAAACTGTGTTAAACTTTCAGTATCATTACCGAAAGGCGTTACCAGACCAACGTGGGTTCTTGGGAGTGGTAGGGGTCTGTTAGACAGAGGCCCTGTACTCTTTTCCCAATTCTTAGTCACAACATCAAAAACACGAATGCACGTCTTAGCTCAGTTACTGGCAATAACTAGACAATATTTGGTTTCTATACTCCTGCGTACCGAACTTCTCCAGACTAACCTGCTATTGGAACAGAGCAGTAGTCCATTTTACAAATTCACTAGTATGTATTAGATCAACCAGAGTGAATACGATAGCAGACAGATTCACTCGTCACAACACTTTCCAGTGGTCTCAACTAAAAGTTTACGTTTACCGAAAGCAATAGTTCGTCCTCGTCACCGAATGCAATAAGTTCAGTAAAACAAACAGAACATACTCAACAGTGCATCAAGTTGTCAAATCAAATCACGTAGTAATATGACTACTCAGACTGACTCAGGGTACTTTAACAACTGAAGAACACACGACAATACGATACGATAACAATACTCAGACACACAATCCATCATTCAACTACTCGTTACGGTGAACTTCAATGTGAGCAGACGATGCAGAACTCAACACTAACAGTACTCAGAACTTCACAACAGTGTAAACAATAATCTCACAAATGTTCAGGCGAACAATCTGGCAATTCCAGAGAAGATGTCTCTCTGACCATTCTCCTTACATTGCTTTATATAGAATTTACAAGATGCGCGTACCAACTTTTCGCGCGTAATTCAAGAAACTCCGTTACATCTGGCATCCGTTACATATGTCCCTACTCCGGCGGCCGACTAACACTGGCACGCACGGTGGACTCGAACCCGCAAGTTATTTTGCTTACAAAACTATCGTTCATCGATGATTCCTTCTAAATACATATTTCTGGCTAATCTAAATGTACGGGCTATTTTTTTCTTAAGAGTTTCTAATAGTTGTTTAAGGGTGTCGGGTTCTAATACTTGCGCATCTACTCTAACAGAGCTATACTCTAACAGAGCTAAGAGCGATGGCTTCGGTGAGCAAAATTTCGGCCTGTGTTTGCAAAAAGGCCTCCTGTAGGTAGAAGTCGTTGGATAGTGCCGCATCTCTGGCTGTCTTCATTTCATTTACTTGCTTCTGCATATCAGTGATTCGGTCTTTCTGGTTGCGCAACTGATTATCTAGTCTTTCGAATTGTTGGTTCTGGAACTGTATTGTTTTATAATACGCATCTCTTTCTCTTCGAGCATTGGCTAAATCCTTCTGATTTTTAGCTTCCCTGTTTAATTGGTGTTTAAGTATAGAATTGACTTCATCGAGGGATTCTTGCGTTCTCTGTAATTGTTCTTCTGCCTGCTTAGCTTCTATCTGGCACTCTTGGCTCTTTTGTATGGCTTCCTGCAACTGGAGTCTGGTTTCTTCTAGTAGGTTTCCTAGCGCGATTCTTGTGTCTTCTATATCTTTAATTGTTTGATTTAACTTTATTATCTCTGCGTCGGCAGCTATCAGCAATTCTTCTTTTGCAGCCAGTGCCTTATCTCGCTGGCTTGAGCTTTCTTCCTGTGCTTGGAGTGTAGCCTGTAGTTGCTTGATCTGCTCATGGAGTGCATGGTTTTCCGCTCTTGCTGCTTGTAACTCTTCTTGGAGGGGTGTAATAAAGTAAGTCTATGATATAGGGATCCGATGGCTTCAGACAGATCTGAAATCGGATACCGTTTGGTCACTCATCTGTAGGACCAAAGATTTCAAGAGTAGACTCAAGCATAAGTCATGTGCTCTCATATTCAAGTAATCTACTTAGCCTAGTGGTTAAGTCTCATGGTTGTGAAGGAAGAGGTCTTGGGTTCAACTCCCATGGGGAGCATGGGAAGAGAGTTTTGCCCAAAGAGCTCTAGAGCCTTCTAACTCAAGTTAACGTGAGTTAACTTGAGTCCAGTGGACTTAACTCAAGAGGTGAGTACAACAACCACTAGTGGACTCTAGGCGCATGCCTCTTAACTTCATTACGAATTCGCTGGTTAAGTCCTCTGACAAAACCGCGAAGTCGATGGAAGTCATCTAAATTCTTTAACTTCAGAATTACATCTCTGTATTCTGAAATATACACTAATAGCGGTCTACCCTTCTGCTGAATTTTATCCCAAGCTTCCCAATTGCGTTCCTCCTCATTCTCGGGGAGAAACTCTTTCTTGAAAAGATGGGAAAATTCATTCCAAGTGGTAGGTTTCTTATGAGTCTCAGAGAGACTCATCCACCATGTATAAGCTTTCGGTCCTAGCGATAAACTGGCTTCTACTACCCTCACATGATCGGGGGTATGTTTGAGTTCATGGACATCTTGCCATTTCTCTAAGAAAGTCAAAACCGCATCCTTATTCCTATCCTTATCCTCTCCAGAGAAATAAGGAGGACGGATCTCCTTTCCCAAGGAAAGATCCACAGGGCGGTTATGGCTTTCTAACATCCCTACCGAAGCAACACACAAGGGAGTAGAAGACACTAGGCTAAGACGGCTCATACTTCCCGCTAGCGAAACATATCTATTTGGGGAGAGGATAATCCCTTATCCTTTTCCATCCTAACAGACATTGGTGAAGTTGCGATCGTATCTGTGTGACTACCTAAAATAGTCTTACTGATATCCCTAGGCGTCTGAAGTAAGTTCAGAATGGCCTTAAGGTGATCCTGGATTCCATCAATAGATTGACGGAGGACTGCAACCTCATCCGGAATACTGGACAACCGTCCAAGCTTTTGCTCAACTAGCAACATCCTACTCTCCATATCTTTCCCCTCGTTTAGAGTAGTGATTGTTTCCCCTTTTTTCGCAGAATCCTCAACGTCTAATGCTACAATCGTCGCTTCTCTATTAAATGCATCAGACGCATGACTTGTATTTGAAACCATAGGTGCAGATGGATGCAATGCATGTGCAGCTATTGGTGGTCTAGGCATGAATGAGGATGTTACTAAAATAGGAACAGAAACAAACACTGACGTACTAGTAGTACTCGTAAGCGAGACGTGGCTAGAAGTCCCCTCCATCGCACACAAAGCGTTATTAAACTTACTAAGTATTCCTAACGCAAGTGGTGTGTGCAACAAAATCAAAAGAGCTATGCAAGAATATCACAAGAAATAGTCCCTGATGATTTGGTCCGTTGAGGTCGACTTGATTCTAGCCGAAAGTACTAGAATTATGACGAAGTTAGGCCTCCGGATCTTCACTCCACGGCTCCTCTTCCTTCAAGCTTTGGTCAATCTTTGATTCTCCTTGGTTGTTTCTTTGGCTAAAAGCAGAATACTTCTCGGGTTCCGCCTGCAACAACTGATTTGGCTCCTTGGATGGATGAGAGTTGGGCTTGCACTTCAGCTCTGTTTACTGGTTTAGCAGACTTTGCTCTATACTCACAGGCAAGGAACACTCGTGGGCGATGTGGCTACGTGAGCATGCTCCCAAGGAATCCGTCTGGGTTCGATCCCTAGTAGGCGCAGCGGGCAGAGAAAGCTACTCTTTTTTTTTCCTTTCGGAGATCTTCTGCAATGCTGGGTTTGAAAACAACACAAATCTCTGCAGATTTCTGAGCGTGAACGCCCGTCGACGGTATGGATAGGCGAGTGTCCTCTAGTTGGGGGGGCGGGAGTTCGAATTCCGTCTGCTTCACGAGAGAATATAGTCTTTTGGATCTACAAATTGAGATCTTCTCCAGCGCTGACTCTGATCACTAGTATCTGCTGCGGATTTATCTTCACGCGATCGATGTGCTCTTGTGGTTAGAGCAGCGCGCTCCCAACAGAGGGGCGGGAGTTCGAATCCTGACGGCAGCACGCAGAGATTATCTATTGTTTTGCTGTGCTTCTCCTAAGCCAAGCCAAAGCGAGGGAATCGGCAAGCTTCTCTGATCAACCGCGAGCAGCCTTCTACGTCGTAGAAGAGCTTATGCACACGCATATAGGAGAAAGCAAATTGATGAGCAAGATGATGAAAGACAGAGAGCTATGGAGTTAATGCTCTGATACCAATGCAAGGAATTGAACTCACAACCTCTTGGTTAGGAATGTGATGGGCTAACCACTTGCCCCAAAAGCCATGGTTGAGGATTACTTCCTAATCCTCTCTCTTAGGGTGTGTTTCAACCATCTCCTACCAGGATTATGTTACAAGGGGGGTGATATCTGCCTCCATCACTTCCAATTTTCGTTGGAATTCATCTCGTGCATTGTCTGTGGCTTGCTTCAGGTGTTGCGGCAGTTGTTGGGATAGATTAATCAAGAGGCGACCCATATATTCTAATTCAGAAAAGACTGGAATGGGGTGGGGTGGCAGAGGAGGGCGAGGTTGCAAAGAGGTTTCGGTGAGGAGTTGTTGGGAATTTGGTGGGGAGTAATTGAGGGAGGATGAAGAGGTTTCAGCAGTTTCGGTGGGGTGACTGGGCTTGATGGGACTGCGGGGTGGTTCCGGTGGGGGAATGGCGTTGACTGGTGGTGGGTTGGGAAGGGCAGAGTCAGTGGTTGTTACCTTGTTTGTTTGTTCAGTTTCTGCATTGTTAGCCTCTGTGGATTCCACTGCCTTAAGTAGCTTGTCTAGTGCTTCCCTAGTGGATTCTTGCTCATCTACCTGTTGCTCTGATTCTTTTTCGGTCGAAATTGTTTCTGTTTCTGTTCGATCTTGTTGTTCTTGTTGTTCAGCCGACGATTCATTCTGCATTGATGTGGCTGTATCATGAAATGTCTCCTCTTCGTTCTTCTCGTCTTCTTTATCGTCTTCTTTATCTTTTCCGGCTGAGACTTGTACTTCACTTTCGGATGAGCTGATCCTGTTGCGTTTCCGGCAGAACAATTGGTTGAGCTCTTCTTCATCTTCTTCTTCCTCATCTTCTAGCAGTTGTATCGACTCTTCATGCCTTAGGACGGGCCCCCGTGGTGGTGGTTGAGCTGCAAGTATGGTCGGAAAGAGGAATGAAAGTATGTGGGGTAATCTAGATCGAGGGGTAGTTTCCTTTATTGACTTGTGTCACTATGGCTACACATTCCTTATGGATACGGTGAAAGAAAAAGGATGCGAAGTTGACGAGTTCTTGTGCAGCAAGGTCGATGGCGGAGTAGAACGGGCGGGATATGCCGTAGGTGCGTTTCTGGAGGTTTAGGATAGCGACTAAGAACTGGAGTGCACTTCTTTTGGGTTTAGGGCGGCAGAGGATGGCGTACTCGTTTGATGAATAGCGGGGGAAGAGTGCTGTCATTCGGGCTACGGGAATGCTTGGGCCATTCTCGCGGCCTTGTGGGGTGAGGCGGAAGGCTTCGGTAAAGGCTTGGAAGGTTACTACGGTTCGAGATGGTAGGGAGAGGAAGATCCATTTTCGTTCAGTGATGGGGGATTGAGCGATGGCAGATATGATCTACGCAAAAAAGGGATGGGCTTCCACTAAGTGCCAAGGCAGCTCAGCGAAGTTAGCCAACCCTCAGATGTGCAGGTATTCTCCTACCTCGGTAGGGATACCATCATGGAAGGCTGCGAAATTTGCCAATGCTTCCATTGCGCACGCGAACACGAATACACAAAGCACAGAGCACGGATACACAGAACACACAAAACACAAGCACAATCACAAGAACACAATAGCGTTTTTTGGCGCAACCGAAGAGATTAAGTAGAGACATTACGGTGGGGGGGTAGGAAGTGATGGTTATCATTGTGCAGTGCTGGAATAATACTGCTTTCAATTTGGCGTGCATGCTTGAGTAATTGGTAAGGAGGGCGGCTTATGAAAAAACGCGGCTATTTAAAAAGAAAAGAAAGAACAGAAGGAAAAGTAAAATAAAAACCAAAAAATTGCGGTCCACCGTCGAATGTTTTAATGCGGGCTAGCAGCGTGTTGATACGGCCGCAGCTTTGAACCGTTGATTGCTTTTGGAAGTGGATTTCCGGTCAACGTAGTCAACCGAAAAGTTGCTGGACCGATTTGCTCTAATATCTTGTAAGGGCCGAACCACCGTAATTTGAATTTGCCTGCGGATCTATTTGACTTTGCATTATAGAAAAGTACAAGCTGTCCTACCGAAAACACTGGAGTCTTCAAGTTTCGATCGTGCGTTCTTGCTTGTCTTAGTTGGACTTCGTGCATGGTTAAAAAACTGAGCCATCGGTGCTCGTCTAACTCTCTGAGTGTGTCCAACCGTAATGACAGTGAGTCTTCCGGTAGAAGTTTCTGAGCGATTGCTACGCGTAAACTTGGTATGACTATCTCCATTGGTGCTATTGCTTCTAATCCATAAGCTAATTTGAAAGGTGTCAATCCTGTTGTTACCTTGTATGTAGTCCGGTATGCCCATAACACTGCAGGTAGCAAGCTGATCCCATCTTTCCGGTGATTCCATGATCAATTTGCGAAGGATATTCAGCAGAGATTTGTTTGTACTTTCGGCCAGACCATTAGCACGAGGATAATAAGGAGAACTAAATTTATGTGTGACCTGAAACGACTGTGTCAGTGCCTTCATTAAATTGTGTACAAAATGAGTGCCTTGATCTGAGACAATTTCCAGTGGTAAGCCAAAACGTGGAAAGACATCGGTTAACAGACACTTTGCTACCGTAATGGCTGTAGAAGACTGTAAAGCCTAGGCTTCTGCCCATCTGGTTGCATAATCTGTGCAGGTCAGTATGTAACGGTTGTTACTGAAGACTGTTGGAGGTGTAATCGGGCCGATAAAATCTAGACCCCATTTCTGGAAAGGTTCCAATGGTAAGATGGGTTGGAGAGGAAAAAGATGACGTTGCAAAGGCTGTCCAGATCTTTGACAAGTATCACATTGTTTGACAAACTGTGATATATCTCTGTACATCGTTGGCCACCAGAGACCACTCTACAGATTTTTTCGGTGAGTTAAGTCTGCAGCAAAATGGCCACCGGAAGGAATCGAGTGAGCCAAAGTGATAATTGAGTTAACTTCATGCGGTGGAATACAGCGAACTAGGATTCCGGTATGATCTACATAATATAGTTCGCCAGCAATTAACCGAAATCGGCGGCTAAAGACTGCAATTTTCCTTCGTACTGCCTTAGAAGTCTGAGATGGAAGGCAACCATCAGTGAGAAAGGTCAAGATCTGATCATAATATGAAAATGGGATAGGTGGGTCTGCAGAATCTTCATTAATTGGTTCTGACACATAAATCGCGGGTGTCGTGTCATCTATGCCCACCGGAGCTTCACCGGAATCTAAGCGGGATAAGAAATCTGCTAAGGCATGTGAACTGCCTGGCCGGTGAATGACTTCGTAGTCGAATTCTTGCAACAGTAGCACCCATCGTGCTAATCGACCACCTAGATGCTGTTGCCGAACTAGATAGACGAGTGCAGCATGATCTACATGAAATGTGAATTTACGGCCTAGCAAGTAATGTCTGAATTTCTTGACCGAATATACTAGCCCTAGACATTCTCTTTCTGTTATAGAGTAATTCTTCTCAACAGGAGCTAATCTTCGACTTGCATAATACACTGGTCTGAACCATTTATCAATTTGTTGCATCACCACACTTCCTATTGCTATATCTGAAGCATCGACAAATACATGAAATGGGTGATCCCAGTCCGGTGGCTGTAAGATAGGAACTTGTGTTAATAAATGCTTTAAACGATCAAATGCTATCTGGCATTCCTGGGTCCATTCAAATTGTCGAGGAGTCTTGGAGATTAGCTTGTTTAGTGGTATAGCCAAATGAGCAAGCCACCGTAAGTGTCTTCCATGCCACCGTACTTGGCCCATAAAGCGCATAACTTCCTTTGGTGTAGTGTGCACCAGAGCTTCTAATACTGCCGAAATTTTATCTGGATCCACCTATATACCTTGTGCAGATACAATGTGGCCAAGTAACTTGCCACATGAAACCGCAAACACAAATTTGTTTGGGTTCAAGCAGAGTCTATACTCTGCATTTCTGGAAACAGCACCGTAAATGGCACAGGTGTGCTATCATCTTACCGAAAATTGAAAAGTCCTCGAGATATACTTGCATAAATGAAGTGAGATAAGGAGAAAATATCTCCTGCATACATCTTTGAAATGTGCTTGGTGCGTTTCTCAATCCAAACCACATTACCGTACAAGCAAAGACACCCCAGTTGGTAATAAATGCAGTTTTTGGTATATCTTCTTCAGCCATTCTCACTTGGTTGTAGCCACTGTATCCATCTAGGAATGAATACATCTCGTGGCCAGCTACTCTATCAAGCATGGTATCCAAAAAGGGGATTGGAAAGGGATCCGGTATGGTTGCTACGTTTAATTTCCGGTAATCTACACAGATTCGCAATTGCTTGTTTTTCTTTGGCACAATCACAATCGGAGAGATCCATTCAGCATGCTCTACTGGCACGATGAATCCGACTTTTAATAACCTATCAAGTTCTGCCTTTACCTGAGATGCATAATGGGGATTCATCCGGTAGCTGGTTTGCTTTATCGACCTTGCTTCTGGCTTCAGCATGACCCTGTGTTGGTAGATGCAGGGGTCCAATCCTTTCATGTCTTTGTAGTCCCATGCAAAGATGTCGGTGAATTCTCAGAGTAGCTGGATTAAACCTGCTTGAAATGTTTCCAGTAAGTTTTGCTTTATCTTTACAGGATGCGGATGATCTTCATCTCCTAAATTGTAAGTGATCAGCTGATCTTCAGGGACATAGAACTGTTGATGTTTCTCTCTGTCGTCTGTTGGTTTAAAGAGTTGTTGTAGTTCATCATCATGTGTCGAAATAGTGTCTTCCTTCTTAGCTTCTTCTGTGATGGGTATTACTGTACAAACTGAAGCGTTCCAATTATCTACAACGGACTGTAGATCAATAGTCCCTAAGGAAATTAAGTCAGCGTTAATCTTCAGAAACTCTTCTTCTTCATCGTCTGACAATCCATCTAGCATATGGACTGGTTCAGCAAAATACGGTCTAGCGTGTAGCTCGCAAGGTTGTATAGCATCTAGTTTTACCACATATCTACGATTGACATCTTTAAACGTAAGCTCTTGTGCAGACCAGTCCTGTATTACCTTCGCATGCTTCAGCCAAGGTCGGTCGAAAAGAAGGTTGTAATCCAAAGTGGATTCCGGCAGATCTAGTATAACAAAGGTCATTTTAAAGGTCGTACCTTGTAAAGTGATGGGTACATTCCGCACAAGTCCTACGGGATGGACGCTTGATTGATCTGCCATTCTGACAAAAAATTGAACTGGTTCGATTTCGGTCCATCCTAACCTTTTACATAATGCCGCAGTCGTAATGTTAACACCAGAGCCTCCATCAATTAGTACCTGCGTAATCTTATGATTCTTATACCACATTGTAATTAAGGGGGCTGAATGATTGACCGTAGAATCAGGTTCTGGTTGAACTGCTGCTGTTGCTGGAATACAAGAAGGCGCCGGACTGAATTGTTGTTGGAACTGTTGTCGAATTCCAGGTACTAATGCCAGTAGTTGGCCCAAAGGCAGAGTGATAGATGACTTAGATAGGATTTCCCAGGCCTGTTGAGATTGATCAACATGCTCCACTGATGTTGAAGTTGATGCCTCTACTGATGCGAAGGTGTCTACGGTTGGCAATGTATCTGTTGCTGATGATGTTCCTGCTGCTGACCCGTTGTTGTGTTTCTTCCTTTGTTAACGATGGCTGGGTTATCGGAATAGGCTCTGGGAAGACTGGTGGTTCTGTTGTGGTCCATTGACTAGCCTTGTTGTACATTCTGTGTTGTTCATGTATCCCTGGTTCAAATAATTCTGCTGCCGGTTGCAGTTGTTTACCGGATCGGGTCTGGACTGCAGCAGCCTGTGTTTCCACCGGTGTGATTTGTACCATGTTGGCCATTGGATTTTGACGTTCCTTCTTCCTTTGATCATACTGAGCTGCATCCTTGCAAAATCTCCTAATATGTCCAAATTCGCCACATAAATGGCAGCGTGGTGGTGGTAAATTGGGATTTTTCGGTGGTGGTCCGTTCTGCCAGCGGTTTGTATTATAGTTGTTATTCCTCTGTCCTCGGTAATTTCGATATCCCTGCTGCTGGTTGTTTCTCATTTGTGGAGGCACATAATGATTGGCTGGCTGTCCTTGTTCCTGGATAATTGCATTGATAGTCGCTGTTCCCTGTACTCTAGCATTGTATGCGCAGTTTTCGGTGGTATGTCCGGCAATGTTGCAGATAGCGCAGAATGTCTGATTAAGTGCGCAATTGGCACTAGTATGTCCTGAATTTTTGCATGTGATGCAGTATACTTGTCTAGTCATATCTTCAGCAACATTTTTGTTTGTCTTTAACCACTCCAAATCTTCTGTAAATCCGCCTACTTTGTTTTCCAGTTGCAGAGTCATTGCAATGACTACATCGAGGGTCATGGCTCCGACACATCTTATGATCATGATCTGCTTAAGTTGTGGAGTCAAGCCATTGATGAACCACTGGGTGATAACGTCATCTGGTAAGTTAGCATGGGCCGGTGGTAGCTGCCTTAAGTGTGTTCTGAAGAGAGTAGCATACTCCTGTACGGTTTGATTTGCCTTCTGTCTGTTGTTCTGTAGATAGTAAAAAATTTTGGCTAGATTCTTTTTTAGCCTGAATCGCTGCAGAAAAGCATCTCGTACTACTTCATAGGTGCCGAAATGATTAATATCATATTCTATAAGCCATCTAGCTGCTTCATTGACTAGTGTGGCTTGAAAGACAATAGCCTTATAGGCCTGATCCGGTGGATGGTTGAGAACTGCGTAGCTTATCTCGAAAGTGCGTACGTGAGCATCCGGATCATCTCCTGGGAATCCACCAAACTTCGTGTACGTCACTCCTGTTGGAGTCGGCCTGGGTGGACATAACTGTTGTTGTCCGTTCATCATGAGTGTATTATACCTTCCTTCTGTATCTCGGGGCTGAATATCTGCACTATCAGAATCTGTATCGTCGGATGGCGTACTTTCCGGTGCGATGATCTTGCTTAATACGCTTCGAATCTCTGTTTCGAACAGCTTTCCTTCCTTCTTGAGGTCCAGTGTATGGGAACTCGCTTCCAAGCGCGGTGGTTGAGCTGAAGATTCAGCAGAAAATGCTAAACCGTCACTGAAAAACTGTGATTCTCTTACCGAAATATCACCGGAATGAACCGAAATTATGCTCGAATTCGGCGTTTTTTCGCCTTCGCCAATTTCTTTGACTAGAGTGTTTCTAATCGTAGATGAATCTGAATCTTTTTCCAAGATTGTTAAACTAGTTTCCAACTGCGTCTTGGTAGGTTCTGGAATTACTATATCTTCGACAGACTGTGCCGAAATAGTACCGGAATGTACCAGAAGCGTAGCACATTCCACCGGAATATGACCGGAATCAGTTCTTAACTTTCTTGACAACTGGGTCAGACCTAGTTGTACTTTTACCTTCCACAGTTGTCTTTAGTACATTAAGTACTCCAGACTAATGGTTCTTGGGATACGTTTCACCGGATCGAGTAACTGACATGTATCATTTTTTTTGTACTAATCGCGTAGTATTACTAACGGAACAGTTTGCAACAATCTGGTTCTGTTGCTACTTCCAATCGAACGATAATCTGGATGTGCGATTCTAACAAACGACTGGCAATCTTGATGCCACCTTCCCACAGACGGCGCCAAGTGTTAAAGTGTTTAACCGTGGAGCAGTGTTTCACCGTAAACTGTGTTAAACTTTCAGTATCATTACCGAAAGGTGTTACCAGACCAACGTGGGTTCTTGGGAGTGGTAGGGGTCTGTTAGAAAGAGGCCCTGTACTCTTTTCCCAATTCTTAGTCACAACATCAAAAACACGAATGCGCGTCTTAGCTCAGTTACTGGCAATAACTAGACAATATTTGGTTTCTATACTCCTGCGTACCGAACTTCTCCAGACTAACCTGCTATTGGAACAGAGCAGTAGTCCATTTTACAAATTCACTAGTATGTATTAGATCAACCAGAGTGAATACGATAGCAGACAGATTCACTCGTCACAACACTTTCCAGTGGTCTCAACTAAAAGTTTACGTTTACCGAAAGCAATAGTTCGTCCTCGTCACCGAATGCAATAAGTTCAGGAAAACAAACAGAACATACTCAACAGTGCATCAAGTTGTCAAATCAAATCACGCAGTAATATGACTACTCAGACTGACTCAGGGTACTTTAACAACTGAAGAACACACGACAATACGATATGATAACAATACTCAGACACACAATCCGTCATTCAACTACTCGTTATGGTGAACTTCAATGTGAGCAGACGATGCAGAACTCAACACTAACAGTACTCAGAACTTCACAACAGTGTAAACAATAATCTCACAAATGTTCAGGCAAACAATCTGGCAATTCCAGAAAAGACGTCTCTCTGACCATTCTCCTTACATTGCTTTATATAGAATTTACAAGATGCACGTACCAACTTTTTGCGCGTAATTCAAGAAACTCCGTTACATCTGGCATCCGTTACATCTGTCCCTACTCCGGCGGCCGACTAACAAATAATTTGCGAAAAGATGTACGACAGTCAGTAAATGATTATGTTTTAAAAATTAAGCAGATCGTCGATGCACTTGCTTCAATTTCATGCATAGTTGAAGATGATGATTTAGCTGCATTTGTTTTAAATGGTTTAAAAGAAGATGAAAAATGGAAAGCTTTTACAACTTCTGTAATTGTGAGAGCGGAGTTGCTTGATTTTGATGAGTTGGTTTCACTTATGATAACAGAAGAAATTAATATTAATGGTGGACAGTCTATGCAAAAAGGTAGTTTAGGTCATGCACTTTATGCAGGAAATCAGCGTGGTCGAAGAGGTGGCAGAAGAGGAACTTTCAGAGGTCGTGGAGGTTGAAATGAGACAAAAAATAATTATGATGCAAGCAGCTCAGATATGAATATGCATGGAAGGGGGAGATATTCCTACTGTGGTAGAGGACGTAATGGGTATCAAGGTAATTCGGGTATAACATGTTATAATTGTGGTAAGGCTAGTCATATATCTCATGATTGTTGGCATAATCAAGGGCGAGATGGATATGCAAGGCAAAATCATACACAAGGTAATTTTGTTCAGGAACAAAATCATGAAAATGTACTAATCATGAATGTGAATACAGATGCAACTCATAGCAATGATGTATGGTATGGTGAAAGTGGATGTAGTAATCATATGAGTAATAATGTTGATTGGTTTTCTAATTTACATGCACCTTTGTTTGATGGTAAAGTTGAAACAGGTGGCAATTCAATGCATCATATAGCACAAGTTGGAGACGTGTGCTTTGAAGATCGAAAAGGCAATAAAATCTTAAAATATGTTCTTCATGTACCGTCAATAAATAAAAATCTTATTTCAATTGGTCAGATGGTGGAGCATGGCTATCAAGTAGGGTTCAACAAATCTGGGTGTTTTGTTGAAAATCCGAAGCAGAATTATAAAGTCTTGGCAAAAGGTCAACGCAGAGGAAGACTTTTTACATTGGATGTAGATCCTAATTTTGTTTCTTATTATTCAGTGGGTAATAATAAGATTTCTCATATTGAATTATGGCATAAGCGAATAGGACATGTAAATGTACATAAGTTAAAAGACATGGCTAAAAGAAAGATTGTTGTTGGTTTACCTGATATCTCCAAACAAAATATGATACATTTGTGTGATGCTTGTCAATTTGGTAAGCAAGCAAGGCATCCTTTTTCTAGTGTCAAATTGCAAAGTAGGGATTTATTAGAATTGGTGCATACTGATGTTTGGGGTCCTACGAAGGAAACATCACTTGCAGATAGTAAATATTATGTTACTTTTGTGGATGACTTTAGCCGAATGAATTTTGTGTATTTTCTTAAGCATAAGAGTGACGTATTTGATTGCTTTGTCAAATTCAAAGCAATGGCCGAAAAGCAATCCGAAAAGGTAATTAAAAGGTTAAGATCTGATGGAGGTAGTGAATATTTTTCAAGAATGTTTAACAATTTTCTTTGAAATGAAGGTATAAGGAGGGAATTCACTTGCAGGTATACTCCTCAACGGAATGGAGTAGCAGAAAACGGAATAGGATTATTGCAGAAATAGCAAGAGCAATGCTGAATGAAAAGCATATGCCATTGAAATTTTGGGTTGAAGTGGTAAATACAGCAGTATATTTGATGAATCGTATGCCAACATCTATAATGCATAATGTAACTCCTTTTGAGGTTTGGTTTAATAGAAAACCTGTTATTGATCACTTGCGTGTATTTGGTTGTCTTTGTTTTGCTATGGTTCCATATGCATTGAGAACCAAACTAGAGCTAAAGTCAGAAAAATGCATTTTCGTGGGTTACGCAGATAATCAGAAAGGATATAAGTGTTATAATCCTATAAGTAAGGAAATGATTATTAGTCGTGATGTGCGCTTTGATGAGTTATTGTCTTGGTATACAGATCCTATTTTGTAGGTTCAAGAAGAAATGCAAGAAGAAATCGAAGATGGTTTACATGATACTACAGGAGTGAGCTCAGAAGGTGAGAATGGTTATAATGAAGAAAAATTATCACCTACATCAAAAGAGAAAGGAAAAGGTAAAGCAAAGCTTGTTGAGATAAGTGATGATATAGAAATTGATGAAAGTTCTAAATCTGATTTGATAAAACATGAACATGAACTTAGGAGAAGTTCAAGAGAAAGAAGGCCAACACAAAGGTATATTGAGTCTTATTGTGTTTCACATTCAGCTCTTATGTCAAAAGTTATTGAAGAACAGGAACCTACATGTTTCGAAGATGCAAATTCTAACGTTAATTGGTCAAATGCGATGCAAGAAGAGATAGATGCATTGTATGAGAACAAGACATGGCAGCTTGTACCACGAGATAATAAGATGAGGGTGATTGGAAATAAGTGGGTATTTCGTATTGAAAGAAATAGTGATGGTTTTATTTCCAGGTACAAGGCAAGGTTAGTTGCAAAAGGTTTTGCACAAACATATGGAATTGATTACGAAGAGACATTTAGCCCAGTTGCAAGAATCTCAACTATACGAACAATTTTGAGTGTTGCAACAAGTAAATGCTGGAAAATATTTCAACTTGATGTCAAAAATGCATTTTTGAATGGTCAATTACAAGAACATGTTTGTATGGAGCAACCAAAAGGATTTAAAGATGAAAAATATCCAAATTTTGTTTGCAAACTAGGAAAAGCATTATATGGTTTGAAATAGGCACCTAGAGCTTGGAATCATCGCTTGGTAAGATTTTTGGAAGCTCAAAGATACAAACCAAGTGTTGTAGGTCCTTCTTTATATGTTAAGTTTGTAGCAGATCAATGTGTGTATATTTGCATTTATGTTGATGATCTTATCATTACAGGAAGCGCTATTGATGAGATTGATGAAATTAAGAAGAAACTTGGTAAGGAGTTTAAGATTTCATATCTAGGGATTTTACGTTATGCATTGGGAATTGAAGTTATTTATGATGAACAAGGTATATGGTTGAGCCAAAAGAAGTACATTTGTGATTTACTTCAAAAGTTTGGTTTGTCCGAATGTAAAGCAGTTGCAAATCCTTTGGAGCCTAATGTAAAATTGAGTATACGTGATGGTGTTTATTTTGAAAATGTAGACATGTATAGATCGCTGATTGGATCATTATTGTATGCTATAAGTACACAACCTGATATTGGTTATGAAGTTCGGGTACTCTCACAGTTCATGCACAAGCCTATAGATGTACATTGGAATGCGGCTAAGCGTGTGCTACGCTATTTGAAAGGCACTTTGAACGAAGGTTTATTTTACTCACATGATACTAATCTTGATATTAAAGCTTTTAGTGATGCAGATTGAGTAGGAAATAAAGATGATCGACGTAGCACAAGTGGATACCTACTAATGACGGGAAATCGACTTGTATCTTGGAGTTCAAAGAAACAACCAACAGTGGCACTTTCATCTACAGAAGCAGAATATCGTGCGCTTGTAGAATTGACATGTGAAGTAATGTGGTTCAAAAGTTATTTGAAGATTTACATCTTCTTTGTATAACTCCACAATTTTATGGTGACAATATTAGCAGTATACATTTGGCAGCTAATCTAGTTTTCCATGCACGTACCAAGCATATCAAAGTTCATTACCATTATGGTCGTGAGAAGGTAGTTTCAAAAGAGATCAACATTTCTTTTATATCTTCAAAAGATCAGCTTACAGATATGATGACTAAAGCTCTTGATGGAACAAAGATACAAAGATTCAAACAATTGATTGGATTGTTAGAATATTCAAGCAAAGTTTGAGGGGGAGAATGTTGCGCATCCGTTTTTGAGGAAAAGTGTTTTGGTTTAAAACCATTCTTTTAGCTCTTTAGATGTCAGCCATTATTTTCATAAAAAGGGTCAATAAAAGTTGACCACTCTTTTAGTGCTTTAAAATAGTATCCATTATTTTTGTGAAAAAGTTGTTGAGCAACTTTTTAGTTATTATCCATTCCTTTAGTACTTTAAATATTCTTCACTGCTTTTGTACAAGAAAATCATTGGCACATATTCATTCCCAAAACTCTATATAAAGAGGAATTCATTTTTGTACAGAGTTGTTGATACTCCATCATTGTGAATATAGAGACATTTTTTGTACAGAGAACTTCTCTTCTTTTATCTAGTCTTGTGCGTCTACTCTGCTCTATCATCTTCGCAGTCTATGCTATTCTCTGCTTCCCTTCATGCTTCCAATTATGCTACTTCTTGAACTTCCTTTATTCTACAAAAATACTGCCGACAAATTGTATTATTGTCCATTCTAATACTCAAAAGCATGAAACTGCAAGCTTCTGATGGGCTGCCATTAAACTGAGGAGATCCTCCACGTGATCAAGTTACTCAACATGGTATCCAAGAACTCAGAGCAAAAGCTTGTGCAATGCCAGAATACAATCGATGATAAAAAGGCTTATTTGAGAAACCTAGTATCTGTGAAAAAGACGTTGTCCAAACTCTGCAGAGTAGAGGAAAATAGTGGAAGTACAGGAGCTCATGAGAACTTGAAAGTGGATAATCCTTTACAGGAAGACATGGTAAAAATGGATGTTGAGTCTGCAAGAGCTAATCATCCCCGTTGAATGTTTAGTCTACACTCTAATCCTCCCCATTCTATCCAGATGTCCAGGAAGAAAGCGGAAGAATCGAACAATCAGAAATTAGATTTTTCCTAATCATAAGGCAAGTTCATAATTACATAAAACATAAATAAATCTATGAACGCTTCAGGGATTTCCTTAGTTCCATAGATCACTACCTAACGTGACCACTAAAATCTTCAATCCAAAATGTACTGCTCAAACTTGTACAAAGATGGCCTAGTTGCTTGAATGTTCACACCCCACGTCATTGCCCCTTGGATGCTTGTGTTCCCTCACTTCCTGCCTCTCCATCTTATTGTTCACCCAACTGTCCTCCTGCTTCGGATGAGGACTTTCTTAGTGGCGAATTTGTAATTGAGTATATTTTGTTGTGACTAGAAGATTCCACGAGGTAATCACTAACATACAAAAGGAAGTGATACTGCTATAGACACAATTTCTTGTGTAATAGAAAGTATGAAGCATTCTCATTTGAACAATCCCTCAGAAAGCTGAAAATCTAGAAAAACTATGTGATTATGTAAAAGGTGAAAACATAATCATGTTAGTCGGCTGCCGGATTGGGACAGGTATAACGGAAATCTTTGTAAAACACACGCGAAAGGTCGTTACGCGCATATTTGTAATTTCTATATAAAGCAATGAAAAGGAATGCGCAAAAAAAGGGTGTTTTTCAGGCCATGTTTGGGTATCACCCGACTGTTCGTCTGGGTGAATGTCTGAGTGTTGATGTAGTGTGTCTTGTTTAAGCTCTGCGTACTCTGGTGTACTGTGTATCTGTGATGTTCCCTATTGATCTCGATTGCGTTGTGAGTTTAATTCCATTCAGTAAGTCGTTAGATCGTTGTCTGAAAGAGGTTGCTGTGGATCTTTGTGACGATTTATTCTGGTAAGACATACGACGTGGCACTCCTCTTCTTGTTTGAACTACTAAGTATTGATGAGTTTGTGTGACTGTGGTAATCTTTCCCTAAGAACGTTGTGCAGAAGTCGTGTTGTTATCGACCTGTAATGGTACGGTGAGAGTTACCTATAGTTCCAGTGTGTGTTAGTCATCAGTACTGTAGGTTTGGAACTGTAGGAACCTTCTATGATCCGATTTGCGTGATTGTGAGCGCTGTTTGGTGAAGGTTGGACTACTGCTAAACGGTACAGTAGCGTGTTGTTCTGAATTAACTCGGTACCAAGATACTGACAAGTCTGGTACAGTGTAGTCGGTACATGTGGTTGAGCTAAGACTGTGATGGCATCGCCTAAGGACAGTATATTCCGATAGAGCTCTTAGTATCTGTACCTGAAGTAGTTATTTTGGGAACTAAGTACAGGGCCTCTATCTAACAGACCCCTACCACTCCCAAGAACCCACTTAGGTGCTTAGATGCGTTTCTGACAGTTAGAAGAAACTGATAGTGTTTAACACTAGTGCCGTCTGTGGGAAGGTGGCATCAAGATTGCCGTTTATCTGCCGAAAGTGTTATCAAGATTGCCATTTAACTGCGGGAAGGTGGCAACAGATCAGATTGTTGCAAACCTATTGTGGAAACGTGACTAAAATTTTTTTCGACAGTAATAGTACGCGATTAGTACAAAAGATGATACATGCCGGTTACTCGATCTGGTGAAACGTATCCAAAGAACAGCCTGCCCGGGGTACTTAATTTGTTAAAAACGACTCCAGGAGGTAGAAGTACAACTAGGTCTAACTCAGTTGTCAAGAAATTCAAGAATGTTAGTAATGATTCTGGTCATATTCCAGTGGAACGTGTTTCATCTCTGGTAAATTCCGGTACTATTTCGGCACAGTCTGTCAAAGATATAGTAACTCCAGAATCTACCAGGACGCAGTCTGAAGTTAGTTTAACAATCTTGGGTAAAGATTCAAATTTGTTTACGACTAGAAACACTTTAGCAAAAGAAATCAGCGAAGGCGAAAAAACACCTTGTTTTGACGAAATCTCGACACATTCCGGTGATATTTTGGTAACAAAATCACAGTTTTCTGGTGACGGTTTACCATTTCTTGGTGAATCTTCAGCCCAGTCACCGCTATTGGGAGTAAGCTTCCCTACATTTGACATCAAGAAGGAAGGTAGCTTGTTCGAAACAGAGATTTGGAGCATACTGAACAAGATTATCGAACCGGTAAGTGCATAGTCCGACGATACAGATTCCGATAGTTCAGATATTCAGCCCCGAGATACAAGAGATAGTCACCATACAACCAATAGCACGATGAACGAACAACAACAATAACTATGTCTACCTAGGCCGACTCCGACAAGAGTAACGTACACCAAATTTGGTGGATTCCCAGGAGATGACCCGGATGCTCATGTACACACATTCGAGATAAGCTACGCAGTTCTCAACCATCCACCTGATCCGGCGTATAAGGCTATTGTTTTCCAATCGACATTGGTCAACGAAGTAGCTAGATGGCTTACAGAATATGATATTAACCATTTCGGCACCTATGAAGCAGTAAGGGATGCCTTTTTGCAGAGATTCAAACTAAAGAAGAATCCAGCCGAAATTTTTGACTACCTGCAAAACAATAGACAGAAGATAAATCAAACTGTACAAGAGTACGCCACTCTATTGAGAACTCATTTGAGGTAGTTACCACCAGCACATGCCAACCTACCGGATGACGTTATTACTCAGTGGTTTATCAATGGATTGACCCCGCAACTTAAACATATTATGATTATACGCTGTGTAGGAGCTATGACGCTAGATGCAGTGATTGCAATGGCTCTGTAGCTGGAAAACAAGGTTGGTAGATTTACAGAAGATCTGGAGTGGCTAAAAGCAAATAGAAATACCACCGAAGATCCGACCAGACAGATGTACTGGACTACATGCAAGAATTCAGGCCATACTAGTGCCACTTGTGCACTTAATCAGTTGTTTTGTGCTATCTGCAACACTACCGGACACACCACCGAAAACTGCGCATATAACGCCAAAGTGCAGGGAACAGCGACTGTCAATGCAATTATACAGGAACCAGGGCAGCCTGCCAATCACTATGTTCCTCCGCAAATGAGAAACAACCAGCAACAAGGATATCAAAATTACAGAGGACAGAGAAATAACAACTATAATGCAAACCGCTGGCAGATCAGACCGCCACCGAAAAATCCCAATTTGCCACCACCGCGCTGTCATTTCTATGGTGAATTTGGCCACATTAGAAGATTTTGTAAGGATGCAGCTGAGTATGATCAGAGGAAGAAAGAACGATAAAACACGATGACTAATCTGGTGCAAATCACACCAGTAGAAACACACGCTACAGTAGTTCAGACCAGATCTGGAAGGCCGTTACAACCAGAAGCCAAAATATTTGAACCAGGCATCAGAGAACAACAAAGGATGTATGATAAGGCTAGTCAATGGACCACCGTAGAAGCCCAAGTCTTCCCAGATCCTATTCTGGTAACCCAGACTCCGTTAACCCTTCGCGAATTTTCTGATGTATTTGCATGGGAGTACAAACATATGAAGGGTTTGGACCCGCGCATCTATCAACACAAGGTCATGTTGAAGCCGGAAGCAAAACCACTTAAGCAACCCAGCTATCGCATGAACCCGAACTATGCATCACAGGTAAAGTCCGAACTTGATAGGCTACTCAAAGTCGGATTTATTGTACCAGTAGAGCATGCTGAATGGATCTCTCCCATTGTTATTGTCCCCAAAAAGAACAAGCAGTTACGAATATGCGTAGATTATCGGAAACTGAACGCAGTGACAGTGCCTGATCCATTTCCACTCCCTTTTCTTGACACAATGCTTGATAGAGTAGCAGGACATGAAATGTATTCATTTTTAGATGGGTACAGTGGATATAATCAAGTTAGAATGGCTGAACAGGATATACCAAAGACCGCCTTCATTACCAACTGGGGTGTTTTCGCATGTACTGTTATGTGGTTTGGATTAAGAAATGCCCCAAGTACATTCCAAAGGTGCATGCAGGAAATATTTTCTCCTTACCTTACTTCTTTTATGCAAGTATATCTTGACGATTTTTCAATTTTTGGTAAGATGATAGCACACATGTTCCATTTACGGTGCTGCTTTGAAAAATGCAAAGAATACAGACTCTGTTTGAACCCAAACAAATCTGTGTTTGCGGTTTCATGTGGCAAGCTACTTGGCCACATTGTATCTGCACAGGGTATACAGGTGGATCCAGATAAAATTTCAGCTGTGTTAGAAGCTCCTATGCCCACTACACCGAAGGAAGTAATGCGCTTCATGGGCCAAGTAAGATGGCATGGTCGACACCTACGATGACTTGCTCACTTGGCAATACCTCTGAACAGATTAATCACCAAGACTCCTCGACAGTTTGAGTGGACTCAGGAATGTCAGATAGCATTTGATCGCTTAAAGTGTTTATTAACACAAGTTCCCATCTTACAGCCTCCTGACTGGGATCGCCCATTTCATGTATTTGTTGATGCTTCAGATATAGCAATAGGGAGTGTTTTAATGCAACAAACTGATAAGTGGTTCAGACCAGTGTACTATGCAAGTCGAAGATTGGCCCCTGCTGAAAAGAATTACTCTGTAATAGAAAGAGAATGTCTAGGTTTAGTATATTCTGTCAAGAAATTCAGGCATTATTTGCTCGGCCGTAAATTTACTTTTCATGTAGATCATGCTGCACTTGTTTATCTGGTTCGGCAACAACATCTAGGTGGTCGATTAGCACGATGGGTTCTACTTTTACAAGAGTTTGACTACGAAGTCATTCATCGGCCAGGCAGTTCACATGCCTTAGCAGATTTTCTCTCTCGCTTAGATTCAAGTGAAGCTCCGGTAGGTATAGATGACACAACACCAGCAATTTATGTCTCTGAACCAACGAATGATGACATTACAGACCCGCCTATGCCATCTACATAGTATGATCAAATATTGACCTTTCTCACTGAGGGATGCCTTCCATCTCAGACTTCTACGGCAATACGCAAGAAAATTGCAGTTTTCAGTCGCCGATCTCGGTTGATTGCTGGAGAATTATACTATGTGGATCATACTGGAATTTTACTTCGATGTATTCCACCACATGA
Source organism: Ceratopteris richardii (assembly GCA_020310875.1). Classification (NCBI taxonomy): domain Eukaryota; kingdom Viridiplantae; phylum Streptophyta; class Polypodiopsida; order Polypodiales; family Pteridaceae; genus Ceratopteris; species Ceratopteris richardii. The sequence continues at coordinate 16,260,831 of CM035427.1, forward strand.
AGTTAACTCAGTTATTACTTTGGCTCACTCGATTCCTTCCGGTGGCCATTTTGCAGCAGACTTAACACACCGGAAAATTTTGCAAAGTGGTCTCTGGTGGCCTACTATGTACAGAGATGTATCACAGTTTGTCAAACAATGTGATACTTGTCAAAGATCTGGACAACCCCTGCAACGACATCTTTTCCCTCTACAACCTGTCTTGCCATTAGAACCTTTTCAGAAGTGGGGTCTAGATTTTATCGGACCGATTACACCGCCAACAATCTTCAGTAACAACCGTTATATTTAAACATGTACTGATTATGCTACCAAATGGGCAGAAGCCTGGGCTTTACGGTCTGCTACAACTGTTGCAGTAGCAAAGTGTCTGCTAACCGATGTCTTTCCACGTTTTGGTTTACCACTGGAACTTGTTACAGATCAAGGCACTCATTTTGTCAACAATTTAATGAAAGTACTCACACATTCGTTTCAGGTCACACATAAATTTAGTTCACCATATATCCTCGTGCAAATGGCCTAGCTGAGAGTACAAACAAATCATTGTTGAATATGCTCCGAAAACTCATTTTAGAAGCACCAGAAAGATGGGATCAACTGCTACCTGCAGTATTATGGGCATACCGGACTACATACAAGGTAACAACAGGATTAACACCTTTCAAACTAGCTTATGGATTAGAAGCAATAGCACCAATGGAGATAGTTATACCAAGTTTACGAGTAGCAATCGCTCAGAAACTGCTACCGGAAGACTCACTGTCATTTCGGTTGGATACACTCAGAGAGTTAGACGAGCAGCGATGGCACAGTTTTTTGACTATGTAGGAAGTACAGCTAAGATGAGCTCGAACACATGATCGATATCTAAAGACTCCAATTTTTTCGGTGGGACAACTTGTACTCTTTTACAATGCAAAGTCGAATTGGTCCACTGGCAAATTTAAATTACGATGGTTCGGTCCCTACCGGATTTCTGCACAAGTAGGCCCAGCAACTTTTTGGTTGACTATGTTGACCGGAAATTCTCTTCCAAAAATCATCAACGGTTCGAAGCTGCAGCCGTATCAACACACCTCTAACCCGCACTAAATTGTTTACGGTTAGCCGTGTCTTTTGGCATTCACTTTTCTTTTCTTTTCTTGTCTTTTATTTTTGCGTGCTTAAATAAATAAGTCTGTAAATATCCACGTTTTGAACCCTATTTATGACTAAAGCCGCCCTACCCTTTCGAGCTCTTCATGCATGCATACCGAAGTTAAGAATTATCATCTCAATACCGCGTGATTATTACTGTTTTTGATTACTCTCCGCTACAGCACAACTACATAACCTTCTCCATTTCGCCAAAAAACGCTATTGTGCTTGTGTGACTTGTGCTCTGTGTTTAGCTTGTGCTCTGTGTGCCTGTGTTCTATGTCTTCATGTGCGCCATGGAAGCCTTGGCTAACTACGCCGCTTTCCGTGACGGTCTCCCTACCGAGGTAGGAGAGTACCTGCGCATACGTGGGTTGGCAAACTTCGCTGAACTGCCTTGGCATTCAGTGGAGTCCCACCCATTCTTCGCCTAGATCATTTCCGCCATCGCTCAAGCACCCGCCAACGAGCGAAGTTGGGCTTTCACATCTTTACCCGCCCGAACAGTAATCACCTTCCAAACCTTCGCTGAGTTGTTTCGACTCCCATCGCAAGGTCGTGAAAATGGCCCGAGTCTACCAGTTGCCAGAATGATAGAGTTGTTCCCTAGATATTCATCCAATGAATACGCCATCCTATGTCGATCGGAACCAGAAAGATCCGCCCTCCAATTCCTAGTAGCAATCCTAAACCTACAGAAGTGCACTTACGGCATATCTCGGCCATTTTACTCTGCCATAGACTTAGCTGCCCGTGACCCAATCAACTTCGCATCATACTTCTTCCACCGTATCCACAAAGAGTGCGTAGCAATAATCAAACAAGTAAACAAGGGAAGCACGCCTAGATCTAGATTGCCACACATCTTGTCATTCCTCTTTCCGGCAATCCTTGCAGCCCAACCACCACCCCGGGGGCCTGTCCTGCGACATGAAGAATCAGTGCAGCTATGGGACGATGAGGAAGAAGATGAAGAGGAACTAAATCAGCTCTTTCGGAGAAAAATAATCAGAATCAGCTCATCTGAGAGTGAAGCACAGAATTCAGCCGGAGATGATAAAGAAGAAGAAAAGCAAGAAGAAGACACCTTCCACGACACCACAACGTCAATGCAGAATGAGTCTTCTGCGCAATCTTCCCAGGAGCAACAACAGGAAAAACAGACGGAAGCTAACACATCCTCTACCGAAGAAGAATCACACCAGCAGTCTCAAGGAGAACAACAAGCAGATAAAGAACAAGTGGCTAAAGAAGCGCTCGAAAGGCTTCTTAAGGTAGTTGAGTCCACAGTCGCAGAAACTGAACAACAAACCACAAATGAGGTAACAAAATCTAACTCTGCCATTCCCACCCCACCACCGGAACCTCCACTCAACCCCATCCTTCCTATCCCATCCAATGCACCAATCGAACCTGCAGCTTCTTCAGCCGCATCCCCCAACTACTCTCCACCGAACTCACAGCAACTGCTTACTGCGTCGTCTTCCCAACCTCGTCCCCCTCTTCCACCACCCTCCATTCCAGTATTTTCCCAGTTGGAATCTATGGGTCAGCTGCTAATAGATTTATCAAGACAACTGCCGCAACAATCGAAGCAAATCACAGACAATGTTCGAGAAGATTTCCAACACAAATTGGAAGTGATGGAGGCAGATATCACTCCCCTCCAAGAGGAACTACAGGCGGTAAAGACTGAAAATCACGCGCTTCATGAACAATTACAGCAACTACAGACCAGGCTTCAAGAACAGGAACAAATTACAACTCAGCGAGATGAAGCCCTGGTAGCAGCAAAAGAGAAGGAGGAGCTGTTGCTGGCTGCCGATGCAGAAATAAGTAAATTGAATCAACTACTCAAGGATAAAGAAGATGCAACAATGGCATTAGGCAATCTACTAGAAAAAACCAGAACACATTTAGATGAAGAAGTAAAGAAAAGCCAAGAACAGCAGAGGGAGGCTAAATTGACAGAAGAAGAACTCCATAGAACAAACGAGGCTCTAACATATGTCAACAGAATGCTGAAACACTATTTGGCAAAAGAAGCTCAAGCACAAAAAGAAATCGCACAGCTTCGACGAGAAAGAGATGCCTACTCCACAACGATACAGTATCAAAATCAAGAAATTGAAAGAAGAGAAAATCAAATAAGCAATCAGAAAGAACGGGTAATCAATATACAGAAGCAAGTCGCAGATATGAAGATTTCCAGAGACGCAACACTGGCCAACGACTTTTACCTGCAAGAGGCTTTTTTGCAGAATCAAGCCGAAATTTTGCTAACCGAAGCCATAGCCATGAGTTCTGTTAGAGTAGATGCGCAGTTACTAGAACCAGATACATTAAAACAGTTATTAGAAACACTTAAGAAAAAGATCGCCCGTACATTTAGATTAGCCTGAAACATGTACTTAGAAGGAATAGTCGATGAACAATAGTTTTGCAACATGCGGGTTCGTGTCCACCGTGCGTGCCAGTGTTAGTCGGCCGCCGGATTGGGACAGGTATAACGGAAATCTTTGTAAAACATGTGCGAAAGGTCGTTACGCGCATATTTGTAATTTCTATATAAAGCAATGAAAAGGAATGCGCAAAAAAAGGGCGTTTTTCAGGCCATGTCTGGGTATCACCCGACTGTTCGTCTGGGTAAATGTCTGAGTGTTGATGTAGTGTGTCTTGTTTAAGCTCTACGTACTCTGGTGTACTGTGTATCTGTGCTGTTCCCTATTGATCTCGATTGTGTTGTGAGTTTAATTCCATTCAGTAAGTCGTTAGATCGTTGTCTGAAAGAGGTCGCTGTGGATCTTTGTGACGATTTATTCTGGTAAGACGTACGACGTGGCGCTCCTCTTCTTGTTTGAACTGTCAAGTATTGATGAGTTTGTGTGACTGTGGTAATCTTTCCCTAAGAACGTTGTGCAGAAGTCGTGTTGTTATCGACCTGTAATGGTACGGTGAGAGTTACCTATAGTTAAGGATAATTCCAGTGTGTGTTAGTCGTCAGTACTGTAGGTTTGGAACTGTAGGTTTGGAACTGTAGGAACCTTCTATGATCCAATTTGTGTGATTGTGAGCGCTGTTTAGTGAAGGTTGGACTACTGCTAAACGGTACAGTAGCGTGTTGTTCTGAATTAACTCGGTACCAAGATACTGACAAGTCTGGTACAGTGTAGTCGGTACATGTGGTTGAGCTAAGACTGTGATGGCATCGCCTAAGGACAGTATATTCCGATAGAGCTCTTAGTATCTGTACCTGAAGTAGTTATTTTGGGAACTAAGTACAGGGCCTCTGTCTAATAGACCCCTACCACTCCCAAGAACCCACTTAGGTGCTTAGATGCGTTTCTGACAGTTAGAAGAAACTGACAGCGTTTAACAATCACAACATAAATTCTCGTAGACCCAAGATCTTATGCATTTAATATATCCGCATGAAAAGTTAATGCGATAAAAACATATAAAAAGCATCTCTTAAACAATCTTAAGGATATAAGTTTCTCCTTATAACTGCTCAAATTCATAGTGCTCCAATCATACACAAAGAGATCAACGAATCATCTCTTGTACATTATATATTTGCCCACTATGGAATGAATAAGAGAATCATCCTTGCATTCAAGAAACGACCTCTGATCTTATTCTTCTAGAACATTGTGTAACATAGACATTTCTCACGAACAACAACAGGAAAGGGATAACATAAACATGATATGAACAACTTTGAATAAACCTATCAACTGTGCTAAGTATATACAACAAATGGAAAAGAGAATGCTTATTCTTCTTTGACCTTATATCGAACAAAAAAAATACAATTACTCTGAGGTTCTCACAAACAATCACCATGAAAATCAGAATCACATATTGACATACTAGGTTAATATCACACATCAACTTAATGCATAAAAGCAACACTGAACATCAAATACACAAGATAAATTTATGCCACACATCGACATACTGTATAGATAAGATCTACATCAAACAATAAAACACAAAAAATAATGCCCATGGAAGAGTAAACGGAATTAGTAATTGATATAATATATACGATGTTAAGTTTACAATATCTAATATAAAGTGAGAAGATAGTCTATGACATTAAGAAACAACATCATAGGATCAATATATCAAAGCTCTTCAACATCTTTTCACTACAAGCAACAGGAGGTGTCATTTTTTTTGACACGACCTTTTTTTCAATCGTAGGTGTCATTTAAGCTACAACAATCGTCGCATGAACGATGCTTTATTTATTTCCCAAAGAAATTAGGGATGCCGCTTTAGTGACTTTTGATCGTCGCTTAACTGATATAGTATGAAATATCGCTTTGAGTGTTCCTAGCCAACAATGCTCTGAATGTCGTGAGCAAAATGTGTGATGCTGGAGCACCGTATAAGCAACACTCTGTGCAAATAATCAATTTATCCTCCATCCATTCGTGAGCAGCAAAGAATGATATGTGAGACCATCCATTTGTGAGGAGCAAAAAAGGAGAGCATCTTTATGATCAGGTGTGCGTGCATGTGTGTGTGTGTGTTTGTGAGAGAGAGAGATAGAGAGAGAGAGAGTAGGGGAGAGAGAGATATATAGTCATATACACATGCACACGTACATGCATACGCATGCACACATACACACAAAAATACACATATGCATGCCCCACATACATAAATGTGCATGCACATACACATGCATACACACATATGCATACATATACACATGCATAGATACAAACACATGCATTCACATGCACACATACATCGACATATACACAAACATAAAAATGCACACAAATACACATACATGCATGCCTACATATGTACATACACATGTACACATACACAAACATACACACACATGCATATACACATAGGCATAAACATGCACATGCATATGCCATAGACACACACATGCCCACATACTTCCACACATACACAAGCATGTTTTGCACACATATAATACACACAACACATAGACATACACACATGCATGCACACATATATACACACACAACACATACACAAACACACATATACACACATGCATGCAACCATACATGCATGGAACACTGGGTTCCTCCCAAATGCCAATGCACTCTAACTCTCAGTGAAGATGTGGTAGCATGAGACTTACCAACACCCAAATCAACCAATAGGCGTATGAGCCACACACAGTGAAGAGTAACTATGAAAGCTACCCTATACTCAGCCTCACAACTAGAAGTGGCGAGAGTAGGATGCTTCTTGCTCAACCAAGATATGCATGAGGTACCAAACATGAAGAAAAAACCACTAGTGGACACGCGAGTGTCATAGCAAGCAGCCCAATCAAGAGTCAAAAAAATCATGTAAAGCTGGCAATAGTGATCCCCCCTTGGGATATAACAATCCAAGTAGTCAAGTACCACTCAAGTAGCGAAAGATGCACTTTATTGCCTACCAATGATTGACACTTTAGCAATGCATAAACCCACTCACCTGAGAGACAACAAACTAAAAATCAGGCCAAGTTATGCATAAGTAAATCAAGCACCCAACAACTTGCTGATAGAGAACAACATCAAATGCATCTCTTGCATCATGAAGACTCAACCGTAAACTTGTTTCCATAGGAGTGGTAGTAGGTTTGCAACCTTCAAGGCCAAAACACTACAATAATGTGTTAATATATTTTATTTGACACAGAGCTATTCCACAATCAACTTGCATAAATTGAATGCCCAAATAATGATGCAAATGCTCCAAATTTAACATCTCAAATGAGGCATGAAAACCAGCCTTAAAATCAGCAGTATGCTTCTCATTAGGACCGATGAGAAGCACATCGTCAACATAGAAAACAATGATCAGAAGCACATCATTTGCATGCTTAACATATAAGGTACTCTCAGTTGGACTGTTCTCAAAACCATGTGCAATCAAGTATGCACATATCTTTTCATGCCAAGCATGTGGTGCTTGCTTCAAACTATCTTATGCCTTTTTCAACCTACACACTTTGTTTTCATTACCTTTTTGCACAAAACCAGGAGGTTAAAAAACATACACTTCTTCATGTAAGTCACCATTCAAAAAAGTAGTTTTAATGTCCAACTGAAGTACATTCCAATCATGATCTCTCCTTAGTACATCATGTCTCCTTAAAACTAATGTCTCCTTAGTACATGAAAGTAATGGCTGAATTGCATCTTCCACAAAAACATCATGCTTAACCAAAATGCATTTAGTATGTGGATGATACAGACGATATCCTTTGATTTCATAATTGTACCCAATAAAAATACATTTTGTTACATTATCGTCTAGTTTTCTACATTTTTTTTTAGGCACTAATGCATATGCCAGACAACCAAAGACATGAATATGAGAAACAGATGGCTTGCAACCATGCCAAGCCTCATATGGAGTGATATACTACATTGCGTTGGAGGGACACATATTAAGTACATATGCTACACACATAACAACCTCAAGCCATAAGCTATGTGGTAAAGCTTATGGTTTGACCATACACCTCACCATTTCCATGAGAGACTTGTTCTTTCTTTCGGAAACTCCATTTTGTTGAGGTGTATATGGCACTGTACACTAATGTTTTATCCCATGTTCATCCAAAAATGCATTAAATTTAGAAGACATGTATTTCCCCCCATGATCAATACAGAGGGTGCCCATTTTACATGCTGATAGATTTTTAGCCAAAACTAGGGAATTTTTGAAGCACATAAACACTTCCAACTTTGCTTTCGATGGATACACCTGTGCATGCCTGGAAAAATCATCAATAAAAGTCTCGAAGTAAAGGTAGTTCCCAAAAGAAGGCATTTGCATAGGACCACAAACATCACTATGAAAAACTACAATGTCTCAGTAGCTCGCACTCAACTATCTTTTGGCAAGGAGGAATGCTACATTTTGCCCAAAATGCAACTTTAACAAACATGTTTACTAGGTGGCTCTAGTTTGGGCAGAGAGGACACCATTTCAGATTTTTGCAAGCATAGCAAACTAGCAAAATTCAAACGACTAAAGTGTGCATGCCAAAACTTTGCATCTCAAATAGCCTGAGAATCTTTTACTCCACATTCTAAATAATTCACACATTTTGCATAGTATATGAGCTTATATAGCCCATGATATAAAATTCTAGAAGCAATAATGATATTGCCATTTGAGAGATCATGAACTATACACTTATCAGCAACAAATTTGACAACCAAGCGGCCAATCTTAGCTAATGCTGAAATTGACAATAGATTTTTCTTGATCCCTGGCAAAAACAAAACATTTGACATTGTGAAAGAACTACCATCAATAATATGAGAATGATCTTACTAACTCCCATGACAGGATAAGAGGAGTTATTGGTGCATGTGATAGTATTTCATGTAAGGGCAGGCTCAAGTGAATTGAAGAAACTATGCTATAAGGTAATATGTTTGGTTGCTCCACTATTAAAGTATCGATCTTTTGAGTCTACTTCATTCATACATTGTTCATGAAAAGATGGGTCATAACTACAAATAGTACTAAATGCCCATTCTTCATTCTACACAAGATTTGCAGAATCTCTTTTAGAACTAGAAGCTTCTGCAACAACCATTCCAACCTCTTTCCTCTTTGCCACTTTTGCAACCAGTTTTGGACAACTCTTTATGACATGATCATGTCATTTGCAATATTTACAGAATTGTTTATGCTTTTTTGTTTTCTTCTTGTCTTTGTTCTCGCTTTTTGATTATGTGGAATTAGTAGCTTCTTGCTTACTAGTAGATGATCTCCATTTACCTTTGCCCTTTTGACTAGCTAAGAAAGCTTGATATGCAACATGCATAATGGACCTTTTCTACTTGGACTAGTCTTCCTACAACAAAACAGAGACTAACTCCTCATATGTTAAGGCATTTAAATTTGCTTTCATCATCAAACGAAGAGTAGAAGCAAAGCTCTAATATGAATCTAGAAGACCATTAAGAACGGTCTACACAACTTGTTGTCAATAGCCAATGTACAGAATACATCATTGCTTTCAGCTATGGCCTTTGACTAAAATACCCTAATGCAAAAAATTATTGTATCTCAAAATGTTGAACAGAATTACCTTGTGGAGCATTGCTAAACTTGTAGCACACTTTGAGGCACTTGTACTGGCAAACCTATATATATATATATATATATATATATATATATATATATATATATATATATATATATATATATATATATATATATATATATATATATATATATATATATATATATATATATATATATGTGTGTGTGTGTGTGTGTGTGTGTGTGTGTGTATGTGTGTGGCACAAACAAGACAAAAATGCCTACATAAGCACTATGATAGTGCATTTGGAGGCCAAAACAAGCTCATATCTAAATTTTGACATGATAAAGCAAAGACGTTTTGAACTTCTTATCGCCTTGAGTATGCTCACCAATTTGCATGTGATGCTGAGAGTGTGATGGGAGGGAAGTTGATGACATCCTAGATGAATCATTGACCTACTCTAATACCAATTGTGGGAGTTTGAGGTCTATGAAAGAACACAAATAGCATAAGGAAGAAGAAGAAGCTAGGAGCACAACAAACAATCTTGAATGTTTTACCAAGTGAATGTTCAAAGATGAGTGATCCGTTAGGATTATAGGTGTGTATACAAGCCAAGGGAAAAAACTTTCTAAAGAGGTAAAGAAGTGCCTTGACAATCCTAAGTGTTTTCACACACATCACTACCAAAATATATCAACAATAGACACAACAAATACATACATACTATGTACCTAAGCTCATGATGTCTTAGGGATTTTTTGATGAAAGAAACTAAATCTCAATCACGAAGCAAATGCATATAGTGGTGGCATTGATACATGCATTAGCTTATCAATCTGAGAATTTAACCCAATCCAGTGTATGAAGAGATGTGTATGAATGATGATTAATGTATGAAAGGGACAAGTAATGCATGCAAATAGGGAACATCCACCTCACATGACACCTCTCACACAAAAGTATGTATTGCAATACTTGGTGCAACACCAAATACAAATCCGGTGATATCTCTCAACTCAAATACTCGAATGAATTCAAAACTCGGCTTATTTTGAAATTCTCAATGACCCATCCAATGGTGGTATTTTCATATTTTCAACTCAATCAGACCTCTATGCTTCAAGCTATGGCAAAGAAATAGAGTGGTGAGAAGCACCAACTCTCACTTCTAGACTTCTTATGCTTCAAACACACAAAAACAATGAAAAGAGATGGGGAAAGGGTAGACACCTTTACAAAAGCATTCCATGCCTCAAGCACACAAAGATGCTCATGAAGAAGAAGATTCACAAGCAAGAAGAAGAAAATTCTAAATTCTCCAAGTATTTCTTGATTATTGCAAAAGTATTTTCAAAAGAGTCACAAGTGACTTGTGTACATCTACCCTAATTGTGATCCTTTCACCTAAGAGACCAGCACTTTATGTATAAATCACTAAGTTCCTACTAATGTACAAAAGTAATGTTTTTTTTCTCTTACTAGGCTCTCTTGACTCACTTGGCTCTGATTGTTCAGCTGGTTTAGCTTGTTGTAAGGCTTGTGCCCTAGTAAGCACTTGTATAGGAGCCACATTATTGTTACTGGAACATGAATCCCCTACTAAGCCTACTACATTAATGGGTGTAACCTTGGGTGCACTAGAGGGATTCTTGGGAAAATCTCTTGGGAGTTCCTCCTTGCCACACTCAGGACAAAAGCCTTGTATTGTGATGTTATGCCCTTGTCCGGGAGTTGGTGGGTGAGGACATTTGCAAATGACATGGTTGTCCTGATATCTAGAACATGGTCCTCTAGGGGCTTGTGGTCCCGTTTGTTTCACTTGGGGCCTGGGGGTTAGGATTCATATACATGAGATTAGCATATCCTGGCCCATAAGGCTTTCCATGTCCCTCATAATCGTACTATTGCTTCCTGTAATTGTGGTCGTACTCCATCAGGCTTGCCTCATAATAGTAAGACTCTCCTTGGGTCTCATCAAAACCTTGATTTGCTGTTTTGGAGCTAGTCAAAGGCGTCACTGGCACTAGGGCTTTTTCTAGATTTTCTTCCAATTGGGCATACCTTACTGGAGCTACATTCTGTGGGTGGGGTGGTTGTTGTTCTAGAGGTTGACCATATCCTCCATGTTCATACAATCTAGTTGCTCCTTATGGTCCTGTCTTTCTCTAACACAATGGTAAGTACCACGTTAAGAAGCTCCACCTCCTTAATGTCAATCCGCGGAAGAGATAGGAGTGATATGAAGATCGTGAACACCAGATGTAGTGAGAGTGAAGGTGAGAAGCATAAAGATGCACACACACATACACACACATGCAAGAGACAAACAAGACATAATGGAAGGTAGGAAAATAGATTCTATTACTCAAGATCTCAATTACAAGCTCAAGCTCACACTAGCTCATACAAGTCTACACTAGCTAACCTCAAAAATGATCTCTCTAGCTCTCTTTATAGTTTTTTGACTAGTTTTGATTGGTTTCACATCTAGTGACCGGCATAGTTAAAAAATGGGTTCTAGATACTATTTGAAGGTCTAAACGAGGTCTAAAAATAGCCAAAATTGGTAGGCTCGTTCTACCTAAGCTCCTCAAGCTTGCGGACTCCTCTGCTTGCACAAGATGGAGCTAGTAATTACAAAAGTGGTTGTTCTATGTTACATATGGTACAAGAGTGATGAAAATCACTGTTGGGAGTTTTGAAAAGTAGTATAAAACATATTTCTTTGAAAAAATAATCTGCTTTGCTCCCCACTACTTTGTTGTGATCCGCCTTCAGATACTTCCACATCGTCTGTGCCTCTGGCTACTGCCAACACCCCCCTCCCTCTTGCTTCTGTCATCCTCGGCAGAACCTTGTTGTGGGGTCTGTTGGATATAATTTTGTAGGAGGTCATGAGCGAGGGTGTGCTCTAAAATGCGAATACCTCTTGCAAGATCTGCTTCGAGTTTTTCCCTATCTATGGGTTGAGGTTCATCTGGTGGTGGGAGTCTGTAGTGCGTGGAGTACAATTGTTCAGAGGCAAATAATTGGAGTAGGTATGTGGGCCTGCTTATGAACACCTCTGAATGGTATTCCCAAAAACTAGTAGTAAACATCTCTGTGAATGTCATTTTATAGCATGCCGGTAAATATTTGATGTGACAATGCCAAGCATAACACACTGGAAGCGATGGTGTCGTGCTCATATCATACGCTAAATCCTGATTACCATGCTTGAATCCTGGGGTGTTAACATGCAGTGCCTTGACGCGATAGAAGACCTTGAATACTATCTGCATCATGTCAAATAATTTGACCATCATATGGGAAGCTACATCGTCCATGCGGCGTAAGCAGGGGAGCCAGTGGCAAATAGTTTCCATCATATATCCTATAGTGTGCAGTCCAGTGGGTGGAGTGAAATACGGATAATTTAGCCTAACCTGGCACTACTTGTTGTTCTGTACTTTGATTGCGAAGGCCTTTCAAGAGCGACGACATGGCATTGGTCCCAACATGGGTTATAGTTTAAAATGTAGGGGTGCCTTGACCCATGTGCTCATCATTTTGGGATATTGGTGTGATAAGTCCTAGCGCCAAGTTGGTTGAAAGATTTCTCTGCTCTGCGCTTCTGGTGGCAAGTCATCAGGCTCAAACTGAGTTGCATGTGAGGGTTTCTTACCTATCTCCTTTTCGATTGCCAATTGGTATTCTGCCATTAGCATGAAATATGGCTTATATTGAATCTTGTGTCTAGATATATACCTTCAAGGGGCCAAGTGAGTGAAATAAGGGGATTGTAAAATATGTTCCTCTATCATAGCCATGGCATGTAATTGAGCTTCCACACGTGCTAAGTGGGTCTTTCCAAGTTCTTCTACAGTCTTCATCCATGCGGGGGTTGGGAGTTCAAAGGTGGTCTGGCCTTAAGCCGTGACACGTCCGCCTGGGATGGGTTGTGGTTCGTAGGCTTCTTCATACGTTTCCTCCACCATGATAGATATAGTTTCTTCCTCCATTGGGAGTTCGGTTGGGGAATATGGCCTTAGGGGTTCAAAAAAGGTGGTAATTTGTGCTTGAAGGGTGAGGATCTGAGCGTGTAAAGAATTTAGTTCCTCTATGATTTGTGGAGGTGTTTCCCCAGGAGCCGGTGGTGTTTGTTGTAGAGGTGCTCGCAACTGTAGCATTTTGTGGTCTTCCTTGAGCTTTTGGTATGCCGCATTCATACTATCATTATCTTCTAGTAGTCTGACATGGTCTTCCAATAGTATCTTCAAGATTCAGAGGGGACAACTATGAAACGACTGGGACTCAAAGGTTCGTCTGGTTGATCTAAAGCTGCTTCAAGGTTCTCTCTATTCTTTTCCTGCAAGCGTTGATTCTCTTCTTTGGCTATTGCTATGTGGTTTGCCAAGAGTGTGGAAAGGAGCATCTCTTACGAGACTGCCCTAAGAATCCTAATAATATGCCAAAAATCACTCCTATTAACGTTATTGGGTTAGTGGTAGATTCCACAGGAAGTGTCACTTCCACTGCACCCGTACAGGTAGTCACTAGAGCTCAAGCATTGCAGCAAAACCAAGGGGTAGGCCAGGAAAAGAGTCTAGAGGCTAGTGAAACTGAGAGCATAACCAAGAAGAGGACTAGAGCTTGGAGAGATAGTCGTGAAAGAATGAAAAGACAATGGGCAAAGAAAATGAGTGAACTTGAGGAAAGCCTAAGAGAAACCAAAGCTAGGATAACCAAACTCACAGCTCAAACTCCCTCTCACACTGCCCCACCTCCATCACCTCCACCATTCCCATCTCCATCCAACCCGCCTCACCTAAGCCCATCACCCCCTAGAGTAGGATCAGTCCTAGCAGATCCCACTCCCGAGGACCTTAATATGATGCTTAAAGCCTATCAAGCCAGAATCCAAGAAGGGCCAAACGTAACTGATCATGAAAAATGTTACCCTAGAGCAAAACTAGAGCTAGAACAAACCAAAATTTGTGCTAAGATGGTGGAATTGGCTCAGACCATGTTTGAAGCCAGTCGCCTATTTAACATCTCTAGTTCAGCGAAGACACAATTACACTTTGATGGACTGTTAGAAAGAATAGAGAAGCTAATTGCACAATCAGAAAAGGAACCCGCCTCTCAACACAAGGACAAGGCAAGTGAAAGGGCAGGTCTTCCTGCCCAGGAAGCTTATGTGCCTAACTCTACGGAACCAGACACATCGTCTTCTATGAATCGGTTCACACCAGAATTCCTACGAGAGATTCAAGAAGACAAATGGGCTAAGGAAAGTGAAGTCCCTCCTCCCATTGAACTTGTGGATGATGCACAAGACCAATTCCCACAAGACATCCCATCCATTTATGAGGAGCAGGAGAGCACCCACTCTCAGGAAAGATTAGACTTTGAGTCTAACTCTCTACAAGAATTACCCCACTTCACAGGCCCATGGGAAGCTAAGTCTACTTGTATGAGAGCACCCACGGTCATGGTACGAAATGAGGACTCAGTCATACCTAGGAACACAGAGGTAGTGAAAAACACTAAAGTTCAGTGCAACCTCACCTTAGAAGAGCTACTCAAAGTAAGGCCAGAGCTATGGAAACATGTAGCCAAACAAGTACCAGAGATAGCAAAACCTCGTTCCCAGGTAGGATCCCAGAGAACGGTGCCAGAAATACCCTTGGACAAGATAGGAGATATGAGTGAAGGTGAAGAGGGAAACACTTATCTTCCCATTACACATCAAGGATACACAACCAAGGCAATTCTCGACTCAGGTGCAGGAGTTGCAATTGCTACCACTTCCCTATGGAAGCGTTGGGGCAAGCCAGCACTCAAGCCCACGAGGATGAAATTGCAGATGGCCGATGGTCACATAGAAAGACCCTTAGGCTTGCTAGAAGGAATAACTCTCACCACATGTGGTGTTGAGTTCGAGCATACATTCGCTATATGTGACTTTAGCAAAAATCATGCCTATGAAATGATCTTGGGACGACCTTTTATGCGACAGTTGCAAGTGGTACAGGACTGGGGAACCAATTCCTTGTACCTGCAACACTTAGGTGTTACGACCAAAGTGAATCTCAAAGATTACTCTCATAGAGATGTCCCTCCTATCCAATGGAATCCCATCCATAGAGCTAAAGATGATACAGAATCGGTGCATTCCATAGGGTCAGGATCCTCATGGATGCATGAAGACACCCACTTATGGATGTGCAAAGTAGTAGTAGAAGAAGAGAAGAGAGAAGAAGCCAGAGAGATAGGTGCAAAAGAAACACATAGATCAATTCAAGACCCAGCCTATGCGCCTGTAGTCTTTCCTGACGAAGAACTTGAACCCCACGGTTGGGCAGAAATCTTAGCAACAATGGATGTAGCCATCAATGAGGAACAATGGACACCCCACTGTGATGAGGATGGTTATGACATTTCAGTTTTCTCCATAGAGCCAATCATGGGAGAGGCAGTGTTAGTAGAATGCAAACCTAGCCCTGCTGCAATTGAGGATGCGAGTGACTCCGATCTAGAGTCAATCATTATGGACCCACCTTTTGCATCAGATGAAGAATACTTCTATGAAGTAGAATTTCAACCCCAGAGGCACAGAGAGCTTACAAATGATATAAGGCTAGCCACACATGTAACCCCTAAGGAAGAAGGAAAGAAAAGGAAGAAAAAAGAAGTCACACCCGAAGAGGAAGAATCTTTGTTTGAGGTCGCGGAAAATTTTAAGAAGTATGAGATAGATGACAGGAGAGTCATGATTAGAATGCCTAAATGAGAGGCGCAATCGGGGGAGGCCTATGATAACAAAGAAACCACGAAGAAAGTAGTTGTAGCCATCGAGGAAGGAGAAGAAAGATGCACGTACATAGGCCATGACCTGACATAAGAGGAAGAACAAGAGCTAATAGCCTTGCTAAGAGAATACAGAGATGTATTCGCTTGGAGTTACAAGGACTTGAAAGGTGTGGACCCTGACATATGCTCTCACACCATCCCCATGACCTCAGATGCCAAACCCTCTAAGCAAAAGCCATATACATATAATGATAATTACGCTGCCAAGATCAAAGAGGAGATAGATAGACTGGTTGAAGCTGGATTTATCTATGAAATTGAGCACATTGAGTGGGTATCCCCCATGGTAGTGGTGCCCAAGAAAAATGGAAAGCTGCGTGTATGCATTAACTTGAAGAAGGTTAATGCAGCCACAATTCGAGATAACTATCCGCTTCCTATCACAGAGCATCTCTTAGAAAGAGTAGTAGGCAAGGAAGTGTACAGCTTCCTCGATGGATTTTCGGGCTACAATCAAGTAGCCATAGCTCTAGAGGACCAGCATAAGACCGCTTTTGCCACAAAGTGGGGCATATTTGCCTTTAGAGTAATGCCATTTGGGCTTACCAATGCTCCAACTACCTTCTAGAGGCTGATGTGCCATGTATTTAAAGAGTTCCTAAGGAAGAACTTAGAAGTCTATGTTGATGATCTTTGTGCTCATTCGAACATTAGACAAACCCATATTCGTGAACTCAGAAAAATCTTTGACAAATGTAGAGAATATCAAGTCTGCTTGAACCCAGAAAAGTGCGTTTTTATGGTCAGGCAAGGCAAGATTCTAGGACACATAGTGTCAAAGAATGGCATATCCACTGATGAAGAGAAAGTGAGAGCCATAGCGGAGCTACCTAGGCCAAAGAATGTCAAGGAAGTACAAGCTTTCATGGGGCATTGTGGTTATTACCAACGGTTTATACACATGTATGCCATCATAGCAAAGCCTCTGTATGGACTTTTGACTAACTTTGAGTGGACTGATGAGTGTGAAAATTCCTTCAATAAGCTTAAACGACGATTATGTTCAACCCCAATCTTGACTACACCAGATTGGAATAAACCCTTTCATGTTCATGTGGATGCATCCAATTATGCTATTGGATGTGTACTCGCACAACCTACTGGTGAAGGTAATATGGATCTTCCAATTGCCTATGCTAGTAGACAATTGAATGCAGCTCAACGAAATTATACAACCACCGAACGAGAAGGATTAGGCATGGTATATGCAGTTAAAAAGTTTAGACATTATTTGCTTGCAAATAAGTTTAAATTTTTTACTGACCATCAGGCACTGCTATATCTCGTGAACAAGCCATGCAATACAGGTAGATTAGTAAGATGGTTTCTCTTACTAATGGAATACGACTTCGAGGTTGTGGTAAGGAAAGGTAGGACTCACTTGAGAGCAGACCATCTCTCTAGAATCACATTTGGAGAAGCTCCACAAGGAGTGTTAGATGACCTTCCTGATGCTTACTTGTTTAATTTGGAAGTGGTGCCACAGTGGGCTAAGCCATTAGTGCCAGTATTGACATACGGGCCTAACCACCCAGTAATAGCCACACAGGATAGAGAGGTAGTAAAAGCCCAAAAGTACCACATCATGGCTGGAAGTATGTACAAGCACACAGATCAAGGGATTTTGGCTTGTTGTGTGGAAGAGGACGAGTACGCTAAATGGTTGCAATTAGCACATGTAGGTGCATTAGAGCAACACTACTCAAAGCAATGAACTCTACAGACACTAAGGAGACTCGGAGTGCATTGGCCGACGATGGAAGCTGATGTCCAGAAGTTGTACAAGGAATGCCCAATCTGCTGCACTAAACCACCTGTGGAACATGCCACTCTTTATCAAGTGTCCATAGTGCCAGATTGGAGTGAACTACTAGTATCCTTCCTGAGGACGAAAACATTCCCTCCAGACATGACTATGGCTAGGAAAAGGAGTTTGGAACAAGAAGACCTAGATTACTCACTCATTGGTAATAATCTATACAAGCGTGGTAAAGATGGTTACCTGAGACTATGTGTCCATGAAAGTGAATATCTCAAGATCTTGGAAACTGCTCACCGAGGTGTAGCAGGAGGACACTTTGGACCAGATCGGGTGATCAAGGCGATACTATACCATGCCCGTAGGAAAAACTTCCCACTGGTTTAGTGAAGTTGCAGGACCCTTGGGAGAGGGAACATACCTATGGGAATCAGAGTTGGACTTCAATGGGAAGCAAGGTAAATACCATTTCTTTACAAGAGAATTCGAGAAGTTACAAAATGCAGAAGGTCTACGTTCGGTATGGGAGAAGGCAGGATTGGATGCATATTTTAGTGCACGGCTCCCAAAGCCTGACTTCATGCGATGCTACTATCTCATCAACACCTTGACTCCAAACAAGAACCCAAAAGGTGCAAGCTCATTTGTGATCCCATTTCTAACAAAAGGAAATGAGCTCAAGAGGTTTAGGTTATCCAACAACTTGGTGAGAGAGGCCCTAGATATGCGCGGAATGCATATTCCTACAGAGAAGGAAACCCTAGTTCCGGATTACATGAAGAATCGAAGCCTCACCAAACTCAAGGACATGGTGTCCATGATGCCTAATATTGCAATACACCTTCGCATGTGCATGCAACACTTTGCTTTTCCTGCCCAAGATAGATTCACCATGCCGCCCAAAAAGATTTGGTTTAGTTTATATCTGGCAGAGACACAGAGCCTCACCATCAACTTACCCCACTGGATAATTGATCAGATACACCTAGCCCACAAACAATGGCCGCGGAAACAGGTTCTATATGGATGTTGTTCTTTGACGAGAATCATTTATAGGTGTTTGGCTTATGACATCCCTATTCAACGGGCCCTGATGTGGAATCGTGTAAAGCAGTTTAGAGGCAGGACATCCACTGGACCCCCTTCTAAGAAGATGCGAGGTACTGTCCAAGTCCCTTGTGCTCAACCACGTGGAGCCACCCTAACACCAGACGTTACCCCTCCACCCCGGAGAGTTCAGCCTTTCACACTACGACTTCCAAGACGCAGCACCGATGGGCCTAACTTGATATTTCCTCCAGTCCCAACCGATCTTGAATTTCCTGGTGGTGCACCCTTGGAAGAACTCACGAATGAAGACTTTGAACAATTGTTACAGGACGTGGAGCTGGAGGCAAAAGAGGCACAACAAGTGGAGAATGTTCAACCGCAGGCGACAGCCTCCCAAGTACCTGTCACCATAGTTGAAGTGGATGATGAAGATGAAGAACAGGAGGAAGATGAGGAGGATTATGATCAAGAGCATCAAGATGAGCAACAAGAAGTGCCAGAGCTTGTAGGTGCACCTGCATATACAACTCAACTACAAAGGTTATATGACACAATCAAAGCAGTACAAGAAAGGCATCAACTTTCTCTTGTGTCAGGTCAAGCTTTGATGCAAGAAATGCTATCAGATGATGGGGTGGATCAACATTTCATTGACACCCTCAAATTAGTGTCAGAATCTTTAGGAGTTCCGGAGGCTGTCCACACTGCAGTCCGCCAGTCCGTGAGGTATGACAAACGCAGAGTCGACACATTACCACGAGCAGGTAAAACTATCAGGATGCCCGTCACAGAACAAGAAGTAACCATTGAAGCCACAGCTTCCCCCACCACCACCATTGACCTCTCTGCTGAAACCTTTGTTCAGACATCACCCATCTCACCCCAGCGCCCCCCATCACCACCTTCTCCACCCCCACCACCACCTCCCACCATGGAAGAAACGGCAGTCATCACCTCTACCTTCACTTATAACCCAACCTCATTCACATCATTCTCATTTCGAGAACCCACCTCACAAGACACCCTCTTCTCCTTCATCACCAATCCCTTGTACACTTCAACCCTTCTATCCTCCGAACCCATAATTGGCCATCCCATAATTCCAAGAGTGGCTGGAAACCCCGCACCCACAGAAGGCACTCTGTGTTTCCCAGCCTACCCCCCAATACGGATACCTCCATTCCATGACCCTCCCTTCCCAGCTGTCCCCTACACCTCATTCAACCTAACCACACCACCCCAACAACCATCCTTCGTGGCGCAGTCCATCAACACTTCAATGTTTCAGAGGCACATTTCCTCGATGTTCGCAATGACATCAATCTACACGAACACCACACTCACTTCACCTACCATACCCACCTACATGGTAGCCCCTGTACACACCACTCTGTCTGAACCAATGGACATTTCACCCACCACAACACCTCTCCCCACAATTCCACCCTCTCCCCCTCCACTACCCCCCACCTCACCACTCAACACATCATTAGCAGACACAACATTCACTACCTCCCTTCCCATTCCCACCTCCCCTGCATTCCAAACTTTTCCCCTTGCATCTCATAATGTAAATAGCACGTTCACTACATTACTTCAGTGTGCACATCAACTACAACAAGAATATCATCAATTGGAAGAACACACTATTGCCCTCCAAGCAGAATCTTAGCGTCTACAAGCTAGAGTCAACACTCTTGAAGATGATTACCAAACGCTTCTCTCAGAACATACCACCTTACATCAAGCTCACACAGAATTGGAATCAAAAATTTCGATAGTGGATGATCAAGCAGTGAAGGAACTGGAAAGTATGCTCGAGTCCCAAATGATATCCAATGCTACACTTAGACGCAATCTTGGGCTATTAAGAAAGCATATGGCAGCAGCACTAGAAGAGAACAAGAGGCTTCAGCAACAAAACCAAGACAACTTTGAAGCGGCTATGGAAACTGCAGGAGCAACCATTAGCCCTACCAAGTATAGAGCAGTCCCATCTGAAGACATTCGCATCTTACTCGAAGAGCATGCAAATTTCTTAGAGTCATATGAAAAGTTAGAGGTTGAATGTGCGGATCTAAAGAAGCAGATAGCCAGTGCCCCCACAGCTCAACAGGAGCCGATAATCTTGCAACACTCTACAGAAGAAGTAGAGACCCTCTAGAAACAGGTGGCAGAACTCCAAGCACGCCTCTTACCATATGAAAGGCCACCCTCGCCAACTGAAGTACCAGAGCCTGAAACAGTTGTGGAAATCCCTGTCGATGATAGCTATGAAGAGCCGTACGAGCCGATGCCCACACCCGGCGGTCGGGTAACAGAAGAAGGACAAGACACTTTAGAAATTGGAGTTCCAGATTGGGTCAAAAGGATCGAGAAAGTAGGAAAGACACATGATGATCGCATTGCCGTGCAAATTCAATCTCTCACAAATCTGGAAGAAACTGTCCTTCGATCTTCTTACTTTCAGAACCTATCCCACCAACGCTTGATCACAACATCAGAGACGCAATACATGCTTACTTTGTCTTGCTACATGATTATAATGAAGAAGTTAGAAGGCATACAGGGAAGGAGCCCACATTCGCCACTCAATTTGAGCCAACGGACTTACCGGCAGATGCCCGTGCTGGCTCGATCTTCCAACCCAATTGGCGTGCACGTCTACTAACCGATTACCCTGAGATGATGAGCACATGGGCAACCATGCCACTGTACATCAAGTATAATCCATGCTATTGCCTAGTGGTACGTCGCAGATCCTGGCAAGCATTTGCAATCAAGGTACGCAACAATAAAGAATGCTCGGCTTGGGTTAACTATCCATATTTTGCTCTGCCTCGAGGGACCCTAACCGTAGCCTACATGATCTCAACAATTCGACACTGGTCTACTCGTCTAAATAATGTACCCGACATAGCAGCGAAAATGTGTATGAAAATATTCGAGCTCATGACCATTGTCTTCAAAACCTTTCGGAAGGTACAAGCTCCATACATCTCTGCCCCTGGATTCTCTCAAGGTAACAAGGATTTAGTCTACGACATGATCCAGACTCCCTCGGTCACTATAATCTTTTCCTGGCATGCACGAATAAAGTACTTACCCGCATGCTTCAAGTAGACATTTGAGGAAATGTTCTCTATGGGATTCTGGGAATATCATTCGGAAATTTTCATTCCCCGACCAACACATTTGCTACATCTATTCGCAGTAGAACAAGCCATCCATGCAGATCAGTTACGTCTGCCACATCCGGACATTCCAGGACCAATTGATTGGGATCGCATGATGACAGATTTGTGCCGAGGACTACGCATACAAGAACATCAACTTGCCACTCATGTGGTGGACTATTACATCCAGCACTCCCAGCAACAAGAGTCTGTCAGAGACGACAGACGCGAGAGAGGGGGGGGTGTTGAGAGCAGTATGGGCACCCAAGGACTGAGGAGACAAGGAAGCCAGCGGAGAGAGTCAGAGCAAGGCGAAGGATTAAGTAGACAAAGCAGTCGACGCAGATCTGGCAGATAGGCCTTCAAATTTTTCCAAATCAACATCTTTACAACAGTGATTTTTAAAACTAACCATCATTGTAAATACCATTTCATATTTTTGTAGCTCCATTTTGTGCAAGCCAAGGATTCCTTGAGCTTGAGGAGCTTTAGAAGTACCTACATATCAATTTTCGTATTTTTTAGACTCCGTTTAAGCCCTCAAATAGGCCCTGGAACCTAATTTTTAGCTAGGCCGGACACTAGGTCTGGACAGGGCCAAAACCTAGTCAAAAACTATAAATAGAGCTAGAGAGCTCATTTTTGAAGCTAGCTTGTAATTGATTTGAACTTGTAAGAGCTTTTTTGAAAGTAATCTAAGGACTCCATTGCTTCTCACTCTTTGTCTTGCCGTGTGTGCGCGTGTGCGTGTATGTGTGTGCATGTTAGTGTGCTTCTCACTCACGCACTTGTGCCTTCACTTGCTTGAGGTCATCATACCATCCTCACGTCTTCCCTTGACATGAAAGGAGGTGCTACTCATCACTGAGCTATAGCCTCAATTGGCCGCATTTATATTCCCAAGTCCTTATAGTGGGACCATCTAATCGCACTAGTCGCATCACCTAAATCAATTAAAGCCCTGAGCTCATGGTAAGGGTTGTCGTGCTCTAGCCTGACTGTAATGAATGGTCTCCTATCCACTATGCTAGGATGAGTAATTGACTTTGCTTGACACATGGCCATGGGGTATCTGGGTGTTGTTTCCAGATGGTTATAATGTTCTCTCCCTAGTCCTTGTCGTCTTAGCTTCATGCGCTTAATGCATTCTATAGCTTTTGCCTGAGCTTCAGTGCATATTCTCTTTGCCAATGTGAGTCGTCTAAGCATACCCTTAGTGAGAGGTTCTTGATAATTGAATCTACAACCACTAATATAATTAGGCATTATGTCTCCTTCTAGGGTGGCTAGTTGTACTGCTCCACTTGTCGAGAGTCGGTTAATGATCATAGGTCCATAACCTCAGTTTTCTAATTTCCATGCATGTTGTTTCAGCGTATACACTAGGACTAAATCTCCTTCTTTTAAGCCATGCTTGACCATTGACCTGAGGATGATATGGTGTGGATTTCTTGTGAATCACCATAAAATCTTGTAACAAATATTCAATGACTTGGTTTAGAAAGTGAGTTCCTCGATCGCTCACTAACTCTATAGGTAGTCCATATCTTGTAAATGATGGGGGAAGTATCTCAACCCCTAAGCAACGACGAAGCGTGAATGACCTCCACAGGTATCCTTCTTTGACCTCTGCACACCCAAAATGCTCTTACTCAGAGCTTATGCAGAGAACTCCAGTGAGCTTTTGTAGACCTGTAGTAGACACCAAGAGCTTTCCAACAAAACAAATTTCACTTCAAATGGATGCTTACACAAGGAGAAACAATGTCTACAACATGAGCTAGTTGAATGCTCACAACTGCCAGTCAAGCAAATACCTCACTCCAGCAAAATTTTCTCAGAGATTATAGAGAGAATGAATCTCAAACTTGGGCCCACTTTAGAAGACTCTAATAGCTACCCAATGACACCAAAATCATAGCAAATGGATACATAGAGAAGGAGAACCAGCCCTTACAACAGAGAGCAAAATATTTCCAACAAAGCCTACACACCAAGAGAGATATCAATCACACAACTTCACTAAAATGAATGTTGCTCCCATATTACTCAGAGAATGATCCAGAGACTTTGTGAGCATAAAATAGACTCTAATATCTATCCAATGAGACAAGAATTACATCAAATGGATACAATATGAGGGAGAACCAATGCTAACAACTCAGGGGTAGAGAGTTGCAACACTACCTGCGCACACACATAGGTATGCCTACTAAAAGAAAACAAACAAGCAAGCAAGGGGCTAGCTTAAGCAAGAGGCTTGCTTATCACAACTCCAGCACTTAGCGCTCACTTTACATGAGCTAAAACTCCAAGAATATGGCCCAAAAGAAGTCGGGATACATGCTCCTTTTATAGTGAGAAGTGTGCCCCTAAAATCTAGGAACTACCTTTCCAAATCAGCCTCCTAACTTGGAGGAATTAGTTGAGATGACTTGGGGAGTGGTTGAGTGTCTTTTCTTGATGGAATCTCGTGGCTTTTGGCTTCCTTTGATTGCTCCACATGTCCATAAAAGATTCCCCACGAATTTGTAGCTTGAAGCTTGACTTTTAACACTCCCCCTCAAGCTTCAATTCTTCGTCCTCATCCAAGATCCTTCATGTTGATGCATTGCTTGAATTTTGAAATCTTCATCCCATCCAAAGCCTTTGTAAACATGTCGGCAACTTGGTCCTTGGTACCAATATGATGTACTGAAACTTCCTTCGATATCACCTTTTCCCTTATGAAGTGATAGTGCACTTCAATATGCTTAGTTCTAGCATGATAGACAGGATTCGATGCTAGATGAATGCTACTCATATTGTCACAAAAAAATGGATATGTGTCAACCTACAAATTAAGCTCCATAAATAACTTCTTAATCCACATTAGCTCACATGTGACTTGAGCCAAAGCTCTATACTCAGCCTCGGTGGAAGATAATGCCACCGTGGGTTGCTTCTTTGAAATCCATGAGATGATCTTGCTACCTAGCATGACTAGGTAACCACTTGTACTTCTTCTATCCTCCTTGGAACCGGCCCAATCCGCATCAGAATAAGCTTTGACCTGCATATCATCATCAAATGAATAGAACAATCCTTCATTTATAGTGGCCTTGAGATATCGTAACATTCTTCTTGCAGCTTGCAAGTGTGTAGTCCTTGGACTATGCATAAATTGTGATAACACTCCAACTCCATATGCTATGTCAGGCCTAGTTATTGTGGCATAATTGAAAGAGCCTACAATAGAGCGATAAAAAGTTACATCCTCTAATGGCTCTCCATCAATGGAGCTTAGCTTTACATTAACTTCCATGGGATTTGAAATAGGCTTGCAATGTAACATCCCAAACCTCTCAAGTAGGTCTAGAATATACTTCCTTTGTACGAGCATAATACCTTCTTCTTTGTATACAAATTCAATGCCAAGAAAATACCTAAGATCTCCAAGATCAGAGATCCTAAACTCCTTTCCAAGCTTTTCCTTGATCTCCTCAATGCCCTTTGTATCATTACCTGTAATGATAAGATCATCTACATACACGCACATGTAGACTACAAGTTCTCCTCTTTGTTTGATGAAGAGAGATGGATCCGCCTTGCATTGATTGTAACCACATTTGATCAAATAGTCCACCAATCTTTGGTTCCAAGCCCTTGGAGCTTGCTTTAGGCCATAAAGTGCCTTCTTCAACCTACAAACATGATGTGGAAACTCTTTATGAACAAAACCTAGTGGTTGCTCCATGTATACCTCTTCTTCCAAGTCTCCATTGAGAAAGGCATTCTTGATATCCAATTGGAAAAGCTTCCATCCTTTGCTAGCAGCCATTGCAATGAGTGTCCTAATGGTGCTCATCTTTGCCACGGGGCTGAATGTCTCTTCAAAGTCCACTCCATAGGTTTGTGCAAAACCCTTGGCCACCAATCTTGCTTTGAACCTAGAAATAGATCCATCTGAATTCCTCTTTACTTTATACACCCACTTATTACCTATTACCTTCATGTTCTCCTTCTTGGGCACTAGAGTCCATGTTTGATTTTCATCAAGTGCGTTGATCTCTTCTTGCATTGCCTCTTTCCATTCGGTGTACCTGCTTGCATCTTCATAGCAATCGGGCTCATGATCTTCTACTACTTTGTTCATATATGCATAATGCGTTGCCATGTATGAATCATAAGTAAACCTTTGAGTTGGATACTTAACTCTTGAAGACTTCCTTTCTTCACCTTTTGGAGGAATAAACCTCCTTCGCCTTGGGAACTTGATCTCTTTCTTTGACGTAGCTTCTTTCTCCATCATGTGTCCTTCATCATCTTCAACTTCATTACCTTCTTCATCCAACTGCACCAATGTTGCTTTGCCTTTGTTGATTGATTGTGCTTCATAGCTTGATGAAGATCTCCCCCTCCATGGTGAGTTCATGCTTGAACTATCTTCATTGATGGAACACCTTGGGCCGCTTAGCTCTAGGTCGATTTGTTCTTCATCATGTCCATGCTTTTCTTCTTCATAGTCCTGCATACAATCATACTTCTTATACCCAGGGAGTAGCTCATCAAATGCTACATCCCTTGATATCCTCAAGTCCTTTGTGTTTGGGTTGAAGCACCTATAACCTTTATGATCATTTGAATATCCTAGAAACACACACTTTTCTGCCTTTGGTTGTAGCTTGTGCCTCAATTCACTTGGCACATGTACATAACAAGTACATCCAAATATCTTCAAGTGGGAAAGATCAGGTTTCTTACCAAAATAGGCTTGATATGGTGTCAAGCCATGGATCCCTGAGGTAGGAGCCCTATTCATAAGATACACGGCGGTATTTGTTGCATCACTCCAAAACATGTTGTTGGAGTTAGACGTCTGCGGAAGCACGCGAACAGCACAAGGAAGAAGAAGAAGCTTGGAGCACAACACACAAGACTGAATGTATTACTAGAGAATGTACAAAGATAAGTAGCCCATTAGGGCAATAGGCGTATATACAAGCCGGGGGAAAAAAACCTCCTAAAGAGGGAAAAAAGTGCCCCGGCGGTCCTAGAGTGTTCACACACATCACTACCTAAATATATCAACAAATCCCCCTTGGAAGTGATGCGGTGAACAAGGAGCTGGCACTCATGTATAAGGAAGTGCCGAGCTATGTGGAAATCACTCCACAAAAGGAAGTAAGCCCAAAGCTTTGCGGAAAGCTTCAAACTTCTCCCTAGGCAGAGCCTTCGTGAAAAGGTCTGCAATGTTCTCCTGCGTGGGCACATATGCCAAGCTGATCTCCCCAGCAGAGAACCTCTCTCTGACATAGTGATAATGCACCTCAATGTGCTTAGTGCGAGCATGGAACACAGGGTTCCTCGCAACTGCCAATGCGCTCTGACTGTCAGTGAAGATGGTGGTGGCAGAAGACTGGCCAACACCCAAATCAGCCATAAGGCGTCTGAGCCACACACACTCAACAGTCGCTGTGAAAGCTGCCCTATACTCAGCCTCACAACTGGAAGTGGCCACAGTAGGCTGCTTCTTGCTCAACCAAGATATACATGAGCTACCAAGCATGAAGCAAAAACCACTGGTGGACACACGAGTGTCATAGCAACCAGCCCAATCTGAGTCAGAAAAAGCATGCAATTCTGGCGGTAGTGATCCCCCCTTGGGATAAAACAACCCAAGTAGCCGAGTACCACTCAAGTAGCGAAAGATGCGCTTAACCGCTTTCCAATGCGTGACTCCTGGGCAATGCATAAACCTGCTCATCTGTGAGACAGCAAACTGAATATCTGGCCGAGTAATGCATAAGTAAATCAAGCATCCAATGGCCTGCTGATAGAGAACAGCATCAAATGCATCTCCAGCATCATGAAGACTCAATCGTAAACCTGTCTCCATAGGAGTGGCAATAGGCTTACAGTCTTCAAGGCCAAAACGCTGCAATAATGTGTCAATATATTTTGTTTGACACAAAGCCATTCCACCATCAACTTGCATAAACTGAATGCCCAAATAGTGATGCAAATGCCCCAAATCAGACATCCCAAATGAGGCATGCAAATCAGCCTTGAAATCAGCAATATGCTTCTCAAGAGGACCAGTGAGCAGCATGTCGTCTACATAGACAACAATGATCAGAAGCACATCATTAGCACGCTTAACATATAAGGTGCTTTCAGTTGGACTGTTCTCAAAACCATGTGCAATCAGATAGGCATGTATTTTCTCATACCAAGCACGTGGTGCTTGCTTTAAACCATATAACGCCTTCTTTAACCTGCACACCTGGTTTTCATGCCCTTTCTGCACAAAGCCACGGGGCTGAAAAACATACACTTCTTCATGCAAGTCACCATTCAGAAATGCTGTTTTAATGTCCAACTGATGTACATTCCAACCATGATGGGCTGCAAGTGCACAAATGCTCCGAACAGTAGTCATACGGCATGTAGGTGCAAAGGTCTCATCAAAATCAATGCCTCTTTCCTGCGCATAACCCTTTGCAACAAGCCTAGCCTTATACCTGTCAACTGTACCATTAGGTTTACGCTTCAGCTTGTATACCCACTTAGTGCCAATGGCCTTCTTGCCAGGAGGCAAGTCACATAAAGACCATGTACCATTCTTCATTATAGCATCATATTCAGATTGCATAGCAGCCATCCAATTTTCTGAATTTTGTGCTTCATCAAAAGAAACAGGCTCATTCTCATCACAGAGACTAGATGCAGCCATAGCATAGCAATCTGATGCAAAGGAGGTACTATGAGAGCCTGAACGAGTACGATATGACAAAGGTGCCTCTAATTTGCTGTCACGCAAAGTCTGCACCAGCCATTTTGGCATAGTTTTTGCCTGTTCAATATCAGCTCTCTCATCAACAAGTGCATCATGTAAATCTGCATCAGAAATGGAATGATCTGCATCATCATATGAAACCTGCAAAGGCTGAGAAGTTGCCTCATTAGGACCAGCGCTAGCCTGTCCACCTGTAAAAAGAGGCATCAAAGTATCATACATGTCTTTAGAGCTAACAGATGTCTCCTTAGTACATGAAAGCAATGGCTGAATAACATCTTCCACAAAGACAACATCACGGCTAACCAGAATGCGTTTAGTCTATGGATGATACAGACGATAGCCTTTACTTTCAAAACTGTACCCAACAAAAATACATTTTACTGCCTTATCATCCAATTTTCTGCGATGTTGTTCAGGCACTAATGCATATGCCAAACAACCAAAAACACGCAGATGAGCAACAGATGGCTTGCGTTCATGCCAAGCCTCATATGGAGTGATGGACTACAATGCTTTGGTGGGACACCTGTTCAGTACATATGCTGCACACATGACAACCTCAAGCCAGAAACTATGTGGTAAAGCCTGACTTTTGACCATGCACCTCGCCATCTCCATGAGTGACCTGTTCTTTCGTTCAGCAACTCCATTCTGTTGAGGTGTATACGGCACTGTACACTGGTGTTTTATCCCACATTCAGCCAGAAATGCATTAAAATCTGAAGACATATATTCCCCCCCTCGATCAGAACGGAGGGTGCCCATTTTACATGCTGACAGATTTTCAGCCAAAACCAAAAATTATTTGAAGCACATGAACACTTCGGACTTTGCTTTGAGTGGATATACCCATGCATGCCTGGAAAAATCATCAATGAAAGTCACGAAGTAAAGGTAATTTCCAAAAGAGGGTGTCTGCATAGGACCACAGACATCAGTATGTACAAGCTGCAATTTCTGCATAGCCCGAACTGAACCATCTTTTGGAAAGGAAGAACGCTGCATTTTGCCCAAAATACAACCTTCACAAACATGTTTTCCAGGTGCCTCAAGTTTGGGCAAAGAGGACACCATTTCAGATTTCTGCAGGCGTAACAAACTAGCAAAATTCAGATGACCAAAGCGTGCATGCCAAAGCTTTGCATCTGACATAGCCTGAGAATCATGAACTGCACATGCCGAATCATTCACAGATCTTTCATAGTCTATGAGCTTATACAGCCCACGACATAAAATGCCAGAAGCAATAATCACATCGCCATTTGAGAGATCATGGACTGTACACCTGTCATCAACGAATTTCACAACCAAGCCAATCTTGGCTAATGCAGAAACTGATAACAGGTTCTTTTTGATCCCTGGCACAAATAAAGCATCTGACAAAGTGAAAGAACTACCATCAGCAGTAGTCAGAATGATCTTACCAACTCCCATAACAGGATAAGAGGAGTTATTGGCGCATGTGACAGTATTCCCTGTAGGGGCAGACTCGAGTGAAGAGAAGAAACTGCGCTGCGAGGTAATATGTTTGGTCGCCCCACTGTCAAAGTACCAAACATCTGAGTCTACTGCAGACATGCACTGATCATGAGAAGATGGGTCAAAACTGCAGACAGTAGTAAACGCCCATTCTTCTTCCTGCACAAGATTTGCAAACTCTGTTTTTGGTGTAGAGGCCTCTGCAACAACCATTCCAGCCTCTTTCTTCTTTGCCTCTTTAGCAGCCAGTTTTGGACAGTTATTTATAATATGATCATTTCCTTTACAGTACTTGCAGAACAATTTCTGCTTTTCTAATTTCTTCTCATCTTTATCCTGGTTCTTCGATTGTGCAGCATTTGCAGATTTCTGCTTACTAGTAGAAGAGCTCCATTTTCCTTTGCCCTTCTGACTAGCCAGGAAAGCTTGATCTGCAACACGCATAATGGACCTGTTCTGCCTGGACTGATCTTCCTGCAACAGAACAGAGACTAATTCCTCAAATGACAAGGCATTCGGATTGCCTTTCATCATCAATCGAAGAGTAGAGGCAAAACTCTGATATGAATCAGGAAGGCCATTCAGAACGGTCTGCACAAGTGAGCTATCTGGTATAACCTCATCAACAGAAATCAATTGTTCCTTCAGGTCTTTGATCTTTGTAAGAAAACTGTCCATCGAATCACCTTCATTCATGTGCTCACTCTCCAACTGTTTTCGGAGGTAAGCAACACGAGCCTCATTCCTAGCCTGGTACAAAGTGGTAAGTGTATCCCAAGCATCCTTTGCTGTTCTGCAAGAGCGAATATGAGGAATAATGGCACGTTTGACAGACAAAGCTATCAATGCATGTGCCTGGGCATCTCTGCCATCCCAACGAATCTGCTCTGCAGTAGGTGCAACAGAAACAGCAGCACGAACACGAATCTGCGGAATATCATCTTCGACACCATCTTCATCAGCTCCAACACCTGTATTTGCAGTACCTGTCGTTACAGGTGTAACAGGACGTCTTTCAACACCCTGCACAATGTTCCACAATCCTTTTGCAACCAGTACATGTCGCATCATATAAGCCCATAATGGGTAGTTGGTACCATCCAACTTATCCTCAACAGCTAACATACGGAATACATCACTGCTTTCAGCCATGGCCGGTGACTAAAATACCTTGATGCAGAAAATTGACTGTATCTCAAAAAGTTGAACAGAACTGCCGAGACGAGTTCTGCTAGACCTGTAGCAGACTTCGAGACGCTTAAACTGGCGAACAGAAATTGGTATATACCTTTGGCACAAAAGGACGAAATAGCCTGCACAAGCACTGCGATAGTGCATTCGGAGGCCGAAACGAGCTCAGATCGTGATTTCGGCACCACAGAGCGAAGCAGTTTTGATCTCGGAAACACCCTGAGTATGCTCACCAAATTTTGTGCGAATCTGAGACTGCAAACGGAGGAGTGTCGACGGCGCCCTAGAAGAAGCAACGACCTGCTCTGATACCAATTATTGGAGTTAGACGTCTGCGGAAGCACGCGAACAGCACAAGGAAGAAGAAGAAGCTTGGAGCACAATACACAAGACTGAATGTATTACTAGAGAATGTACAAAGATAAGTAGCCCATTAGGGCAATAGGCGTATATACAAGCCGGGGGAAAAAAACCTCCTAAAGAGGGAAAAAAGTGCCCCGGCGGTCCTAGAGTGTTCACACACATCACTACCTAAATATATCAACACATGTTAGGTACATTCATCTCATTAAGCATTGCTCTAGGGATCTCGGCAATGTATCTATTCTTTCTCTCTGCTACTCCATTTTGTTGGGGTGTGTACCTGCATGTTACTTGCCTCTTGATGCCTTGATCCATTAAAAAATCAGAAAACTCATAGGAGAAATATTCTCCCCCTCCATCGGACCTTAGCTTCTTGATATATGTACCTGTTTCCTTTTCTACCATTGCCTTGAATGCTTTGAAACATGTAAACACATCTGATTTGTTTTTGATGAAATAAACCCAAACCATCCTTGTGCAATCATCTATAAAAGTGACAAAGTACTTGTTACCTCCAATGGATTGCTCTTTGGTTGGCCCCCACACATCTGTATGTATCAACTCCAATGGATGTTGGCTTATGTAGCCACTCTTCTTGAATGGAAGTCTCGCTTGCTTCCCTAGTTGACAAGATTCACATAAATGCTTCATACCTTGTCCTTGGAAGTTGGGAAGACCTTCAACCAGCCTCTTGAATTGCATTTCCTTCATTCTTTGTATGTTGATGTGACCTATCCTCTTGTGCCACAAGTCCAACTCCGAAATCCTCTTGTTTCCATATGTGAAGTAGACATGTTGAGTGGAATGAGAATTTACCTCCAAAGTGAAGAGTCTCCCTTGCTTCTTTCCTCTTGCTATGACCTTGTAACCTTGCTTAGGGTTCTCCACAAAGCATCCACCTTTGTTGAACCTTACTTGATAGCCTCTTTCAACCATTTGCCCAACGGACACCAAGTTCTTTGTGATGGTAGGTACATGCAAGACATCCTTCAGACATCTTCCTTCCTCCTTGTCATCCAAAGCTACATCTCCAACATGGGAGATCTCATGGGCTGTATCATCACCTGTTTCTACATGTCATTTACCTTTGGGAACATGTAGATTAGTAAACCAAGAAGAATTGCAACTCATATGGTTGCTACATCCACTATCAATATACCAAGTGTTATCTACTTTGCTTGAATTCCCATTCATGTGCATCATCAAGAGATTGTCATTTTCTGAACTTGTAGAAGCATAATTACCTTGGCCTTTGTATGAAGAACCTTGATTATAGCTCCTGTGGTAGCAATCTCTAGCATAGTGGCCAAACTTGCCACATATGTAACATCCTTCGCCATCTTGATTCCTGTTTTGTTGATGTCGTCCTCCTCTTCCTCTTGTTCTTCCTCTCCCTCTTTGTGATGAGGTGCCTTGGTCATGTCCTTGATTGCTTGAGTGGCCTTGCCTTCCTCCAAACCTTCCTTTGCCCCTTCCTTGTCCTCGTCTTCCTTTGCCCCTTTGATTACCTGCATAGAAAACTTGTGCATCCTTGCTTTTAGTTGAACTTCCACCTATGTTCATTTCTTCGGTAACCATGAGAGCAACCAGTTGCTCAAAATTGGGAAGATTATCCCTTACATAAACTGAAGTGATAAAGGGTTTCCACTTCTCATCATCTCTCAAACCATTGAGAGTATAAGCCCCAAGATCGTCATCGTCTACGTGGCTTCCAATGGATCCCAATGCATCTGATAACTCCTTGACCTTAAGTATGTAGTCATTTATGCTACTCCCTGAGCTCTTCCTAAGGTTGTTGAGCTCATTCTTGAGTTGGATCTTCCTTGCTTTGGTGCTTGTTGAATAAAGCCTTTCAAGTGTCTCCCATACCTTCATGCTTGAATCCAAGTCTTGGATATGGCCGATCATGCTATTGCTAATGTGTTGGGAAAGGATAAAGATAACCCTCTTGTCTCTTTCATTCCATTCCCTAAAGGCCCTTCTCTGGTCATTGGTTGGATTCTCATCCAACCTAGGTCTTGGTTCACTTCCACTAATCAACCCCCAAAGGCCCTTGCCCATAAGATAGTTCGAGACCCTAAATCTCCATGGTTGATAGTTCCCTTTGTCTAGCTTTTCAATTTGAGTGTTGAAGTCTCCCATATCTAGTCTTTTATACTTGACCTAGCCCTTGGCTAATGCTCCAATGTGTGTAAAATGAAAATGAGGCTATGAGGTTACCTCAATCCAAAGCTTTCCTTAGATGGACACCTTGTGCTCTTGAAACTTTGAGTAGAATAGCTCCCCCTTGATGTGAGCTACCTCCAAGAAGCTTTTGTTGATGCAAATCTTCAACCACCAACTCCAAGAGGTCTTCTTGCTTGTATGTGATGCCTCCAAGATGCCCAAATCCTTTGATACCACTGATGGGGGAAGTATCTCAACCCCTAAGCAACGACGAAGCGTGAATGACCTCCACAGGTATCCTTCTTTGACCTCTGCACACCAAAAATGCTCTTACTCAGAGCTTATGCAGAGAACTTCAGTGAGCTTTTGTAGACCTGTAGTAGACACCAAGAGCTTTCCAACAAAACAAATTTCACTTCAAATGGATGCTTACACAAGGAGAAACAATGTCTACAACATGAGCTAGTTGAATGCTCGCAACTGCCAGTCAAGCAGATACCTCACTTCACTCCAGCAAGCTTTTCTCAGAGATTATACAGAGAATGAATCTCAAACTTGGGTCCACTTTAGAAGACTCTAATAGCTACCCAATGACACCAAAATCATAGCAAATGGATACATAGAGAAGGAGAATCAGCCCTTACAACAGAGAGCAAAATATTTCCAACAAAGCCTACACACCAAGAGAGATATCAATCACACAACTTCACTAAAATGAATGTTGATCCCATATTACTCAAAGAATGATCTAGAGACTTTGTGAGCATAAAATAGACTCTAATATCTATCCAATGAGACAAGAATTACATCAAATGGATACAATATGAGGGAGAACCAATGCTAACAACTCAGGGGTAGAGAGTTGCAACACTGCCTGCGCACACACATAGGTATGCCTACTAAAAGAAAACAAACAAGCAAGCAAGGGGCTAGCTTAAGCAAGGGGCTTGCTTATCACAACTCCAGCACTTAGTGCTCACTTTACATGAGCTAAAACTCCAAGAATATGGCCCAAAAGAAGTCGGGATACATGCTCCTTTTATAGTGAGAAGTGTGCCCCTAAAATCTAGG
Organism: Ceratopteris richardii; assembly: GCA_020310875.1. Taxonomy (NCBI): domain Eukaryota; kingdom Viridiplantae; phylum Streptophyta; class Polypodiopsida; order Polypodiales; family Pteridaceae; genus Ceratopteris; species Ceratopteris richardii. The sequence goes on from CM035427.1 coordinate 16,295,927, forward strand.
AACTACCTTTCTAAATCAGCCTCCTAACTTGGAGGAATTAGTTGAGATGACTTGGGGAGTGGTTGAGTGACTTTTCTTGATGGAATCTCGTGGCTTTTGGCTTCCTTTGATTGCTCCACATGTCCATAAAAGATTCCCCACGAATTTGTAGCTTGAAGCTTGACTTTTAACAGTAAAGACATTTTCAAATAGGAATTTTGCAGTCATGTGTGCATCATTCTTTTTTGTGGCCTTGGCCTCTATCCATTTGGTAAGATAATCTGTCGCAACAATAGTGTATTCAGCATGAGTACCTTTTGCAGGGGGGTTAATGGGTCCTACAAAGTCTATACCCCACTTAGCAAAATGCACGTCCTCCCATCATGGGTTTCAATGGCATTTCATCTCTTCGAGTAGGAAATTGAGTTCTTTGGCACACATCACATCTCTTAACATAGGTATGTGCATCCATGTCAAGAGTGGGCCACCATAATCCTGCAAACAGTATGGCTTTGATTATCCTATCGGGGCCAAAATGACCTCTTGCAAAACCTTGGTGTGCAGTCTCTAATATGCTCAAATAATCCCTCTCATGAACACATTGTATTAAGTATCCGTCTCGTCCTCATTTGTATAGGTTTTCGCCAATTAGTGAATAGTCTTGAGCTTCTTGCTCTAGACTTCGTTGTCCTGCTAATGTCATTCCTTGAGCGAATGTTTTCATCCTCAAGTATGTCACTAATGGTTCACTCCATTCTGGTGTGAGAGACATATGATATAACGTGGCATGTTCTACCGATGGTCTTTCACAACAAATAGGGCATTCTCTACACAACTTGTAGACATCTGTTTCCATAGAGGGCCAATATATTCCTAGTCTCTATAGAGTCTGCAAGGTACAATTTTTTGAATGATGTTGCTTTAATGCACCTACATGTGCTAATTGCAACCAGTTCGCGTGTTTTGATTCATGTACACAACAAGCAAGAATCTTTTGATTATCGTGTTTATATATACTTCCTGCTATTATTTGATATCTTTGAGACTTGGTAATCTCTCCTTCCTTGATCCTTATCTTAGGATTCTTGGGTCCATATGTGAGAATAGGGACAATAGGGTTAGCCCATTCTGGTACTATCTCAAGTTTAAACAAATATGCATCGGGTAATTCATCAGCTATTCTTTGAGGAGATTCTCATGTGGTTAGTCTTGAGAGGTGGTCAGCTCTGAGATGGGTTTTTCCTTTCCTGACTACTACTTCAAAGTCGTACTCCATGAGTAATAGAAACCAACGTATCAATCATCTGGTATTACATGGCTTAGTGACTAAGTACAGTAATGCTTCATGATCAGTGAAGAACTTGAACTTATTTGCCAACAAATAATGCCTGAATTTCTTTACTACATAGATCATTCATAATCCTTCTCGTTCCGTAGTGGTATAATTTCTTTTTGCCGTGGTACAAACAGTCGTCGTTGTCTATTAAATGGATAATTTTCGGTGTTGTGGTTGGTGTACTTCTACTCATCGTAAGAGTACATGTTAGGCCCCTAGTTGGTTTTCTATCGTAAGGGTAAGGTTGTGATAACCCTAATCCTTCTCTCGTGAAGACATGAGATGGATGATCTCCACCGCAAAGTGTGCAACTTCTTAACATTGACACTCTCAAGGGGGGGTTCTGGTAGTTCCTTTGTCCTTGTACTCCTAATTTCTTGGCCAATAACTCTGCCAATTCCTCCACATCACTCGAACTAGAAGCCTCATTGCTCCTTGTATCCTTTGATTTGGTAGAATTTTGTGTGGTTTTGAGATCCTTAGCTAAATTGTCTTCCAAATCTATGCACCCTTGAAGACACTCATTGAGGGTTTGCAACCGTTTTACGTATACTAAGATTCTCAATGTTTTGTTGGTTAGACCTTCTAAAAATAGGGATATCATTTTCTGCTGAGAAGGTCTCTTTGTCATAGGGCATCGGTCTACGTATTGATTAAATCTTGGTGCTGCATTTTTTACTGTTTCATTAGGAGTTTGTTTGAAACTATGTATTAAGGATGATGAATTGTGCTTAATCCCTCGCTTAGTCAATTCCCCAATAAATTCTTGGAAGAATTATTTGATATGGTCAAAGCAATTTGGGTCCAAGGATTGAAACCAAGTTAAGGCTATTCCCATGAGGGTTAGCCCAACGGATTCATATTGCACGAAAAAGTCATCCACTTGCTCTGCTTGCAACACTTTCTTGAATTCTGCAATGTGTTCATAGGGCTCTCTTATGCCATCGTAATGATTTCGCATACATCTGGCCACTTGGATTGGTCTCAGTCTTCTTCCTCGCTCCGAGGATCGAATTCTGATGGGAGTGGCAAATTTTACTGGGTGCATTCCAGCTCCTACACCTTGGGGTGGTTCTGCCTTAAAGGTGGTTCTATTCATATTTCCCATTCCCTGGCTAGATTGTCTATGTGGGTTAATTCCTGGCATGGTGGATTGCACCTAAGGTAAGTTGGGCATACTACATTGGCTCGTTTGTCCTGACATCACATTTTCTGTTCTTTGTTGGGTGTGGAATGGTTTTTGTGAGGTACTGGCCTCATCTTGAGGAGGGAATATAGGCAGACCCATGTATTTTAATCTAGACCTATCCACTTTATCTACAGACCAATATCTCCTTTGATTTTGATCTAGGTATGTAACTCTAGATGGATTTTTTGGATCCCTTAACTCGTATATAGTTGTTGGGCTGATGCCCTCTCCTTGCGTCAGTGAATCAATTTGTAGGAGTAGATCTGATCCATGTATCAAGTACACATCCATTAGATGGTCATCTTGGGATATCATGTTCCCTCTCAATACTTGAATCATTAGTGACTTTCCCCTCAGGGTAGCCACCGTATCTCCATTGTTGGTTCTCCCAAAAGTTCCTTGTCCCTCTAACTCTCCTCTATCGGTAATTTGATTAGGTTTTCAGCTACTACATAGATCTGGCCCATCTTGTCCACTTAAACTCCACCTTCCTACTTGGTAGATAGTCTTTGAACTATTTCTAATTCTGTTATCATCCTTGCTACTAATCTATGTAGACCATCGAGGTAGATGGGTATTCCTTGCAAGTTAGTGGATATGTTTTGAAGACACATCTGGTATTCCCCTTCCACTGCAAACATAAAACCTTCCCTAGGTACACAACTATGCATGTCTTCAAAAGCCATGAGTCTTTCCATGTTAAAATACATTTCTGAATCACTCATTTGTGAACTGAGCACGTAGTGATAACCACTGAGTTGTGAGCCAACGACTTGGTTGTATGGGGGACTAGCCTCCGCTGATTTGATACTTTGTCTATCTTTTTCTAAGGGTCTACTTGAACTCAGGTTCCTAACCCTTGTCTACAAGTTTAAAATTTTCCTTTCTATTGCTCGAAATCCTTTGGAACCCCTTCCTTCATAGTTCCCATGAGCTTTCCAATGAACCCAAAATCACAACAAATGGATTTCATATGAGAAATTTATGCCAATTTAGGGTTCTGGGGGTTAAAACAGGGTAACAAGATCTCTATGGCAGTACCTCAGAATAGGCAATAAGATACCTCTTTTTTCCACGATACCTGATACTACTACGGATGATACAATACCACCAAGGTGATACCAACTTCCATGATATGATACTTATATCCAGACGATATGACACTGGAAGTGGTCACGATATAATACCTTACTTCTCATGATATGATACCTTTTAGGTGATCACGATATGATACCACAAGGTGCACGATAGGATACCTCTGACTGGCATGACACGATACCAACATCACGATGTGGTACCAAGATAGCTAACGATACGATACTTGATTGCCTCACGATACGATACCGGTAATTAGGATGATACGATACCAATGAATTCTCGGGATGATACGATACGAATTTATCAAACGATATGATACCAATCTGTAAACGATACAATATCACTCGATAGACGATACAATACCTTGACCGACATGATACGATACCACCAAAATGATGGCGATAGGATACTTAAGATCATCATGATACAATATCGAGTATGCTCATGATACAATACTTGGTGGACCACGATACGATACCACCGAAGGACCGCGATCATGATACCAACACTTGGTGATACACGATACTCGACAAATATCGTGATACATGGGAGTTCTGGTATCACAATACCAAAACTCAACCGGACACAATACTTGGAGTTTTTGACACCCCATTTTAAAATTTTTTGTACATATGTGTACCTTATGCCCTTTTGTCACTCTTATGTATCTATAGATGCAAAAACTCTCACCTATTCCATGATATTGCACTCGCAATACCAGACGTAGGTAGTCTCAATCCGCACGATACTTCACTCAGTTTGTGATGTTTTGAGAGGATTTCAAGTCTATTTCTTCAGTTTTTTAGCTCTCAACGCCCTCTATGCTTGTTGCTCATAGCCACAAGTGAAAATGAAGTGAATGTACAATTGAAAATGGAGGAAATATGAGAAGATGAAGGTGGGAGGAAATGGTGGTGATGGTGAAGATGAAGATGAAGAAAAACTCAGAAACTGAACTTAAAATGGTGATTTTTTTTACCTTCCAATGTCGCTACTCTATGTCTTACCATCATATGCTTGTCCTCCAAGCTCTCTCCCTAACAACAACACCAAATTTGGTGTCAGTCTATGTTGGGGGATTCTTGGACAAGAAGAGATTTGAGTATTTGTAGGAGAAAAAGGGAAAGACAAGAAGAAAGATACACACTGGAAGCCTCTGTCGATTGATTATAATGAGACAAATACAATGGTGATGCAAAATACAATCCAATGCTTTTGTGAAAAATCCCACAGAGTGCTCAATTACAAAATACCAAATACCAAAGGTCTTGTTGTTGCCGGCCTCCTCTACACCAGACCTCCACCTTCTCCAAGCCTGCACTTGTGCACACTTTGCACCAAGCTTCCAATAAGGGGGAGGGATGGACACCTTCTGTCTGCACGCGCACACTGCAATGAGACCTTGGGATCCTTGGGGAACTAGCTTAACACTTCTCTGCACACTTCCTTAGTCACTCTTCATGCACACCTTGCACTTCACTTCTCTGCATCGCACACTATGTGTCTCTTGCACTTCTCTCTCTTGCCTCACTTAGACTATGTGCACCTTGCTTATGTTGACGACATGATCGCTCCTACTTCATCTACATTGGTATCCGCATGAGTGCATCTCCATTTTGTATCCAAGAAGCACTCCATTTCTAGTCTATTTCCATTTTATATTGTATTTCCTTTGTAGTTGGGTACCTTGCCATGTGCTTCTACCAGTTGTATTCATTCTCCTTTCAGGAGACTTATCTCACATATGATGTACTTTTGAGAGCCCCTCCCAAATCTATATAAGGAGGGCCTCTCCCCTCATTTGTACTTGGTTAGAAGCTTGAGGAGCCTATTCCATGCTCTTGGCAAGCTCGTTTCTAATCCACATGAGTTTACCCATTTCATGGTCTACTCATTTTGTGTCTCACACATTCTTTGTTTTGTGAGAGTACTTTACTTTTCATTTTGCTTCCGCGTGCGTACTCTCTACATGGTATCAGAGCGCTAGGTGGAGGTCTTGGTGGTGCGTTTGGTGGTCGTTTTGGTGGTGGTGCTTGACTTTGGTGGTGTTGCCCTGCAATCATTTGGAGAAGCATTTTGCCATCATTTTACTCTTCGGGGCATCATTTTGCCCATTTTTCCACCCTTCCACCCATTTTCCTTCATCATTTTGTACGCTTGTTACCCCCATTTTCCCACCCTCCTACCCTTATTCTATCATTTTCGTGCTCCATTTCAACATTTTATAGTGCTTATAAGCACTCTTTTACATTCATCTTACTCATACAGTTTGAGGATTTTCGATCCATCTCAAGTTTGTGAAGTGTTCACAACACTTTTGTGACACCCATTCATCAATTTTGAAAGTGTTTTTTTTCAGTCCATTGTTTGATGCATCTTTAATTTTGCAAAGGCTATCAACACTTGATTCAGTTTGAACTGCCGATCTAGTTCATTCGGAATTGTTTGACTGCCCCAATGGCGATGCTCCCCACGGTCGATGCCTTCAGCCCGGCAATGCCGATGAACACCTGAAACTTGATAGCCAAATCTCCCAGCGCCAATGTGCGTAAAGCCCATACGATAGGTCTGAGAAGAAGCAGACATAGAGCCCTCAGTGGACCGCCTGCCTCCAAAGCCACGAGCATATATGAGCAGCATCTAGAATCAATTTCACTATTTCTTCAATCTCAGGAACCCAATACGACCTCAGCTTGATGCGAATTTTTTGTTTTGGAAGAGCCAGTCGAGGTGCTTGTGTTGTGCTCGCTCTGATGGGCAATAGAGCAGCAGATTTTTCATTCAATTGCAATGGAGCTTGTGAACATGTTTGAAACAAGGTTGATAACCCATACCCTCTCGACAAATCAGCAATTCGGAGACCATCGAAGTAGGCATTGGCATTGCACAGTCTCAAATTGCACCCGGGCATAGTTTCTTCGACACGCCTTTTGTGTTGTCTACTTGGTCCATAACACTGTAATCAGTTTGTCATTTTTGCTTCAACCCATCATCTACGTGCTCTGTTGTAGACAATCGATAGGGAAAGTTCGGATCAGAGAGAGAGAGAGAGAGAGAGAGAGAGAGAGAGAGAGAGAGAGAGAGAGAGAGAGAGAGAGAGAGAGAGAGAGAGAGAGAGAGAGAGAGAGAGAGAGAGAGAGACGGTCTCCACCATAGCTGTAGCTATTCCATTCTCTGCGCTGTGCTATCCACTATGGAAGAGAGAGAGCTTCCATTCTCTGCGCTGTGCTATCCACTTCTTAGGGTGAATCAGCTGATTCTTTGACTTCATTCCTCGATCCATCTCGTTCGGTGCTGCCTCCGATTTCCTTTGCTGTTCTATCCTTTGCCACTTGCTTCCGTCCATCATACTTGGCAACTACAGGCCTGTGATGGATTCGCTTCCAAGTTGATTATAGTCGTTCCCAGACGATACAAACAGGAGGGAGAAAATCCATCGAGCAGCCATTTCTTCTACAAGCAGTAACCAGTACAGCGATTGATGTGCGACTGTTGAGCGAGGGGTGTTAGATGTAGGCGTGGTTTTTTTCTTTGCATGCTACCCAGATGCCATGTATCAGTGCAACGTGCCACGTGATTAGCTATCTAGAGGTGCCAGAACGTTCTGCGCCATTTTGATAAAGCCAACTGATGCACGGTTGCAGTGAGAGCTAAGATTTGCCGTGTTTTTGGAGGCAGAATCTGCAGATTTGTAGGTGAAGATCCGGTGGTCACTGGAAGTGGAGCCAAATTTCTATGAGTGATGAATGCTATTCCAATTTTGGCATATCCACCTATTGGTTAGTTGTTGACCGACCTGCATTCCACGCATAGAACCATTGAACAGTGTTGTAGTAATCATTGCCACCATTAGGATCATTGTAGTACTAGCCATTATCATCATCCAGCGAACTTTCTGAATTAGTACAATCTACGGTGTGTAGGATAGTCCCCACCGCTGAAAACAAATAACTGTTTTGCTCGCAGAACAAATCTCTGAGTTGATTGCAGCTGACTAACGATTTCGAATCCTCTGAGCACCTTATTGAGATTGCCTAAGTGCATTGTATTGTGACCACCCATTTGATTTTGGGCATTTTTTTATGACACTCCATCAAACGGTATTTTGTATTTCCTCACAAGTATTTCATCATTAGGCATCACTTATAATTGCCCAAGGGTTCATCCCTTAGTTTTTATCACCCTAAACACATTTTAAGAAAAGCACCAACTTTTGGCACACTCTAGGCACTAAGTGCCCTCTCTTGTACCTCAAAATATAAGAAAGAGGAGTATTGTGTGTATGCACTTGTGGGTTGGAGGCTAGTCTAAGCCCACCCACAAGTGTAGCTCAAGCATAAGCACCACCTCCTTTACTTGTCAATCCGCGGAGACGTGAGGACCGGTATGAAGACCACGAGCAAGTGAAGGTACAAGTGTGTGAGTGAAAGCACACCAACATGCACACACGCACACAAGATAAGACCAAAGAGAGGAACAATGAAATGCTTCGATTGCAAAAGAGTTCTCTTACAAAAGCTCTATTCTCTAACAAGCTAACCCCAAAAGTGAGCTCTCTAGCTCTTTTTATAGTTTTTGGACTAGTTTTGGCCTTGTCCTGACCTAGTGTTCGGCCTAGTTAAAAATTAGGTTCCAGGGCTTATTCGAGGGCTCAAATGAAGTCTAAAAATTATGAAAATTGGTAGGATGATACTTCTAATACTTCTCAAGCTCGAGGACTCCTCGGCTTGAACAAACTGGAGTTACAAAAATAGAAAATGGTATTTACAATGGTTTTTTGTGATGAAAATCACTATTTTTATAGGGATTTCTTCCGAAAATTTGACATACACTTCTTGGAGCTCCCTACTTGCCCCTTCTTCTTGTCTGTCCACTTCTTTGATGTGCTCCTATGCTTTTTCCTTGACCTTCAGCTTCAACATTCCCCCCCTCTCGATTCTGTCGTCCCTGACAGACCCTTGTTGTAATGGTTGTTCCATGTAGTGCTTTGAGAGGTAGTGTCTGTTCGGTAGGAACAAGAGCCGTCTACCTTCCAAATGTGGCAGGGTTGGTTGTCCAGTTCTTCATTTGTCACTAGAAGCTTTTGGAAGTTGTTGTCCCTTGGTATGCACTCCTTCCTTGGATTCCAACATGATTGTGTTGTTGTGAGTCGCCATTGATGGCCTCTAGATCTTGTTAAGATGATGTTCATAGTAATCATGCCAAGTACCCATAATAAATGATGGGTAAGTGAGTTCGTGCATGGGTTGAGGAAAATATGTGCCTTGTGCATGGCCTTGTAATGTAGCCCTATACATGCTTACTTGGAAAATGCATTGGAAGAAGTATGGTGCAAAAATTGGGGTCTTGAGCTAAGTGCTCAAGGGTATTGTAGCTCAGTGATGAGTAGCACCTCCTTTAATGTCAATCCGGGAAGACATGAGGATGGTATGAAGACCTCGAGCAAGTGAAGGCACAAGTGCGTGAGTGAGAAGCACACTGACATGCACACACATACACACACACACGCACACAAGGTAAGGCAAAGGATGAGAAGCAATGGAGTTCTTTAGATTACTTTCAAAAAGCTCTTACAAGTTCATTTCAATTACAATCCACCCTCAAAAATGAGCTCTCTAGCTCCTTTTATAGTTTTTGACTAGCTTTGGCCCTGTTCAGACTTAGTGTCCGGCCTAGTTAAAAATTAGGTTCCAGGGCTTATTAGAGGGCTCAAACGAGATCTAAAAAATATGAAAATTGGCAGGTAGATACTTCTAAAGCTCCTCAAGCTCAAGGACTCCTTGGCTTGCACAAAATGGAGCTAAAAAAATACGAAATGATATTTACAATGGTTTTTAGTGATGAAAATCACTATTTGTGTAGGGGTTTTCTCTATTGATTTGTCATACACCTCTTTGAGCTCCCATGCACACACATACACACACACGCGCACACAAGGTAAGGCAAAGGATGAGAAGCAATGGAGTTCTTTAGATTACTTTCAAAAAGCTCTTACAAGTTCATTTCAATTACAATCCACCCTCAAAAATGAGCTCTCTAGCTCCTTTAATAGTTTTTGACTAGCTTTGGCCCTGTTCAGACCTAGTGTCCGGCCTAGTTAAAAATTAGGTTCCAGGGCTTATTAGAGGGCTCAAACGAGATCTAAAAAATATGAAAATTGGCAGGTAGATACTTCTAAAGCTCCTCAAGCTCAAGGACTCCTTGGCTTGCACAAAATGGAGCTACAAAAATACGAAATGATATTTACAATGGTTTTTAGTGATGAAAATCACTATTTGTGTAGGGGTTTTCTCTATTGATTTGTCATACACCTCTTTGAGCTCCCTACTTGCTCTTTCTTCTTGTGTGCTCAACTCCTTGATGTCTTGAAAAATTAGATGGCCTACTTGCCAGATCTTCTTTGACTGCCATGCCTGCTTGTGCTGTCCCTTCGCTCTGACTCTCTTCGTCTTGTGGCTCCTTCAGTTCCCTGACTGCTGCCAACACCCCCCCCCACTCTCGCGTCTGTCGCCCCTGACAGACCCTTGTCTAGAGGATTTTTGAACATAATATTGGACGACATCGGAGGCTAGGTGGTGTTCTTCGAGTCGTAGGCCGCGTGCTAGATCTGTGAGCAAATCATCCCAATTCACAGGTCCGGGAACATCCGGATGAGGCACCCTCAATTGTTCTGAGTGAATAGTTCTCTCCACAGCAAATAATTGGAGGAGATGTGATGGTCTGGGTATAAAGATTTCGGAGTGGTATTCCCAGAATCCTGTGATGAACATCTCCTCAAATGTCTGTTTAAAGCAGGCTGGGAGGTACTTGATTCTGGCGTGCCAAGCATATATTACTTCAATTGATGGGGTGGTACTCATATCGTACACCAGATCCTGGTTTCCTGTCACGAAGCCTGCTCCTGAGAAGTGGGGGTCCTTAATATTCTTAAACGTCCTGAAAGTGATCAGCATTAATTCAAATATTTTCATACATATCTGGGCCATCACATCGGGATTATTGCGTAGCCGAATGCTCCAGTATCTGATTGTAGAAATCATGTAGTTCACCGTGGGGGGTCCTCGTGGAGGTGCTAGATAAACGTAATTTAACCATTTTGCGCAGGCTTTGATGTCTCTGACGGCAATAGTGAATTCAGGCCAGGTGCGTCTTCGAAGAACTGGAACGTAACAAGGATTATATTTAATAAACAACGGCATATTATTCCAGGTTCGGACCATTTCAGGATATGTTTCCAAAAGCCTGATCCTCCAGGTGGGTTGATGGATGGAACCACGCTTATCACTTTCGGGTATATCATCTAGACCAAATTGTGTAGCGAATGTGGGAGGCTTGCCGCATCGTCGTTGAATCTCGGCGTTGTAATCGGCCAAAAGTATGCAGTATGGCACATATTGGTCATTATTGGTGCCGATCCATCTATGATGAGACATGCTTCTGAAATATTCTGACTTTATGACAGTTTCTTCTAGGTTCGCTAGTGATTGGATCTGAATGGCCACCCGTTCTTCGTGTGTGTTCGCTGTCTTTTCCAGTGTCTGAAGCCACTCGGGTGCTTCCACTTCCAAGGTGTCTAGTCCCTCTGAGGTTCGTTGCCCGCCTGGCATTGGCATAGGAACATACGGTTCTTCGTACAAATCATCTACCTCAATAGGGACCAACTCTTCTGGCTCTGGTTCTACTACTGGAGAGGGCTGCCTCTCGTATGTCAGTAACCTCTTTTGTAATTCTGCCACCTGCTCAGTTAAGGCCTTTACCTCGTCTGAGGTAGAGGTTGATGGGACGCTCTTCGGTTGTTCTTCCTGTTCCTTAAGTCTGCTCCGTAGTGTGTCACGTTCTCTTTCCAAGTCATCATGGGCTTCCAGGAGATCTGCATAGCTTTCCAAAATGGTTTTCATCGTCTCCAAGGGAATTGCTTTGAACTGCTCTGGATCTATCTCGTGGGGAGAGCCTTCCATTGCCGCTTCTAGATTCTCTTCATTTTGTTTCTGCAGTCTCTTGTTCTCTTCAAGTGCCGTGGCCATATGTTTCCTGAGTAACGCCAAGTTACGTCTGACTCGTAGGTTATCGGCCTGGTATACTTCGAGCAAAGCTTCTAGTTGTTTGACGCCTGATTCTGTCGATGGTTGGGGTGCCTCCAATAGTGTTTGGTGAGCCTGCTCAAGCGTTGTGTAACTTTGATTCACATCTGCATTTTCCTCTTCCAGCATTTTAAATTGCCTTTGTAAGTTCTGGTGATTTGTTGTCAGTTGTTGATACCGGCCGTCCAGAGCTCTGTACTCATTTTGAAGCTGATATACACATTGATTTAATGCTAGAAATATGCTATTTACATTAAATGATGCAGGGAGGGGTGAAGATGCAGGGGGAATGGGGGCAGGAAGGGGAGTTGTGAATGATGTGGATGCAAGTGGAGATGTGGGTGGAGGGGGTATGGGAGATGGAGGTGGCATGGGGGGAGGGAGCGGTGCAGTGGCAGGAGATGTTTCCATAGTGTCAAATGTTTGAGTGACCGTGTAGATGGGGATCGTGGGTGGGGTGGATGTGACGTTAGTGAAGAGAGTGGTGAAAGTGGGCATGGTGACTCCCCCGAATTGGATTCCCGGAGAGAGTGGAATTCCCATGACGATGGTGGTGGTAGTGGACGTGGTGGTGATAGTGTCATGTGGTGGAGTGAGTTGTGTAGTGAGAGGTGGGGATGGTGGTGACAGTGGTGCTTCCTGATGTTCGTCTGCTTGCGTTGTATCTCCTGGTGCTGATACATTGATATGAATTTGTTTCCCGGACCTCATGGGACGGGCGGGAACTCTTTTCTCAAATCGGTGAATGTAGGCCATTGCCTCATGAATGGCCTCATCCAATCCTACTGCATCGGCGTGTAGGTTTATGGACTCGATGAACATGTCATCCACGCCTTCCTTTGCCAGCAATTGGTTCATGAGTTTCTTGCCTGCTTCCAGTGACATTTTATGTTGTTCTTGAACTAGCTGCATGGTTCGATATAGTCTTTTTATTTGAGCCGAATACGCGGGGGCACTTGCTAACTCTGAAAGTTCGTCATACTCTTGTTCCTCGTAGGCTTCTTCCTCTTGTTCAGTCTCTTGTTCCTCGACGTCGACTTCTACAACTTGCGGTTGGGTGGGGACTGACGTTCTTGTATGGGGTTGTGGTTCCTGAGCTCGCTCTGTCCGTTTCGAGATTAGAGTCATAGATTAGTCTAGCCACTTCTTCATCAGTGAGATCATTGAGAGTAAAGCCCTGTGGAAATTCCAAATCTGATGGGACGGGTGGAAACACCAGATTGGGTCCCTTTGTACTTGGTCTTGGTAGCCGGATGGTGAATGGTCTAACTCGTCGTGTCTGGGGAGGGGTAATCTCTGGTGTAGTGGTGGCTCCCCTTGGTTGAGCGCAGGGTAATTGGACTCCCCCTCGCATCTTCTTTGATGGAGGACCTGCCGCTGAGAGCCTTCTCTGGAATTCCTGGGCCCGGGACCATATGAGTGCCCGCTGAATAGGCACGTCATAGGCCAGACATCGATAGATTATCTTGGTCAGAGCACAACATCCGTGGAGCACATTTTTCTGCTTCTTGTTCCACCGTTGATGGGCTAGGTGGATCTGATCTATGATCCAATGTGGTACGTTGATAGGCAGGTTTTCTGCCTCTGCTAAATACAAGCTAAACCATATCTTCTTTGGGGGCATGGTGAATCTTTCCTGGGTGGGGAAAGCAAAGTGCTGCATGACGGTTCGTAGGTGAAGGGCGATGGTCGGTGTCATTGCTACCATATCCTTCAGCTTATTGAGATCTTTATGTTTCATTCTACCTGGAACCATTGTTTCCTTTTCAGTAGGAATGTGCATACCATACATGCCCAATGCTTCTCGTACCAGATTGAGGGTCAGCTTGAATCTTTTAAGTTCGTGGCCCGGCAATAGTGAGGGCAACACAAAAGTGCTGTCGCCTCCCTTGGCCCTGCTTGGAGTGATGGTACTGATAAGATAAGAACAACATAAGAAATCTGGCTTCGGTAAGTGGGCCCTGAAGTAACTGTCCAGGCCAGCTTTGGTCCATACTGAGCGCATTACTTCGGCATTCTGATAGCTCTCAAATTCGCGCGTGAAGAAATGGTAGCGTCCCCATTTACCATTAAACTCCAATTCTGCTTCCCAAAAATAGGTTCCATCACCCAATGGTCCTGCAACATCGCTGAACCAATGAGCGTGTTTGCCCACTTGAGAGGTGTGCCCCTGGGGAGGATCCTGAACTGGGAGTACATGCACAGCTTGAAGTTCTTGCGGTCTTTCGGTAAGATGTGGTTCGAGGAGGAGTGTTTCTATATCCACAATCTGTGCGCTGGATCCGGCGTGAGAACTGGCACCTCCGGATTCTGCCATGGCCCTGCTTGCTTGTTGGTTCTGTGAGAATATAGAACCGTGTGTTAACATTGTAATGGACAGAATAAACCCGTTGTTGTCCCTGTTACAACATTAACATGAGGTAGATGATGAGTCAGTGGTTAGTAAGTGCACGATGACAGTGTGTGTAGTTAGTGCCTGGATAGTCCTAGGAGCTAGATGGAAAGATGCACTGTCTGACTACTGCAGTTAGTAAGTGGAGATGAATTCACAGATTGGGGTCGGGGGTTTTATTACAAGTCTTGGGTTGCCAAACACCATGGATGGCTTTTGGTCTTGGATTTGTGGAGACTCGGGAGGGTTGCATGAGTAATTCTGCTGGGAGTTGTTGTGTCATTGGGACCCATCTACAAGTGAGTCTGTGCGTGCTTCTAGGTGGCAGTGTGTTCGAGTGTATCAGACAAGAGTGGGTGGCGGCTGCTTGAGCGAGTGAACCCTGTCGTGTATGATGTGAATTGTGTGGGAATAGTTGAGCCCGCAAGCAAGCCTTAGGCACCCAAATTTGTCTTGATTGTGGGTCAGCGTTCATCGACTTCTTGGGTATCCAAATAGATTTTATTTTCTCAACAGAGGTTCTAGGAGTCCTCTTATTAGCATCAAGTTGTTGATTACTAATAGGAAGTTGAGACCGTTGTTGCAGCTTAGTTACGGCCGGCAGCTCGTCTTTCCGCACCCACATTTGTTTCATCGGCTGAGTTGTTCTGCTTCGCGCATTCTTTTGGTCTCTTGCCTGGAGAGTCTTCAGTGATTGATCTGCCCTTAGTTGTTGCCTCCTTCTGGCCTTTGGAAAAGAAGGGAGTTCCATTGTGGTTCTGACTCCTTTTTTGAGATCTTCATTCTTCTGCATCACATAGCCTTGGACAAGAACAACATGGTCAACTTCATGTGCACCCCTGGAGGGACCAGGAGTCCGTGCCTTTTCTAGTTCCTTGAGTGCTCCATTATTTAACTCAATTGTAATTCTAGTTTGATTCACCCATACCTGAAGAAGTCCACTTCTTAGGTTTAAGTTGACTGCTTGGTCATAGATCCAGTCTTGACCCAAGACAAGAGGTTCAGTGAGGTCCTCATCTTGACATACTAGTACTTTAACTGTCATTGCCTCATCATGAATATAGAGGGGAAGTTCCACCTCGCCCATGCAAGGGGTTTCCACGCCTCCCAATCCTATGAGATATGCTTCCACAGGATTGACAGTTAATTGCAACTCTTGATAGTAAGACAATTTAAGAGCACTAGTGGCTGCACCTGAGTCAATCAAAGCTCTTACAGTCCTTGCACTCTTTCCTTGTCCTATATCTAAGGTTATGAAAGGACGTCGATCAGTTATCCTATGTGAGCTAACACCTGAAATTTCACACATAGCCATGTCATATCCTTGATCTGCATATGCATCTTGCCTAGGGTGCTCTCTACCTTGTCTTCTTAATTTCATTCTCCGTATGCGCTCTAGGGCTTCTGCTTGAGCTTCTTCTCGAATTCTCTTTTCTTCCTCTTTGCGTTTCTTAGCAGTATTGAGTCGACTTAGCATTTCCTCTGTGAGAGGTTCCTGATACAACTTGACTCTGCACCCGCTGATATAACTTGGGAGAACATCGCCTTCTAATGTGGCTAGTTGCACTGCTCCACTTGTTGAGATTCTGTTAATGATCATGGGTCCGTAACCTCTCTTTTCCAGTTTCCTCGCATGTTGCTTCAGTGTGTAGACTAAAACTAAGTCACCCGCCTTTAAACCCTTATCCTTAATGTGGGCATCAAAGTATGCCTTCTGTCGTTTCTTGGCTGCATATATCCCTGCAGCCGTCCTCAGTCTTGTTTCTCCTAATCGTTCAAGGTCAAAAAGTCTAGAGGAGAGTTCATGACCCGTCCATTCATGCTCTTGTGCTACTTTCAATGTAGGTATTAAGAAGTCCAAAGGTAGCACGGCGTTTTGGCCAAATACCATCTGAAAGGGGGTGGCTTGGAGTACCGTTTTGTAGGCGACTCGGTATGCCCAAACAGCATGGTGTAGCTGTTTGTCCCAATCAGAGCGTTTATTATTCACGAGCTTGGTCAACACATTGCACAGAATCTTGTTTGTGCTTTCGGCTTGCCCATTAGCTTGTGGGTCGTAGGGGGCAGAATTCTTATGAACTACCAAGAATTCTTGGAGCAAATTTTCAATTACTTCGTTCAAGAAGTGAGTGCCTCTATCACTTACTAACTCTATAGGTAGCCCGTATCTTGTGAATACATTCTCAAACAAAAACTTAGCTGTTGTTTGAGCATCGTTCTTCGTTGTGGCTTTTACCTCTACCCACTTTGTTAGATAGTCTGTCGCAACAATGATATATTCTGCATGGGAACCCTTAGCTGGGGGATTAATAGGACCTACAAAGTCTATTCCCCACTTAGAGAATACACGTCCACCCATCATAGGTTTCAGTGGCATCTCATCTTTACGTATAGGATATTGAGTTCTCTGACAGACATCACATCGTTTCACATAGGTATGTGCATCCATGTGAAGAGTCGGCCACCAGAAGCCCGCAAATAGTATTGCCTTGATCACCCGATCTGGTCCAAAGTGTCCTCCTGCTACACCTTGGTGAGCAGTGTCCAAGATCTTGAGATACTCACTCTCATGGACACATAGTCTCAGGTAACCATCTTTACCACGCTTGTATAGATTATCACCAATGAGTGAATAATCCTGGGCTTCTTGTTCTAAACTCCTTTGCCTAGCCAGAGTCATGTCTGGAGGGAATGTTCTCGTCCTTAAGAAGGATACTAGAGGTTCACTCCAATCTGGCACTATGGACACTTGATAAAGAGTGGCATGTTCCACAGGTGGTTTAGTGCAACAGATTGGGCATTCCTTGCACATCTTTTGGACATCAGCTTCCATAGTTGGCCAATGTACTCCTAGTCTCCTTAGTGTCTGTAGGGTTCGTTGTTTTGAGTAGTGTTGCTCTAATGCACCTACATGTGCTAATTGCAACCACTTCGCATACTCGTCCTCTTCTACACAACAAGCCAAGATTCCTTGATCTGTGTGCTTGTACATGCTTCCTGCCATGATGTGGTACTTTTGGGCTTTCACAACCTCTCTATTCTGTGTGTTTACTACTGGATGGTTAGGCCCGTATGTCAATACTGGCACTAATGGCTTAGCCCACTACGGTACCACTTCCAAGTTAAACAAGTAAGCATCAGGAAGGTCATCTGATACTCCTTGTGGGGCTTCTCCAGATGTGAGCCTAGAAAGATGATCAGCTCTCAAATGAGTCCTCCCTTTCCTTACCACAACCTCGAAATCATATTCCATTAGTAAGAGAAACCATCTTACTAATCTTCCTGTATTGCATGGCTTGTTCACGAGGTATAACAGTGCTTGGTGATCAGTAAAAAATTTAAACTTATTTGCAAGCAAATAGTGTCTAAATTTCTTGACTGCATATACCATGCCTAAGCCTTCTCTCTCAGTGGTGGTGTAATTTCGTTCAGCTGCATTCAGTTGTCGACTAGCATAGGCAATTGGAAGATCCATATTACCTTCACCAGTAGGTTGTGCCAGCACACATCCAATGGCATAATTGGATGCATCCACATGAACATGGAAAGGCTTATTCCAATCTGGCGTGGTCAAGATTGGTGCTGAACATAACCTTCGTTTAAGCTCATTGAAGGAATTCTCACATTCCTCAGTCCACTCAAAGTTTGTCAGAAGTCCGTACATGGGCTTTGCAATGACAGCATACAAGTGAATGAACCGACGGTAGTAACCACAATGTCCCATGAAAGCTTGTACTTCCTTGACATTCCTTGGCCTAGGTAGCTCTGCTATGGCTCTCACTTTCTCTTCGTCAGTAGATATGCCATTCTTTGACACTATGTGTCCTAGAATCTTGCCTTGCCTGACCATAAAAACACACTTTTCTGGGTTTAGGCAGACTTGATATTCTCTACATTTGTCAAAGATTTGTCTGAGTTCAGGAATATGAGTTTGTCTAATGTTGGAATGAGCACAAAGATCATCAACATAGACTTCTAAGTTTTTCCTCAGGAACTCCTTAAATACATGGCACATTAGTCTCTGGAAGGTAGCTGGTGCATTGGTAAGCCCAAATGGCATTACACGAAAGGCAAATATACCCCATTCTGTGGCAAAAGCTGTTTTATGCTGATCTTCTGGAGCTATGGCTACTTGATTGTAGCCCGAAAATCCATCGAGGAAGCTGTACACTTCCTTGCCTGCTACTCTTTCTAAGAGATGTTCTGTGATGGGAAGCGGATAGTTATCTCGGATTGTGGCTGCATTGACCTTCTTTAAGTTAATGCATACACGTAATTTACCATTCTTTTTTGGCACCACTACGATGGGGGATACCCACTCAGTGTGCTCAATTTCATAGATAAATCCAGCTTCAACCAGTCTATCTATCTCCTCTTTGATCTTAGCCGCATAATTATCGTTATATGTATAGGGCTTTTGCTTAGAGGGTTTAGCATCTGAGGTCATGGGGATAGTGTGTGAGCATATGTCAGGGTCAACACCTTTCAAATCCTTGTAACTCCAAGCGAATACATCTCTGTATTCTCTTAGCAAGGTTATTAATGCATGCTCTTCTTCCTCTGTTAGGTCATGGCCTATGTATGTGCATCTCTCCTCTCCTTCTTCTAGGGCCACTACTATTTTCTTGGTGGTTTCTTTGTTATCATAGGCCTCTCCTGATTGTGCCTCTCGTTTAGGCATTCTTATCATGACTCTCCTGTCGTCTATCTCATACTTCTTAAAATTTTCCGGGACCTCAAACAAAGATTCTTCCTCTTCTGGTGAGACTTCTCTCTTTTTTCGTTTCTTTCCTTCTTCCTTTGGGGTTACATGTGTGGCTAATCTTACATCATTTGTAAGCTCTCCATGCCTCTGGGGTTGAAATTCTACTTCCTGGAAGTATTCTTCATCTGATGCAAAAGGTGTGTCCATAATGATTGACTCTAGATCGGAGTCACTTGCATCCTCAAATGCATCAGGGCTAGGTTCGCATTCTTCTAGAACTGCCTCTCCCATCATTGGCTCTATGGAGAAGACTGAAATGTCATAGCCATCCTCATCACAGTGAGGTGTCCATTGTTCCTCATTGATTGCTCCATCCATGGTTGCTAAAATTTCTGCCCAGCCGTGAGGTTCAAATTCTTCGTCTGGAAAAACTACAGGTGTATAGGCTGGGTCTTGGATTGATC
Organism: Ceratopteris richardii; assembly: GCA_020310875.1. Lineage (NCBI taxonomy): Eukaryota > Viridiplantae > Streptophyta > Polypodiopsida > Polypodiales > Pteridaceae > Ceratopteris > Ceratopteris richardii. The sequence continues at coordinate 16,315,171 of CM035427.1, forward strand.
TATGGGTTTCTTTTGCACCTACCTCTCTGGCTTTCTCTCTCTTCTCTTCTTCTACAGCTACCTTACACATCCATAAGTGGGTGTCTTCATGCATCCACGAGGATCCGGATTCTATGGAATGCACAGACTCAGTCTCATCTTTGGCTCTATGGATGGGATTCCATTGGATAGGAGGTACATCTCTATGAGAGTAATCCTTAAGATTGACTTTGTTCGTAACACCTAAGTGCTGCAGGTACAAGGAATTGGTTCCCCAATCCTGTACCACTTGCAACTGTCGCATAAATGGTCTTCCCAAAATCATCTCATAGGCATGATTTTTGCTGAAGTCACATATAGCAAATGTATGCTCAAACTCGACACCACAAGTGGTGAGAGTTATTCCTTCTAGCAATCCTAAGGGTCTCTCAATATGACCATCGGCCATCTGCAATTTCATTCTCGTTGGCCTGAGTGCAGGCTTGCCCCAATGCTTCCATAGGGAAGTGGTGGCTATTGCAACTCCTGCACCTGAGTCCAAAATTGCCTTGGTGGTGTACTCCTGGTAGGTAATGGGAAGATAGGTGTTCCCTTCTTCACCTTCACACACATCTCCTATCTTATCCAAGGGTATCTCTGGCACTGTTCTATGTGATACTACCTGGGAACGAGGTTTTGCTATCTCGGGCACTTGATTGGCTACATGTTTCCATAATTCAGGTCTAACCTTGAGTAGCTCTTCTAACTTGAGATTGCACTGCACTTTAGTGTTCTTCACTATCTCTGTGTTCCTAGGTATGACCGAATCTTCGTTTCTTACCATGACTGTGGGTGCTCTCATACAGGTGGACTTTGCTTCCCATGGGCCTGTGAAATGGGGTAGTTCTTGTAAAGAATTAGACTCGAAGTCTAATCTTTCCTGAGATTGGGTACTCTCCTGCTCTCCATAAATGGATGGGATGTCTTGTGGGAATTGGTCATGTGCATCATCCACAAGTTCAATGGGAGGAGGGACTTCACTTTCTTTAGCCCATTTGTCTTCTTGAATCTCGCGTAGGAATTCTGGTGTGAACAGATTCATAGAAGATGATGTGTCTGGCTCCGTAGAGTTAGGCACATAGGCTTCAGGCACATAGGCTTCCTGAGCAGGAATGCTTACTCTTTCACTTGCCTTGTCCTTGTGTTGAGAGGCTGGTTCCTTTTGTGATTGTGCCATTAGATTTTCTATTCTTTCTAGGGAGGGGGGTATGTCTGGTTCAGTGGAATTGGGCACATAAGCTTTCGGTGGGGGATGGGTCATGTTTTTGCTTGCGTTATCTCTTTCTTGATTTTCTTCTTCCTTGGCAGATCTTGCAATCATGCCCTCTAACTTCTCTAGAAGTCCATCCAAGTGTAATTGCGTCTTGGCTGAGCCCGAGTAATTGAAAAGGCGACTGGCTTCAAACATAGTCTGAGCCAATGCGACCATTTTCGCGCAAAGCTTGGTTCTTTCTATCTCTAGGTCAGCTCTAGGGTAGCACTTGTCATGATCCGTTACATTTGGCCCTTCTTGGATTCTGGCCTGATATGCTTTAAGCATCATGTCTATGTCTTCAGGAGTGGGATCAGCTAATACTGATCCTGCTCTAGGGGGTGGTGGAATTGTATGAGGTGGGTTGGAAGGTGGCGGGTCGGATGGCGATGGGAATGGTGGTGGTGGGGTAGTGTGAGAGGGAGTTTGAGATATGAGTTCAGTTATCCTGGCTTTGGTTTCTCTTATGCTTTCCTCAAGTTCACTCATCTTTTTAGCCCATTGTCTTTTCATTCTTTCCCGACTATCTTTCCAGGCTCTAGTTCTCTTCTTGGTTATGCTCTCCGTTTCACTAACTTCTGGGCTCTTTCCCTGATCTACAGCTTGGTTTTGCTGCAATGCTTGAGCTCTTGTGACCACTTGCACTGGTGCAGTGGAAGTCACACTCCCTGTGGAGTCTACAACTAACCCAATAACGTTGATAGGAGTGATTTTTGGCATATTGTTGGGATTCTTAGGACAATCTCGTAAGAGATGCTCCTTTCCACACTCCTGACAATAGCCTTGGATCGTTACTGACTAGGGTTGGGTAGGTGGAGGCAAGGGACAGTCACAAATGAGATGATCTCCTTGACATCTGTAACATGGTCCTCTAGGGAATGGGGGTCTTACCTGCCTAGGTTGGGGTCTAGGGTTGGGGTTTGCATACATGACATTTGTGTAATCTGATTCCCAACTAGGTTCATTTGGCTCTTCACTATAGTAAGACTCACCATGTTCAGGAGACTGCATGTAGTAAGCCTGGGGACTATCAACATGCGTAGAATCGAAGCTATGGTCACTGGGATCACTTTCTAAAAGCAAAGGTGTTACGGGGACTATAGCTCTATTCAGGTTTTCTTCTGCAGCTGCATACTTTACAGGGATCAAGTTGGATGGAGCTGGAGGTTGTTGGGCTAACACAGGTTGAGGCCTTTGCTGAGCTTGGTATTGTGGTTGGTAGGTTTGCTGAGGCCTAGCATACTGTTGTGGTTGGTATTGGTTCTGGTATCTGCCTTGTTGAGGGTATGTCTGAGGGTAGGTTTGCCTAACTGCTTGTTTGTTGTATGGGCAGTCTTGTGCTGTGTGATTTGTGTATCTTCGTTCTATAGTGCAGTACTGGCTACTAGGATTTACTTGGGGTTGGGCCGTAATGGGACATACATTCGCCATGTGGTCGCCACCACAAGTATAGCATCTTTTTACAGGGGCAAACCTTGGGATTTGTTTACTAGAGACACCTAGTTTCAGAGCAACTTTCTCTGCGAGTTCCTCGATCGATGTGGATTGCGTGGAAGAGAGGTTAGAGGCACTATCTGAATCTTTGTATATCTTGGAAAGCTCTAACTCCTCCCCTAGGTTATCCTCAATGTCAATGCACATGCGTACACACTCTTCTATGGTCCTAGGGTCTTTCAAGTACACATATGATCTCAATTTGGTACTTAGCAATCCATCCAAGAATAAAGCCACTTGCTTAGCTGGTGTGGGTAGCTCGGGGATAGGGCATCTTTCAAGATATTGCCTAAATCTTCGTCCTGCAAGTCTTACGGTCTCTGAGGGGTTTGCTTGAAGCTGTGAATCAATGAGGAGGTATTATGTCTTATGCCACTCTTAGAGAACTCAATGATGAAAGCCTCTAGGAGTTGGTCTATGCTCCTGAACTGCCTCTCGTTTAGCGGCTGAAACCATGTCAGGGCAGTGTTCCTAAGGGTCAGACCAAAGGCATTGTACTGAGTGAATAGATCCTCTACTTGTTCAGCTCTCAGGACTTGCCTAAACTCAGCCACATGATCGTATGGATCTCCAGTGCCATCGAAGTAGTTCTTCATGGACTTAACTAGCTGAGTCGGTCTCCAAGTCCTTGTGTGCTCTCTAGGTCGTGGTAGAGGGAACTCATCCGCATTTCTTTGATTCCTGTGAGCTCTAAGTATCTCAGGTTCTACTCTATTTGTTTCCGTCCTCGTTCTTTCTCTGCCCACTGGGTTGGCAAAGCTTACTTCTGGTCTATCTCTACTTCTGTCTCTTTGCATTCCATGAGCTTGGGATGTTCCAGCTCCAGGGTGACCATAGGATACATTCGATCTTGGTTGGGGGAAAACGAATTCACCCTTCCAAGTGTAAGCATGCCTATCATTTTCTGTCACCACAAAGATCCTCTCCGAAGCGTGATCTAAGTAGGTCACTCTGCCTGGGCTATCAGGATCCTTAAACTCATAGATCATGATTGTTCCTATATCAATTGGCCGATCAGGTTTGTACCTCCAAAAGGCTTCATCAGTCTCTCGATTGAGGAGCAAGTCTATGCTCTTATTATCCTGGGGAATCCATTCCGGTGTGATAATCCTAGTGAGAACCGATTTACCTCGAGGGGTTCTAGGTTCTGCACCCATGTTTCCTTGCTCCAGGTCACCTAAGTCTGCTTCGGGGATCACATTTCCAAATTCGTCCGTCCTATCTGGGTGACTGGTGACTACGTATATGGTTCCTTCTTTGTCCAAGTATGCTCTGTTTTCAAAATTGACAGCTGGGTGCTCTAATCCAATGGATTGATCAGGATTCTGAATCTGTACCACAGATCTTCCTAGGCCGTCCTCATAGATGCTGGCACCTAATCGATTGGTCCTAAGGTATTCCAATTGCGTTTTGTAAGGGCCTTCTACCCTGTGCAAGTATGGCACTCCTGAACTTCCCGTAGGTCTCTCCATACCTTGAGACATCTCTGATTCACTGGTATCAGAGCTAGGGTAATGCGAGTGGTGACTCAACTGCTGGGCCCAAGACCTCGCAGTATGATTGACACTAGCCTCCGAAGACCTAAGGCTTTGTCTATCTCTTACTAGGTGTCGTCCTGATCTAAGGTTCATATGCCTAACTGATTAACTCAATTTGTCCCAGGGTACAACCTCGTTGCCGATCAATTGGTATCAGTCACTTAATTCTTTTTTAGTGTGTTATCATGTTTATGATCTTGTCTGATATTGCGTCGTCAGGAATACTTGAGTAGTTTTCGTACTTGGAGATGATCGTTCCACGTTAGGTTCTTTTTCTTTATGTTATCGACAGTACAGAGATTAGGTTTTTAACTTGAACTTGAGTTTTTAGGTAGTCTTCAACTTGATAACTGCCTATCGTCGCCCTGACTTACTTCTAGCACTATTCGTACTTAACCTGAGCTAGAAAATGACAGAGGAAGTTGAGAGTATTCCAACCTTGAGTTCCTTTCCTTGTGTTGTTGCCCTGGTGTGCCCAGGACGCGTGTTCCCAAGCCTGCACTTACTCTTGCTTTGCGTACCCTCCGCTGCTCTCAAAGGACCTGTAAAAGGCCCACCGTTAGCTCAAGACTTAAATTCAAAAGACATAACCAATCACTTTCATTCATGTAACACTTCACCAATTTGCACTATGATTTTTTGGACACAACTCTAGAGATCCCTGAATTTTGTTTCCCCTGAGTATGGTCAACTTCAAAATACCCTATCTAATATTCTTGATCTTAATTTAACTATAACCAGTCGATGTTTTTGTTGTACTCCCTACGAGCTTTCCAAAAAAACAAGAATCACAGCAATTGGATTTCGTATGAGGAAGTTATGTCAGTTCAGGGTTTTGGGGCTAAAACAGGATTCAAAACATGCTAACAGATAAACAAGAATTCTCAAGTTGCTTGGGTCATGCCCTTGTAATGCAATACTACACCCTAGTGTTTGTCCCACACTTGGCCACAATTTAGACCATTATTTTTGCCTTAAAAATTTGACCTAATTTGCCCTTCTAACGTGTTCGCAAAGTCTGTCGGTCGCGATTGACAGGTCAGTCGCGATCAACGTGTCGATCGCGATTGACAGGTCCGTCGTGGCTGTCAGTCGTGATTGACTGGTCAGTCGCGATTGACAGGTCCGTCGTGGCTGTTAGTCGCGATTGACTGGTCAGTCGCGATTGACAGGTGGCTCGAAAAGTCAATCAGTCGTGGTCAAAGGGTCGTAGACTCTGTCAGTCGCGATTGATGAGTCGATCGCGATTGACAGGTCGGTCACGAGGTCTGTCCGTCGTGGTCAAACAATCGTTGACTGTGTCAGTCGCAATTGACAGAGCCGTCGTGGGCTGTCAGTCGCGATTGACTGGTCGATCGCGATTGATGGCTCGATCGCGATTGACACGTGTCACGCGTATGGTCCGTCAGTCGTGGTCAATCGGTCGTTGACTCTGTCGGTCGCGATTGACAGAGCCATCGTGGGCTGTCGATCGCGATTGACGTGTCGATCGCGATTGACAGGTCTGTCCGTCGTGGTTTGTCGGTCGCGATTGACAGAGCGATCGCGATTGACAGAAATCTGAGGAATTTCAAAAAACTAAACACATTTTTGGGAAGCTCTAGGCCTGTAGATCATGGTTTTGCACTTTGTTTGGCAATTTGAGCATTTTTTCTGTCGGTCGCGATTGACAGAGGTCGGCGACACACAGACAGTTACTTCGAATTCCGTACCTGCGCAAAGTGCTGGGGACGATGATGCGGCCTGTACCTACAATACAACTCAAAAAACATGCAAAAACAGCACACACAATTTCGCTCTCTCGCTCTCTCTCACAAGTGAAATGAGGGAAATGAGGTGGAGAAGGTGATATGATCAAAAAACTGAAATTTTCGCGATGATGGAAATGGAGGTGGAAGATGGTGGTGATGATGATGGTGATGATGGTGGTAAGGTAAGAAAGAGAAAAATAGGAAAAGTAACGAAATTACCTACCACGCCAACGTCTCCAATCTACGTCTTACCATCACACGCTCGTCCTCAAAGCTCGATCCCCAGCAACGGCGCCAAAATTTGGTGTAGCTCAGTGATGAGTAGCACCTCCTTTAATGTCAATCTGGGAAGACGTGAGGATGGTATGAAGACCTCGAGCAAGTGAAGGCACAAGTGCGTGAGTGAGAAGCACACTGACATGCACACACATACACACACACGCGCACACAAGGTAAGGCAAAGGATGAGAAGCAATGGAGTTCTTTAGATTACTTTCAAAAAGCTCTTACAAGTTCATTTCAATTACAATCCACCCTCAAAAATGAGCTCTCTAGCTCCTTTTATAGTTTTTGACTAGCTTTGGCCCTGTTCAGACCTAGTGTCCGGCCTAGTTAAAAATTAGGTTCCAGGGCTTATTAGAGGGCTCAAACGAGATCTAAAAAATATGAAAATTGGCAGGTAGATACTTCTAAAGCTCCTCAAGCTCAAGGACTCCTTGGCTTGCACAAAATGGAGCTACAAAAATACGAAATGATATTTACAATGGTTTTTAGTGATGAAAATCACTATTTGTGTAGGGGTTTTCTCTATTGATTTGTCATACACCTCTTTGAGCTCCCTACTTGCTCTTTCTTCTTGTGTGCTCAACTCCTTGATGTCTTGAAAAATTAGATGGCCTACTTGCCAGATCTTCTTTGACTGCCATGCCTGCTTGTGCTGTCCCTTCGCTCTGACTCTCTTCGTCTTGTGGCTCCTTCAATTCCCTGACTGCTGCCAACAGGTATGCCGCTGAAGAGGTTTCCTAATCTATCATGGTTATGGTGTTGCCAAGGTAAATGATACTTACCATGGTGAAGCATCGATCGATGTTTAGCTCGTCCTATTGTGCTCCCAGCATTTGTGATGGACATTGTTGATGAATGTCCGTGTTGAGGATCCACTGATGAAATTCTTTGAGTGCCTGATCCTGTCTACTCTCTTCAAAGCAACATTTGCCAAATACTGAGAATTGAATTTCTTTATATTCCTTGACAAACGACATTGGGTAACTACACCAAGCTTAGTTTCACATATTCTCTTTAGTTCACCATAAGCAGGAGTCTTCTCATCCAGTATACATACAAAGATTTGCAAGGTACCAGAACTACCCCTTGCAGATATCTCCCTGGATGCTCTGGTACATGTAGTAGTTAAGCATCAATCAAGTTGTGGACCTTCAAGCTCTTCACTCCTACCATGGTAAGAGGAAACCATAGTTGTCGATGCCATGTTCATGCCAAGTTCTTCATGAGCCAAACCTGGGAACAAGTGCTTCCTCTCCGTTTTTTTTTTTTTTCAAGAACAATGTCACCAAACAAGAAGACAGATGTTAGTATCAGAAAAAATAGTTGACATATGTCAATGTGCTCTTGTGCATAGGACTCTCAAATGTGTCTATGCACGGCCATGTAATAGGGCCCTATATTAATGCATACTTTGGAAGTGCATGAATTGAATGGTGCAAAAGATAGGGTTGTGCAAGAAGCACATGGTTGTTGCTCGTCGAGGCTTTCGATGTTACTTGTCGATGTTGATGCCAGCTTTGGTGGAGTTATCCATTGGATCTCGAAATGATGTAATCCTCCTTATTGGGGTCCATTTTAGAACAATATTTGGCACTGTAAAGATCACTTCAGGTGTCTTCCTCTTTGGATGCTTTCTAAACTATGGTATCCAGTGTGGTTGGCACTTTGGTTCGGTGGAGGCTACTTGTACTTTTGGTTTCCAAACCCATACCCTTTTTACATGTCTTCCTACTATTGTTGAAGAGGTGATTTGATCTTCTTTCAATCTCTATATGCGGTTCTTACCCTTTTGGCTTTGTGGCTTCTTTGTTGAGACCTTTCGCATATGGGAGAACATAGGTTGTTGTGGATGTAAAAGCTTCTTAGGTACCCACATCTCTTATCGCGCTTGTTGAGCTGTAGCTAATTTCTTAGGCACCCAAACTTGTCAGATACCTTGTGGTTGAGCTTATCCAAGCTTCCTCCTTCGTCTTCTGGCCTAGTTGGCTTGCGTGGATGGGATTTGTGAGGGCAACGCTAGTGGTTGCTCTCCTTTGCATACCCAGATCTGCTTCATGCCCGAAATTGCTTTCTTGTTGAATGGTGTCTTTCTATTTGATTTAGCAATTGTCGTGAACAGTTGTGTTTGTCTTTGTGGTGGAACTACTGTGGCCACTTGAGTCTTTGGAGAAGAAGAAAGATCCACTTGCCTTCGAACCTGTTCTTCTATGATTGACTCCTTCTGCATCATAGAGCTTTTGACACATACAACATCTTCTTACATATGATTAGTCTTAGAAGAACTAAGAGAATGTGGGACATCTGGATTTGTGAGCATGCAGTTCTCTAATTCTATTGTAATGCATTGTTCTTGTACCCAAACTTGAAGGATTTGACTTCTTAGGTTTAAGTTAACAGCATGGTGATAGATCCAATCTTGACCCAAGAGAGGTTCTCATTTTGACACACTAGTGCTTTGACCTTCATTGGAACATCTTGAAGGTAGATGGGAAGTTCCACCTTGCCCAAACAAGGGGTTTCCACACCTCCCAATCCTATGAGATAAGCTTCTATGGGATTGATGTTCAACTGCAAGTCTTGGCAGTAGGAAAGTCGAACTGCACTACTTGCTGCACCTGAGTCAATCAATGCTTTCACAATCCTTGCACCCTTTCCTTGTCCTATCTCTATGGTCACAAAGGGACGTCAGTCAATGACTTGAGAAGTCGCTATGCCTGATTTTTGGCACATATCCATGTGATATTTTGGGGCTTTTGAGTTGACATCTAGGCCTAATCGCCTTAACTTATTTCGCCTTATGCACTTTCTAGCCTCTGCTTGTGCTTCTTCTCTGGCTCTCATCTCTTCTTCTTTTTGTTTCTTAGCAGTGTTGAGTCTCATTAGCATGTCCTTTGTAAGAGGTTCTTGATATAACTTGACTCGACAACCACTGATATAGTTTGGGAAGATGTCACCTTCTAAAGTAGCCAATTGAACCGCACCGCTAGTGGAAATTCTATTAATGATCATGGGTCCATATCCTCTTTTTTCCAACTTATGGGCATGTTGCTTTAGCATATAAACCAGCACTAGGTCTCCCTCTTTCAATCCTTTATCTTTGATGTGTGCATCAAAGTATGCCTTTTGTCTTTTCTTTGCAGCATAGATGCCTGCCGCCGCACGTAGCCTTGTCTCTCCTAAGCGTTCTAGATCAAAGATCCTCGAGGACAACTCATGTCCATTCCACTCATACTCTCGTGCTACTTTTAAAGCAGGGATTAAGAAATCTAATGGTAGCACCGCATTCTGTCCAAAGACCATCTGAAATGGGGTGGCATTGAGTACCGTTTTTTAGGCAACTCGATAAGCCCAAACAGCATGATGAAGTTGTTTGTCCCAATGAGAGCGTTTATTATTTACAAGTTTTGTCAACACATTACATAGGATCTTATTCGTGCTCTCGGCTTGTCTGTTAGCTTGGGGATGATAGGGGGCAGACTTCTTATGTATTACCAAGAATTCTTGGAGAAGATTTTCAATGACTTCATTTAAGAAGTGTGTGCCTCTATCGCTTACTAACTCTATTAGTAGTCCATATCTTGTGAACACATTCTCAAATAAGAACTTTGCTGTCGTTTGAGCATCATTCTTTGTTGTGGCTTTTACTTCTACCCACTTGGTCAGGTAATCTGTGGCTACAATAATGTACTCTGCATGGGAGTTTCTAGCTGGGGGGTTAATAGGACCTGCAAAGTCTATACCCCATTTCGAGAATGCACATCCTCCCATCATTGGCCTCAAAGGCATCTCATCTTTTATCACCGGATATTATGCACATTGGCATGTGTCACATTTCTTCACATAGGTATGTGCATTCCATATGAAGAGTGGGCCACCAAAGTCCTGAGAATAGAATGTTCTTGATTACTCGATCAGGACCAAAATGTCCACCTGCAACACCACTGTGTGCAGTTTCTAAGACTTTCAAATAATCTGATTCATGAATGCACAATCTTAAATAACCATCTTTGCCTCTTCGGTATAGGTTGTCTCCTACTAAGGCATAGTCCGGAGCCTCTTGCTCCATGGTTCTTCGTCTTGCTAGACTAGCCTCTTTGGGTAATATCCTTGATCTCATGAATTCTACTAATGGAGCACTCCAATCTGGATAATGACATGTGATAAAGAGAGGCATGCTCCACTAGGGGTTGCACCTGGCACACTGGACAAGTCTTAATCCACTCATGTATTTCCTTGTCCATGCTAGGCCAATACACTCCTAAATGTTTCAAATTCTGCAATGTTCGTTGTATAGAATAGTGATTTCCTAGCATTCCTTCATGGGCTTGTTGCAACCAACTACTATGTTCGTCATCCTCCACACAACAAGCTAATACACCTTCTGTATCTTGTTTGTACATGCTTCCTGCCAATATGTGATATTTTTGTGATTTTACAATTTCTTCTTGCGAGGTTTTCACATTCTTATTTGTGGGTCTGAAAGTGAGGACTGGCACCAACTTATTTTCCCATTTAGGAACAACCTCCAAATTGAACAGATAAGCGTCAGGTAGGTCATCAGAAACTCCTTGAGGTGACTCTCCTGAAGTAATGCGAGAAAGGTGATCTGCCCGGAGGTGGGTTCTACCTTTCCTAACAACAACTTCAAAGTCATATTCCATTAGTAAGAGGAACCATCTTACTAAGCGTCCTGTATTGCAAGGTTTATTGACCAAATATAACAAAGCTTGATGATCAGTGAAAAACTTGAACTTGTTGGCCAATAAATAATGTCTAAACTTCTTCACAGCATAAACCATGCCTAAACCCTCTCCCTCGGTGGTGGTATAGTTTCGTTCAGCTGCAGTTAGCTGTCTGCTAGCGTATGCTATGGGTAAATCTAAATTTCCTTCACGTGTGGGTTGTGCTAGCACACATCCTATGGCGTGATTGGATGCATCCACATGGACATGGAATGGTTTATTCCAATCAGGAGTGGTCAGTATTGGTGCTGTGCACAAATGTTTCTTCAGTTCATTGAAAGAATTCTCGCATTCATTGTTCCACTCAAAATTAGACAACAAGGCATAAAGGGGTCTAGCTATGATTGCGTACATATGGATAAACCTACGGTAATATCCACAATGGCCCATAAAGGCTTGTACCTCTTCAACATTCCTTGGCCTTGGCAGCTCCGCTATGGCTCGTACCTTATCTTCATCTGTTGAGATTCCATTCTTAGAAACAATATGACCTAAGGTTTTACCTTGATGCACCATGAACACACACTTTTCTGGGTTCAGACACACTCGATATTCTCTACACTTGTTGAAGATTTGTCTCAGCTCAGGGATGTGGTATCTTCTTTCTTGGGAATGGGCACATAAATCGTCCACATATACTTCTAAGCTCTTTCGCAAGAACTCTTTGAAGACATGACACATGAGCCTTTGGAATGTTGCAGGTGCATTGGTGAGCCCAAATGGCATCACACGAAATGCAAAGATTCCCCACTCTATGGCAAAAGCTGTTTTGTGTTGATCTTCTAGGGCAATGGCTACTTGATTGTAACCTGAAAATCCATCAAGGAAGCTATAAACTTCCTTGCCAGCAACACGCTCCAATAGGTGTTCTGTGATTGGAAGTGGATAACTATCTCTAATCGTAGTGGCATTAACCTTTTTAAGGTTAATACACACTCGCAACTTCCCATTCTTCTTGGGCACCACTACAATGGGAGACACCCATTCAGTATGCTCAATCTCATAGATGAATCCAGCTTCAATCAGCCTATCAATTTCTTCTTTTATTTTGGCTGCATATGTATCATTATATGTGTAGGGCTTCTATTTGGTGGGCTTGGCATCAGCAGTCATGGGGATAGTATGAGAGAAAATTCTTGGATCTACCCCTTTCAAGTCTCTATAGTGCCATGCAAACACATCCCTATATTCCCTTAATAGAGCTACGAGCTCCATTTCTTCTCTTGCACTTAGGTAATCTCCTATATATGTGCATCTCTCTTCGTTCTCTTCGATGGTCACTACAATCTTCTTGGTCTTTTCTTTATTATCATATGATTCTCCTATGATGGCCTCTCTCTTAGGCATTCGTACCAAAATTTTGCGATCGTCAACTTCATATTTCTTGAAGTTTTTTGGTACTTCAAACAATGATTCCTCCTCTTCTTGTTTCATTGCTTTTCTTTTCTTTTTCTTTTGACTACTCTCACTTCCATCCTTTGAATTTACCGTTTTAATGCTTGTGAGAGGTTCTTCTTCTTTCTGGTTAAACACGCCTACATCTTCTAAATAGTGCTTCTCTGAGTTAAAGCAACTATCCATTACAATGGACTCTAGATCATCGTCATTCTCTTCTTCTTCTATGACATCACTAGGGTCACATTCTTCTAGCAAGGGCTGACACATGAACACTGAAATATCATAACCCTCCTCATCACAATGAGGTGTCCATTGTTCTTCATTGATAGCAATGTCCATGGTGGCTAAGATTTCTGGCCAGCCATGAGGCTCAAATTCCTCATCTGGAAAGATCATCGGTGTATAGGCTGGGTCTTTAATTGGTCTATCTCCTAGAGAAGTTCCTTCTTCTCTTGCCTTTAAGCGTTTTTCCTCTTCCTCCGCGACCTTGCACATCCACAAATGAGTATCTTCATGCAGCCATGATGGATCAGGTGAACTTTCAGAATGCACAGAGATGGAATCTTCTTTCGCTTTGTGGATAGGATTCCACTGCACGGGTGGTACATCTCTGAAGGAGTAATCCTTCAAATTGACCTTGGTGGTGACCCCTAAGTGCTGTAAGTACAAGGAGTTGGTTCCCCAATCCTGTACTATTTGCAATTGTCGTAGGAAGGGTCTTCCTAGGATCATCTCATAGACATTATTTTTCTCAAAGTCACATATAGCAAATGTATGTTCAAACTCTACACCACAGGTGGTTAGAGTTATCCCTTCTAGCAATCCTAGAGGTCTTTCAAAATGACCATCTGCCATCTGAAGTTTCATTCTAGTTGGTCTTAATGTGGGTTTTCCCCATTGCTTCCACAAGGAGGTGGTCGCAATAGCAACACTAGCACCTGAATCTATGATTGCTTTGGTTGTGTAACCTTGGTAGGTGATTGGAAGATAAGTATTACCTTCTTCACCCTCACACATGTCTCCTATTTTATCAAGAGGTATCTCTGGAACTTTTTGCTTAGAGCTTGATTTTGGCATTTTGGAATCAAGTTCTGGAACCTGATCCTTCACATGATTCCAAAGCTCAGGTTTTGCTTTGAGCAGCTCTTCTACAATGAGGTGACATTGAACCTTAGTGTTCTTCACGACATCAGTGTTCCTTGGAACCACTAAGTCTTCATTTCTTACCAATATTGTGGGAGCTCTGATCTGAAGAGACTTAGATTCCCATGGGCCTAGAAACTCAGGCAGTTCTTCTAAGGTATCAGATTCAAAATCTAACCTTTCGTCTTCTTGTTGTTCTGCTTCATCTCCGTAAATAGATGGAATGTCTTGGGGAAATCAATCATGAAGGTCATCAATCTCATGAATAGGAGGGAAATTACCCTTCTCCTTGGCCCGTTTCTCCTCTTGTATTTCCCGCAAGAACTCTTGAGAGTGCTCCTGAATTGAAGGAGGTATTCCAGCATTCGTGGAATTAGGAGCATACGCTCCCTTTGGTGGTGAGCTTCTTCTCTGAATAACTTGTTGAGCCTGTGGAGGTAAAGAAATTTGTGGTTTGTTTACCAACTGCTCTAATCTTTCTAGTAAGCCCTCGAAATGCAAATCCGATTTGATAGAGTTGTTCTGATTGAACTTTTGACTAGTCTCGAGTATAGCTTGAGCTTGCTCTACCATTTTCATGCACATTTTCATCCGTTCAATCTCTAAGTCTGCTCTAGGGTAACTCTTGTCTAGGTTTGCGACTGTTGGCCCTTCTTGAAGACGAGCCTGGTAAGCCTTGAACATCATGTCCAAGCCTTCTAGCGTCGGACCTGCAAGAACAGACCCTGGTAGCGGCCCATTTACAATGGGTGGTGGGATGGGATGAGGTGGAGTGGATGGAGTTTCGGCATGCGAGGGGTTTTGAGATGCAATGTCTTCTATCTTTGTTTTTGCATCTTTCAAGCTTTCTTCTAGTTTCGATAACTTTTTATTCCACTTGCGATTGGCCTTCTCTCTAGTATCCTTCCATGTTCTTGTTTTCCTCTTACTAGGCTCTCCTGATTCACTCGACTCCGATTGTTCTGCTGGTTTATCTTGTTTTAATGCTTGTGCCCTAGTAACTGCCTGTACAGGAGCCACATTACTGCTACTAGCACTTGAATCTGCCACTAAGCCTACCACATTAATGGGTGTAATCTTGGGTGCACTAGAGGAGTTTCTTGGACAATCTCTGGGGAGATGGTCTTTGCCACATTCAGGACAAAAAACTTGTATTGTGATAGCTTGACCTTGACTCAGAGATGGTGGCTGGGGACAATCACGAATGAAATGGTCACCTTGACATCTGAAACAAGATCCTCTAGGGGCTTGTGGTCTCATTTGTCTCAATTGGGGCCTAGGGTTAGGATTTGTGTACATGACATTGGAGTATTCTAGCTCCCAATTTTGCTCCATAGGTGGTGCCTCATATTGATACGATTAAATCTCACTATGCTCAGGCGACTCTGTGTAATAAGCATGTGGACTACCTTCATGGGAGTAGTCTGCACTATGAGCATGAGAGTCATTATTTGGTATCAGTGGGGCTAGTGGGACCAATTCTCTATTTGGATTTTCCTCTCCCACGGCATACTTGACTGGAATCACATTGGCAGGAGCTGGGAGTTGGTTTCCCAAGACTGGTTGTGGCCTATATTGTGCCTGATACTGCTGTTGTGGTCGATAATATGGCTGTTGGTATTGGTTCTGATATCTACCTTGTTGGTAAGGTTGCTGATAAGTTTGTCTAACAGCCTGCCTATTGTAGGGACAATCTTGAGCCATGTGGTTCGTGTATTTTCTCTCAATAGTGCAATATGGAGCATTCCTTTCTCTAATCTTTTGGTTTTGCATTGGGCATACATTAGGCATGCGGTCCCCTCCGCAGGTATAACAACGGTTCAATGATGTGACTCTCTGTGTTTGTCTATTTTGGACTCCCAGCTTCTTGGCAACTTGCTCAGCTATCTCATCTATTTCCGTGGAGATTCTCAAAGTATGACTAGTAGAACTATCAGAATCCTTATAGAGTTTGGACAATCCTAACTCCTCACCCAAGTTATCTTCTATGTCAATGCAGGTCCGCACACACTCTTCTATGGATCTAGGCTCTTTCAAGTACACATATGATCTTAACTTTGTGCTCAGTAAGCCATCTAAGAACAAAGCCACTTGTTTGGCTGGTGTAGGTAACTCTGGAACAGGGCATCTTTCTAAGTGTTGTCTGAACCTTCTACCTGCTAGTCACACTGTTTCTTGGGGTGTCTGCTTGAAACTATGGATCAAAGACGATGTGTTATGTTCTTTCTCTCTGGGCTTCATGAGCTTGGGATGATCCTACTCCTTGGAGGCCATGGGAAACATTGGATCTTGGTGGAGGGAAAATCAATTCACTCTTCCAATTATATGCATGTCTATCATGTTCTGTTATCAAGAAAATTTTCTCTGATGTGTTATCCAAGTAGATAACTTTGCTTGGTATCTCTGGATCCTTGAACTCGTAGATGATGACTATGCCCAATTGGCTAGGTTGATCTGGCTTGAATCTCCAAAAGGCTTCCTGTGTTTCTCTATTCAAGAATAGTTCTATGCTTTTGTTATCTTGAGGGATCTAGTCTGGAGTGATCAGTTTGGTCAAAACTGACTTACCTCTAGGAGTCTGGGGTCCTTGTCCTACATTTCCTTGTTCTAGGTCTCCTATCTCATTCTCATGAATGATATTTCCAAACTCATCGGTCCTATCTGGTAGGTTGGTGACCACATACATGGTTCCTTCCTTATCAATGTATGAACCCTCTTCGAACTTGACCACTGGGTGTTCAAGTCCAAAGGGTTGATCTGGATTTTTGAGTTGGATCACTGATCGCCTCAGGCCATCCTCATATATGCGAGCACCTAATCGGTTGGTCCGAATATATTCCAATTGTGTCTTATAGGGACCTTCTGATGTTTGTAGATGGGTAGTTCTTGAGCCACGTAGAGGTTTCCCCATGCTAAAAGACATTTCTGAGTCACTTGTGTCTGAACTTAGTACGTAAGGATGACCACTTAGTTGTTGTGCCCAAGACTTAGCTGTATGGTTGAAACTAGCCTCAGAAGATCTAATGCTTTGTCTATCCTTGCCTAGGTGTCTACCAGATCTCAGGTTCATAAGCTTTGGTTAAGAGTCCAAAATTTCCCCTTAGTATGGTTCAAAATCCTTTGGAGTCCCCTTGGGTTCTTGGCTTGACCAGAGGGTCAACTTCAAAATATGCTATCTGAAAATCAACACATTATTCTTATAAAAAACAGTTGAGGCCATGTAGGATTCGAAATGAGCTTTCCAACGAGCTATAGAGCTCAAAAAATGGACTTTGGGTGAAAAAGTTATGTCAAATCAGGCTCCTGGGGGTCAAAATAGGCAAACAGGGCCTTTTGGAAAAAATCGCGATTTTGTGAATCTCAAGAGAATCGTGATGCTGTGAATCTCAAGAGAATTGCAATGCTATGAATCTAAGAGAACTGCGTTTTTGAGAATCGCGATTACCAGTAGAGAATCGTGTTTTCACAGAATCGTGTTTTCATAGAATCGTGTTTTCATAGAATCGTGTTTTCACAGAATCGTGTTTTCACAGAATCGTGTTTTCACAGAATCGTATTTTCACAGAATCATGTTTTCACAGAATCGTGTTTTCACAGAATCGTGTTTTCACAGAATCGTGTTTTCACAGAATCGTGTTTTCACAGAATCGTGTTTTCACAGCATCGTGTTTTCACAAAATCGTGTTTTCACAGCATCGTGTTTTCACAGAATCGTGTTTTCACAGAATCGTGTTTTCACAGAATCGTGTTTTCACAGAATCGTGTTTTCACAGATTTGTGTTTTGAAAATTGCGATTTTATCTGAGAATCGTGGTTTTCAGGAATTTAGAGAATTGCGATTTTGAACACAACCACAGAATCGCGATTTTGAGAATGACCCCAGAATCGCGATTCTGAGAATGACCCCAGAATCGTGTTCTTTTCAAAAGGCTTTTAGGCGGGAAACAGAGAATCGTGATTTTCAAAAAAATTTGAATTTTTCACAGAATCGCGATTTTCATCAAAATCGTGTTTTTTGGCAGGAAATTCAAATTTTTGAGCGCCGAGCAATGACGAGCTCCGTATGTGCAGAAAATCATGAAAAAACACAGCGCTTGCTCTCTCTTGCACTTCCTAACTCCTTCCCACACAATAATGCATGAAAGATGGTATGAAAATGGTGAAAATGCACTAAAAAACAAGAAATTTCTGAAGAAGAAGATGGAAGAAGATGGAGATGGTGATGATGATGAAGATGAAGAAGAAAAAACAGAAAATGAACAAAAATGACAGTTTTTTTACCTTCCAACATCGCAAAGCTACGATCTTACCATCACAACACTCGTCCTCGAAGCTCTCTCCCCGGCAACGGCGCCAAAATTTGGTGTAGCTCAAGCGTAAACACCACCTCCTTTACTTGTCAATCCGCGGAGACGTGAGGACCGGTATGAAGACCACGAGCAAGTGAAGGTACAAGTGTGTGAGTGAAAGCACACCAACATGCACACACATACACACATGCACACAAGGTAAGATCAAAGAGAGGAACAATGGAATGCTTTGATTGCAAAAGAGTTCTCTTACAAAAGCTCTATTCTCTAACAAGCTAACCCCAAAAATGAGCTCTCTAGCTCTTTTTATAGTTTTTGGACTAGTTTTGGCCCTGTCCAGACCTAGTGTCCAACCTAGTTAAAAATTAGGTTCCAGGGCTTATTCGAGGGCTCAAATGAAGTCTAAAAATTATGAAAATTGGTAGGATGATACTTCTAATACTTCTCAAGCTCAAGGACTCCTCGGCTTGAAAAAAATGGAGTTACAAAAATAGAAAATGGTATTTACAATGGTTTTTTGTGATAAAAATCACTATTTTTATAGGGATTTCTTCTGAAAATTTGACATACACTTCTTGGAGCTCCCTACTTGCTCCTTCTTCTTGTCTGTCCACTTCTTTGATGTGCTCATGTGCTTTGTCCTTGACCTTCAGCTTCAACAACAAGCTTCTTTTAGTCTCGAAGCCTACTCTAAGGCTCAAATCCCTCTCCTCGAGCATCGGCTCATCTTGTGCAAGTGTCGGGCTACTCTCAGCCCCCACCTCAAGGATTTTCTCAGTGTGGTGTCAAATTGTTCATTTCTAGCTTTGCAATTATTTTTGCAAGCATCTTTGGAAAGAGATTTTGGTAGTGTTTCTAAACACTTGATAGTCAAAGCTTTGTAATGACCAAAAGTGAAGGTAGCTCATCATCTATGGCTAACTTCTTACGCTCTTTCACCCCTATTTTTATGCCTAAGGATGAACGCCTCAATGGACAAAAATACAATCTATGGAAAGATATCATGTGTGCCTATCTCTACAGGAATCTTCTTCATGAAGTCGTAGATGGGTCAAACCCCGAACCCAATAGGGATACCCACTTAGACAATTGGCATGTGTGGAATGTCAAGGACAAAAGAGCTTTAGGACAGTTGTTACTTGCCTGTGACGAACTGACGAAAGGACATATTACTACCTGCAAGACATCCAAGGATGCTTGGGATACATTCGCCACTTTGTATGAAGACAAAACTCCTTCGAAGATATATGCATTAGAGGCTGAGTTTCATAATTTGACCATTAGTCCACACGACACAATTACCAAGGTCATAGCCCAATTTGAGGACTACCAGCATAAATTAGCACTATGTGCTAGGCAGATCTCTAGTGAAGACATGGCCATTAGACTTCTTAACAAGTTACCTAAGTCATACGAGACATTTGTCACAACTTTGTATAATCGCGACCAAGTCTTATCTTGGGAAGAGGTTCGTCAACTATTGCTCCTTCACAATTCGCGAGCCAAAGCGACTTCCTCACAAGAGTCAGCCATGAAGACCAAACACCCATTCAATAAGGGCAAAATCACAAGTCATCATGTTAGCAATGACTCTAAGCAAGGATCGCAAAACTCATCGAAGAAGTTCACCTGTAATTTCTGTGGAAAATCAGGACACTTAGAAAAGTTTTGCTATAAAAAGAAACAATCATCGAAGGCTTCTACGTCTAGGCAAGTATCCAAAGGATCCCAACATAGATCCCACTGCTCGAGTGAGGAACTCTTGATCTCCACAGAAGCCAATGCCCTAGTTACTTCTAGCTCCCCGCATGAGTGGATCTTCGATAGCGGAGCTACCTCCCATATGTGCAAAGACAAGGACTCCTTTCAGGAACTCGAAGAACATACGGAAAAAGTCTATCTTGGCAACAACAAAAGTTTACCCATCGAAGGAAAAGGGAAAGTTCAAATTACCAACAATCAGAGCAAATGCAAGTCTTTATCAAATGTTCTTTTTGTTCCAAATTTATGTATGAATCTGATTTCCCTCAAGGCCATTAGAGATCAAGACAAACAAGTATGGTTTGATAACACCTCAGTTAAGGTAGTTGATCCCCATACAAAAGATGTCATTGCTCAAGGTATTGAAGAAAAGGGCCTCTACAAGCTATCTTGCTTTGTATCCAAAGAATCAACCTCAAGTTTGTGGCACCAGAGATTTGGCCACACTTCTTACTTATCAAAAATATCTTCATCCCAACTTGTGAAGGGATTGCCAAAGATAAGGCAACTTACTGATGTCTGCCAAGCTTGCACCCAAGGCAAGCAACACAGGGCCCTAGTTCCCACGGAAGCTTCCACACGAGCGCGGAACCCACTAGCCCTTATCCACATGGACTGATGTGGACGTATGAATACCCCATCCCCTAACACTTTAAAAAACTTTTGAACCTTAGGGAAATTAGAGAAATACCTCTGCAACCTGCAACCAACTTTCTCCAATTTTACCCTTTGTGAACCAATTCATTGTGCACTACCTGTGCACTTTGACTCCTGAATTTTGAACACTTTGACTTCACCCATATTGACTTTGACCTTGACCTTGTTGACTTTGATTGATTTGACTTTGCCTCTTGACTTTGACTACGGTTGACTTTGACTACAATTGACTTTGACCAATATGATTTTTATGGGCTCAACAGTTGCCCACCACCTAATGTGCTCTCCGTCCTAGAGAGCACAACCAAACTCTGAGCAGAAATGATACCATAATATTTGCGCTGCAAAATCTTTAAAAGGACACCTGGATAAATTCTGTAGGTTCCAGGTGATCCATGAATCTTCATTTGTGCTGATGATAGGCCTTGAGCCTTGATATATTGACTAATGGCAAGGAATCTCCTCTTAGTGTCTCTAACTCCACAACACCCCAATTCAACATTGTTTTAACTCGATAAGGTCCTTCCTAGTGTGGAAGCCATTTTCCTCTAACTTGTGTTTGGATTTGAGGTCTATGGAGAAGAACTAACATGCCTGGCTCTATGTTGTTGTTCCACAGATTCCGATCGTGTGCCTCCTTCCTCTTCATCTGAGTCTCTATCAATTGTTTTGCTGCATGTAGACGTATCTCCTCCACTTTATGCAGTGCTCCAAGCCTCTGAGAGACACCACAAACTTTCTTTCCCTGCACGAATGCTATTTTTGGTGATCCATGTAAAAATTCAAAGGGTTCAATTGGCAATATCCCATAAACTAGTTGGAAGGGAGAATATCCAGTAGCCTCTTTGTAAGCTAACCTGTATGCCCATAGGGTACCTTGATAAGCAATGCCGCAAGAAGTGGGGTGTAACATACATTCTTTCCTTAACATGGCAATTAATACCTTATTAGTGGATTCTGCTTGTCCATTAGCTCTTCGATAATAGGCACAATAGTTCCTATGTAGAATTCTGTACCTGTTGAAAATTTCCTGTAGGACCTTATTCACAAAATGAGTACCTTGGTCTATACAAATTTCAAGTGGACATCCAAACCTGCAAATGATTTTACTGTAAATGAAATTAGCAATAGTTTGAGCGGTGCAATGAGGGGAAGCAATAGCTTCAGCCCACTTTGTAGCATAGTCTGTGGCGATCAATAGATACTTCTCTCTTTTTGGAATCGACGGAGGGTAGATGGGCCCTACAAAAATACTATGTTGAGCCAATACTGCACCCACTGCATATGCACTGGATCTACATGCACATGAAATTTTTTTGACCAATCTAGGGTGATAAGAATTGGTGCAGCCACCAATTTGGACCTTAATGTCTGATAAGCATTCTCTTCTTCCTATTCCCATTTAAAGGGCACTTCTTTACATGTAAGTCTAGCCACTGGCCTGGCTATCTCTGCATACATTTTTATAATCCTTCTGTGGTATCCAGTATGCCCCAAGAAACTTTGAATCTCTTTCGGAGATTTAGGTTTAGGCAACTTTAATATAGAAATGATTTTATGAAGATCTGGGGCCATACCTTTAGCCGACACCACATGTCCCAAGAGAGTTCCTTCTGTCACAAGGAAATGACATTTGTTTGGGTTGAGCTTTAGCTTAGTCTCCCTACATCTCTTAAAAACATTCTGCAGCTGTCGCAAGTGATGGTCCAAGCAATCTAAAGGGGTCTCATTGTGAGAACCTGAAAATGAAGAAAAGTCATCCATGAAAATTCTAAGTGTTTCCAGCAATAAGGGACCAAAAATGAGGTTGACAGTTTTGTTAAAGGTGGCTAGAGCATTTCAGAGTCCAAATGGTATTTTTACATACACATATATTCTCCAAAGTGTGATAAAAGCAGTCTTTTCACCATCCTCTGGGTGTATGGATATTTGATTATAGCCACTAAAGCCATCCATAAAGCTATATAGTGCATGTCCAACCACGTCTTCAATGACTTGCTCTGCAAATGGCATTGGGAATTCATGTAGAATGGTCACCTTGTTGAGTGCTCTAAAGTCAACACAAATTCTGATTTTGTAGGTATTCTTCTCTGGTACTATAACCATAGGTGAGAGCCACTCTGAGTGTTCCACAGGAATGATGATTCCTGCATCCTCCATCTTCTGTATTTCCACATAAATAGCTTCAACATATTTTGGGTTAAGTCTATAACTCTTTCCTCTTATTGGTTTGGCTCCATCAACCAAAGGGATTCTATGCTCTCCATAATTAGCAGGCACTCCTTCTAAGTCTTTATAATGCCAAGCAAAAACATCTGCATAGTGGGTCAAGAATGATTTTACCTTTTCAAGGAGCCCTGGGTGGCTCCACAACCAAGTGGCCACCAAAACTGGACGATTATTGTCCTGAGTGCCTAATTGTATTTCTTTGACAGGGTTTCTCTCTACCATAGTATCTTCATGCTCATCTCCAACCTTGTTTTCTTCCACTATCTTTTCGTGCATTGTTTCATAAGCAGGGGATTTTGGATCTCAATGCATTCCTCCTTGTCCTACATCCATCCTACATGGATTTCTTGAATTGGGAAATAACATTCTTCACTAATATGTTTTACCTTATCTTTAGCTTTAGTAACTTCCTTCTCTATTGTTGTTGCATCCTCCTCCAATTTGTATTTGAGGGGTGTCTTCCTACCCCTTCTGTGGTCTATGATGGGCTCTCACAATCCATCAACCTAAACTTTCTCATGATTTTCATCATAACCTTCAGTTATGCAAGAATTATTAAGAAAAATTCCAAAACAAGAGGAAGAATTGCTTGCTTGGAGCCAATTTAGAATATCCTCTTCTTCCTCGAAATCTGGGATTGGTCCTCTGTTTCTGGTTGCATGCAAATGCCAACTGTTTGCATCATGCTGGTGTTCCCTTGATTATTTGGGCCCTCCTCTAAATGTATCTGTGTCAGCTTTTGCCCTTTGTTTTGTACGCACATAGTATCTTTACCCCAATCATGGATGGCACTTGCATGCATCAGCCATGGTCTTCCAATTAAGAGGGGAAATCCTCCTTCAACCTGAGGCAGTATTAAAACCACAAAATCCAAAATGAAGAGATTACCTTGTACTTTGAGTGGAACTTTTGGGATCACTCCCAAGGGGCCTTACTTTGCTTTGATCTGGCAAAGTAACTATGAAATTTGCAGGCCTTGAAGGGTGGAATCCAATCTTTTCCATTGTATGTTCAGGCATCAAGTTAATGCCAGAACCAACATCCACAATAACTCCTTGAAACTCATGACCTTTGATAGATACTGTCAGCCGGGGACTCTTATAATCTGTAAGGGGTGCTTCCCCTACAATTTTACCTTTATGCATAATAACAGTCTTTGCCACCAAACTTGTAGTGGAAGCCTCATCAATTATCTACAAGAGTTCTAACCTGAATTTCCCATCCATCTTTATTAAATAAAAAATACTAACCTCCTTTTTCATGGACTTGAGTAGTCTTGAAGCTTCTGATTCCTTAAGAGCATGTGCTCCAATTGACTTATGAAACTCCTCATGAGCCCTGTTGAATGCATGTCCAATGGCATCACTGGTACATATGAGATCTCCTTTTTGCCTTGTATCTCCACATGTGGTAGCTTTGTCTTCAGATGTCTCTTTGTCTTTATTCAATCCATTAATCCTTGATTCTTGACCTATTTCTACTTGAGCCTTCCCCTTGCTTCTTTTCTACATTGTAAAAGATTCAATTTCTTCTAACTGCACCATCCTGGTAGATGGTGATGGCCCATTTAATTGATCTAATATTTCTTCTTTGTGCACAGAAATCATTTGAATGTGAGGCCCAGATGAAGAGGCTTGATTCTTAGGACAACAATTTGTATAGTGGTCTCTCACCTCTAGGCAGTTCCTGCAAGGAGGGGCATTTTCTGGTAGAGTGCACCTACTTTGGTAGTGCCCACATTCTCCACATCTGAAACAAATAGTTGGCCTCCTAGGCCCATTTCCAAAGTTATTCCTCTGTCTAGGGTTGTAATTGTTACCTTGATTAGGTACAGCGGCCATCACATTTGCTGGTGGTAGTGGTCCTCCTTATGTCCAATATGTTTTTGCATGCATTCCTCTTGATTGGCAATCCTGGGCCTCATGACCAGCTTTCTTGCATAATTGGCAAGTCACACTTAGCAGAGGACATTCACTTACTATATGACCTTGCTTGCTGCACATGGTACACCAAAGTCCACTCTTGATGCCACCCCCTTTGAGTTCCTGCAACTCCTGTTGCAGCTGAGCCAATTCTTCTGCTTGGGCCTTCTTCTCCTTTTGGAGCTTTAATACCTCAATCTCTCTCCTCAACTGAGTAACAACATTCTCCTCCTCTTTGTGGGGCTTATTCCTTTTTAAGCCCTCCAACTCCTTCCTTAGTTGGATTACTAGATCCTCCATTTCTATAGAATATGGTAGTTGAGGAGAAATTGCTCCATATTGTTGCCTTATCTGCTCCAGTCGTGTAGCTGTGTTGATGAATTCCTCTATGGAGGCTGTGGGCAACACTAATTCCTTGATTTTACATTGGGTGGTCACTGGAAGTGGCTTAGCTAAAAATTTCTTAACAAAAAAATCATGTGGTGGATCTGGTAGTTTAGCCATTAGTGCCTTGGCCCTAGTCACAAACTCTGGGAACTTTTCACGTGGACCCAATCTCAAATTTTCTAATTCCTCTATGATGATCTCTACACTATTGCCATGCTAGAATTGGGTTTTGAATGCATCTTTCATTAAGTTCCAAGTTGTAAAATGGTTTTCAACAAACTGGCTGAACCATTTATCTGCTAATCCTTCTAATGTGGCAGGGAAGAGTATCAAAAAGGCATCCTCTCTTCCCATTAAGCCTCTAGTTTTGCATAGTGCTAAAAACCTTCTAATATGCTTGTCCAGATCTTCCTGAGCTAGGCCTTTGAAAGAAGGAAATTTTATATTTAATCTTGATAATAGTGTTTCCAAGTCTACCTGACCTGCCATGCTCCTTACTGATGAAGTTGATGAAAGTGGACTGGAGGATCTTCTAACAGCCTTCCTTCTTGTTTTCTTGCAGGTGACCCTCAATGTTTGGGATCGGGTTGCGGTCATGAGCTCTTCATAGTCCTCTTAGTATGAGATAATTGATAAGAATATTTACCTCTTAGTCCAATAAAGTAGTACGGTCGACACTTGAACTCTTCTACCCTTTGCACTTGGCTTCTCCTATGCTCAAATCTCCTTGGAGTCCCACCGGGCATGCCAAATTTTGTTGGGGGATTCTTGCACAAGAAGGGATTTGAGTATTTGTAGGAGAAAAAGGGAAAGACAAGAAGAAAGATACACACTGGAAGCCTCTGTCGATTGATTATAATGAGACAAATACAATGGTGATGCACAATACAATCCAATGCTTCTGTGCAAAATCCCACAGAGTGCTCAATTACAAAATACCAAATACCAAAGGTCTTGTTGCTGCCGGCCTCCTCTACACCAGACCTCCACCTTCTCCAAGCCTGCTCTTGTGCACACCTTGCACCAAGCTTCCAATAAGGGGGAGGGATGGACACCTTCTATGGACACGTGCACACTGCAATGAGACCTTGGGATCCTTGGGGAACTAGCTTAGCACTTATTTGCACACTTCCTTAGTCATGCTTCATGCACACCTTGCACTTCACTTCTTTGCATCGCACACTGTGTGTCTCTTGCACTTCTCTCTCTTGCCTCACTTAGACTATGCCCACCTTGCTTAGTCTTGCTTACACTTGCTTAGTCCAAGAATAGTCCTTGCCTTGATTTGAGTGTCGGTTCACGTACGCTCCTAACTGCAAGAGCATCTTGGTGCTCACTTTGATGTCCCAAGATTGTCTCCAAAAGTGGGCAGCCAACGAATCCCTGTTTTGTCTTGTAGTGACTTTAGACCAAAACAAAAATTTTAATTGGGGGGCCATACTTTCACTTCTGTATACGCTGCCGCTTCACATACCTTCACATTTTCCTTTTAAGTCTTCACTTGTGCACCTAAGAGAGGGTTCACCTGAACCTTCCAAAACACTTTAAAACACTTTTGAACCTTAAGGAAATTAGAGAAATACCTCTGCAACCTGCAACCAACTTTCTCCAATTTTACCCTTTGTGAACCAATTCATTGTGCACTACCTGTGCACTTTGACTCCTGAACTTTGAACACTTTGACTTCACTCATGTTGACTTTGACCTTGACCTTGTTGACTTTGATAGTTTTGACTTTGCCTCTTGACTTTGACTATAGTTGACTTGACTATAGTTGACTTTAACCAATATGACTTTTATGGGCTCAACACTCTAGCACAATGGCAAGTACCAAAATGAGGAGCTTCACCTCATAAATGTCAATATGTGGAGACATGGGGACTTGTATGAAGACCAAGAGCAAGTGAAGTACACAAGTGCATGAGTGAAAGCACACAAGTATGCACACACATACACACACACGTGCACAAAGTAAGAGCAAAAGGTAGAACAATGGAAGGTCTTTGATTACAAAAGAACTCTCTTAGAAAGCTCAAATCTACAACAAGCTAACCTCAAAAATGAGTTCTCTAGCCCTTTTTATAGTTTTTTGAGTAGTTTTGGCCTTGTCTAGACCTAGTGTTCGGCCTAGTCAAAACTTAGGTTCCAGGGCTTATTTGGGGGCTCAAACGGAGTCTAAAATTTATGAAACTTGGTAGGATGATACTTCTAATACTCCTCAAGCTTGAGGATATCTCGGCTTGAACAAAATGGAGTTACAAAAATGGAAAATGGTATTTACAATGGTTTTTAATGATAAAATTCACTATCTTTATAGGAATTTGTTCTCAAAATTTGACATGTGCTTCTTGGAGCTCCCTACATGCTCATTCTTCTTGTATTTCCACTTCCTTGATGCGCCTCCATGCTTGTGCTTAACCTTGAGTGTCAACACTTGGCTAAGAAATGCAAAATGTTGCATGCACATGTGAAGAGGGATGGAAAACTTTGGTGTGAGATCCTCCATATCTTTTAGCTTTTGCAATTTCCGATTCTTCATGTTATTGGTTATCAAAGCATCCTTCTTGGAGGTCACATGTGTGTCATGCATGTTCAAAGCAAAGCTCACCAATTCCAAGGTAAGTTTGAACTTTTTCAACTCATTGTTGCCCAATAAGGAAGGAAGGATGAAGGTTCCTGGTCGGTCCTTTACCTCACTCTCTTGTAATGTCGATACCAAATAGTAACAGTGCAGAAAATCTAGTTTTGGTAGGGGAGCCTCAAAGTATTCCACCAGCCCTACATGTTGCCATATGCTTTGAAGTTCTGGTGTGTCTTGGTGGGTCTCAAACTTTTTGGAAAAGAATTGGAATTGCACCCAGGCCTTATCATACTCATGCTTGGACTCCCATATGTACTTTGCCTCTCTTAAGGGCCCAGGCATGCCATTGCACGAGTGAGAGTTTGCATGAACTCTCCCCGTTATTCCTGTGGGAGGGTCCCGTATGAGAATTTGTTGGAGGTGTTGCAGCTCTATAGGTCATTTAGTTGGTGGCACTTTGATTGGTAAATTTTCCATGTTAACTCCTGCTAGAGTCACTCCTGCCTGCGAGCTGGGGCATGCTATTTTGGCCATGATATTGCATGTATTTCTTGATGCTTATCTGCTAGAAGAAGAGAAGCATATTAGCATTGCATAGGAAACATGATGTTATGGTTTTCCCTCCACAATACCAACATGATACCCCAAGTGGTTAGGGGTTAGTCAGTGAAGTGTTCGTGATGTGTGTGAATGTTGGTTAGTAGGTTAGTGATTCCCCTAGATGCATACATTTGGATGTTCATTGTACTCAGAATGCATCTATTGTAGAGTGGATTGGTTTAAAAATTGGATCAGGGGGTTTGATACAGGGTTTAATTCTTCAAAATTTGATCATGGGATCCTCTTTTGGTGATGATGTCATGTAAAGGTTTCTGGATTAGATTGTGTTGGATTTGGGACTTTTGGGTACCCATTTCCTGACATTCCTAGGCGTGATTGGAGATGTGATGGTGTGAAGTATAGATGTTTGCCTTCGGATTTATGCCTATGAGTGTTGATTCAATCTTGTGAGTAGAGGTGAAGTTATTTGAGCTCGTAAGCAGGTCTTGGGCACCTTGATCTATCTAGTATTGGGGTCTGCCTTCATTGCCTACCTTGGGACCCAAATAGAAATGGTCCATCTAGATTGATGCCTAGGATATGCCTTCATTGTAGTCCTCGAATGAGTAGCTCGTTTGGTGCATCGTTGGCATCGTGTCTCCCAAGTAGAGGGGGCACCCTTGCATTTCCAGATTTGCTTCATTCCATGAGGTACTTTATGTTGTGTCGGTCATTGATCATGCTTCCTGATTATTGACTTCCTTTGTGTCTTGTGTTGCCCTGCTTGCTTTCTTGGGATCTTCTTTGGAAAAGAAGGGAGTTCCTCATTGACTTCTGTACCACCTTCAAGAGTCATAATCTTCTGCACCATAGAACCTTGGACAATAATAACATCGTTATCATCATGTGTGCTCCTGGAAGGACCAAGAGTGGATATCATTCCTATTTCCTTGGGTTCTAGGTTTTCTAATTCAATTGTGATGCAATTTTGATTTACCCATGCCTGAAGAAGTCCACTTCTTAGGTTTAAGTTCACTACATGATCATAGATCTATTCTTGACCCAAGACTAGAGGTTCGGTGAGGTCCTCCTCTTGACACACTAGCACTGTGACTATCATTAGAACATCTTGAACGTAGATGGGAAGCTCCACCTCGCCCATGCAAGGAGTTTCTATGGAGAATGAGTTCTCCTATGTGCAATGAAAACTTGTAGTGGACCCTTGTATGTCCAACATTTGGACAAATAGTTGCACCTTAGATAACTTGTTGCTCTCAATAAAAAACTCAAATGGACCTATGCCTTTAGTTAGTCAAAGCAGACAAAGAGAGATTTCTAACAAGCTATAAATAACTTAATTTGGACAAGTTTTGGTTAGGAAATGAAACTAATGAATATGAACTACCTCTCCACACAAGTATGCGGAAGAATTGAACTTCACTCTCGGATTGATAACTCCCTGAATATATATCCTTTGAGGAAGATATTTGAGACACAAAAAGTACACACAAATAGGAGTAATTGGGATGCGTTTTAGTCAAGAAATGCAACTGACCAAAATAGACCACCTGTACAGATAAGTATACTAAAAAATTGGACTTTATTCTATGATAGATATCTAATAGAATATAAATCCTTTGAATGATATATTTCAGATAACAAAAGTTTATGGAAAGAGCTTTCCAGAATGCTAAAAACCAAGCAATTCGATATGTTTTGGTTAGGAAATCTAACCAACTAAATGTCACGAGGAAGGAGATAAGGAAGAGAGCTCACTCTCAAGGAGAAGCACACACACAGATTGAGGCAAGGAAGAATGATCTTCTTCTTCTTCTATTACATAAAAAGGAATGTACATGAATGACCTAAAAAACAAGAATACAACAAGTGCAACATATAAAGACCAGTACATAAGGAAAAACCTAATGTCCGCGAATGAGTGAGCTGGCAAGAAACAAATGTGCCATCACTCTCGGTAGATAATCTAATAAAGCTCAATGAAGTATCCGTGACATATACTGGAATGACCACTATACATGTCAGAGAAACGAAAAACTGGTACGTGTCATCCTGGATCATCACATGTTGAGCTTGATATGTCAACATTCCCCCTCAAGCTCAACACCATATCCTGTAATCCAAGCATCTTCCGAAACTTCTTCAACTTCTCAACTCCAAGTGCTTTGGTGAAAATATCAGCAACCTGTTCATCTGTTCTCACATAAACAAGATCAATATCGCCTGCTAATACCTTCTCTCTGATGAAGTGATAATGTACCTCGATATGCTTTGTTCTAGCATGGAAAACAGGGTTCTGTACTAACTGTATGCTGCTAAGATTATCACAATAGATAGTGATAGGCTTTTGCACTTCCACACCTAAATCTGCAAGTAACATCTCCAGCCATGATGCCTCACATGCTGCCATTGCAGCACCTCTATACTCAGCCTCTGTACTCGACAAAGCAATAGTGGGTTGCTTCTTACTGCTCCATGTAATAGCTGCACCTCCAAGTGAGAAAAGAAAACCACTAGTAGATCTTCTATCTGAAGTACTACCAGCCCAATCTGCATCGGTGTATCCATGAACCTGCAATTCTACACCAGCTTCATAAAACAATGCATAATCCAAAGTAGCACTCACATAACGTAGAGTGCGCCTCAGAGCATCCAAATGTGGCTTCTTGGGAACCTGCATAAACTGACTTTTAAGTCCAACAGTGTAGCTGAAATCAGGTCTTGTAATTGTAAGATATATAAGACTTCCCACAATTCTCCTGTACATAGTAGCATTTTCCAATGCTTCACCTGATGTAGTATCCAATTTCAAATTCTGATCTAAAGGCATAGAAATTTTCTTACAATCAGCCATACCATACTTTTGCAGCATATTCAAGGCATATTGCCTTTGCGACATCCATATACCTGTTTCTGTATGTATAAACTCAATGCCCAAGAAATAGTGCAACACACCAAGATCTTTCATGTGGAATTCCTGCATAAGAAGTTTCTTTACCTCTTTGATGTTTTCTTCATTATCACCACCTACAATCAGGTCATCAACATAAATAGCCACAATAGTGATGCCATCATCAGCCTTCCTTGCATATAGTGAGTGATCTGCATCACACATAGAAAACCCAATGCTGGTTAAGTAATCAACAATCCTTGCATGCCATGCACGCGGAGCCTGCTTCAGCCCATACAAAGCCTTTCGCAACTTGCAAACATATTCTGGATGCTTTGAATCTTCATATCCTTGTGGCTGGTCCATATATACTTCTTCTTGTAACTCACCATGTAGGAAAGCATTCTTCACATCCATCTGATGCAAAGTCCATCCTTTTGCTGTAGCTAATGCAACAAGTGTCCTAACAGTAGACATTTTAGCTACAGGGCTAAATGTTTCCTCATAATCAATGCCATATGTCTGTGCATATCCTTTAGCTACCAATCGTGCTTTATACCTGCTTATGCTACCATCAGCATTATGCTTTACCTTGTAAACCCATTTGCAGCCTATGGATTTCTTTCCTTGTGGCAATGGAACCAGCTTCCATGTATCATTTCCATAAAGTGCAGCCATCTCCTCATCCATAGATTTTTCCCAATCTGCATTACCAATTGCATCTTCAAAACAAGAAGGTTCAGCATCTTGTATTACCTTTGTCATGTAGGCACAATGGCGAGCCATGTAACTATCATATGTTAATCGTTGCACTGAATTACGCATCCTCCCAGATCTTCTTGGTCCTGGGTCACTTCTTGTATCATCTGCATGTGCCCTTCTTACTCCTAGAGTCTTCACAGAGGGCAATCCAAGTTCCTCATCAATACTCTTTTCTGAACCACTTGAATCTCCATCAACATCTTCAAAACCTGCACCTGTTTTACTACCAGCAGAAAGCTTTTCTTTACCTTTCTTGGATGTATTTGATGAATTTGCTAGACTGAAATTTCCACGCAATC
Organism: Ceratopteris richardii; assembly: GCA_020310875.1. Lineage (NCBI taxonomy): Eukaryota > Viridiplantae > Streptophyta > Polypodiopsida > Polypodiales > Pteridaceae > Ceratopteris > Ceratopteris richardii. Next base: position 16,347,148 of record CM035427.1, read on the forward strand.
TTCCACTCCATGGATTTGAGTTGGAACTATTGCTTGGTGATGCATCCGGTCCACTCAAAACTTGAGATTCTGCACTAGATTTTTCAGCATTTTCTTTGTCATTTGGTTCAAGATTCAGTCCTTCTTTGGCATCTGCATAGAAGCTTGACATTTCATCAAATACCACATCTCTGCTCACCTTCACCTGTCGTGTGAGTGGGTTATAACCTTTGTACCCCTTTTGCTCAAGGGAATATCCAATGAAGACACATTTTTCTGCTTTCGGATCAATTTTTGTCCTCAACTCATCTGGAACATGTACATATGCAATACAGCCGAAAACTTTCAGATGTGATAAGTTTGGCTTTCTACCTGTAAACTTCTCTTCAGGTGTAACTTGATGTACAACAGCAGTCGAAGTTCTGTTCATGATATATACAGCAGTATACACAGCTTCTGCCCAATAACAATGAGGCATATTCCTCTCAGCCATTAAGGCTCTTGCTATTTCTGCAATATGTCTGTTTTTGCGTTCAGCAACACCATTCTGTTGTGGTGTGTACCTGCATGAAAACTGACGCCAAATTCCATGATTTTTTAGAAAACTGCTGAACTCATTTGACATGTATTCACCTCCTCCATCAGATCTTAATGTCTGAATGTATTTCCCTGTCTGCTTTTCCACCATAACTTTAAAATTCTAGAAATGAGTAAACACCTCGCTCTTCTCTTTCATGAAATATACCCATACTTTGCATTTATGGTCATCAATGAAAGTAACATAAAACCTGCAACCACCCATAGATGTGGTCTTTGCTGGACCCCAAACATCTGTATGTACTACTTCTAGTACATTCTCACTAACATGCTTGTCATGTGGAAATGATGCTCTTGACTGTTTACCAAATTGACATGCTGCACATACCTTTTGCATTTCTGCAACTTTGAAATTTGGTAGTCCATGGACAATCTCCTTTGACTGCATCAGTTTCAGCCTTTGCAAGTTTGCATGTCCAATCCGTTTGTGCCATATCTCTATATCTGCAATAACTCCTGCACCTTTTGCAAACATGGCTGCATTCATTTCAGGAATCTTCACATTTAAGGTGAACATCCTACCCACTTTGTTTCCTTTGGCAACCAATCGTCCATCCTGCTTGTACTCTTCTACATATAATCCATCTGCATTGAACCTGACTTGTAATCCCTGGTCAACCATTTGTCCAACAGAAACTAGATTCTTTGTTATATTTGGAACATGCAGCACATCAGCGAGATGTTTTACCTTTCTGTCCTCCATAGACAATGCTATGTTTCCTGTATGCTCAATAGGATGCGATGTATCATCACCTGTTTCAACATATCCATGAACTGGCATTTTCTGCAAACTACTAAACCATTTTGCATGACTGGTCATGTGATTTGAAGCACCTGAATCAACATACCAGACATTATCATCGATTTTGAATCACCAGTAGACATCGTATTCATCATGTGATGTTGAACCATAAACAGCTTCTTAGAATCATCTGCACTTGTGGATGCATAGTTGTTTTGCTGCCTTCTGTTATTTTGATTCTTCAACCTGCAATCACGTTCAAAGTGTCCAGGTTTACCACAATTCCAACATCCTTTACTATCATTACCTGAATCATTTCTTTGGAAATTTCTACGACCTCTTTGACTCCCCCTGCCTGGAAACTCTCCTCTTCCTCTTGCATGATTCTGTTGTTGACCCTGGTCTTGGTTATTGTTTCCTCTTCCACTTCCAAAACCTCTACCTCTGCCTCTTCCTCTGCGAGAGTAGAATACCTGCTCAGAACTGGGCTTTCCTTGGGAGTTTGAATCCTCACCAAGATTCTTTTCTTCAGTAATCAACATAGATACCAGATCAGCAAAATTCAGAATATTTTCCCTGGTCTGTATAGAAGTTCTGAACTGCTTATATGCAGCTCCTAGACCACGAAGGCACGCTTCCACCTTATCATCATCATCTACATTCACACCAATAGATGTAAGTGACTCACATATGCTTTTGATTTTTAGACTGTAGTCACTTACGGACATGCTCTTTTTCTCCAATGTATGCAGCTCGTTCTTGAGTTGCAATTTCCATGCCTTTGTATTGGTCTCGTACAAAGTGACCAAACTGTTCCAAGCCTCTTTTGGAGTGTTGGCATCCTGTATGTGTCCAATCATGCTATCCTGTATGCTAACAGATAGCCAATACATTACCTTTCATGCTCCTTGATTCCATTCCTCATATTCTCTTAACTGTTCTGTAGTCCGATTCCTTTCTAGTAACTGCGGAGCATTTTCATTCTCTCCTTCGATGTACTTCTAGTAACCTTTTCCCATCAAGAAATTCGTCATTCTGAATCTCCAAGCATGGAAGTTATTCTTGTCCAGCTTATCGCTCATAAGCTGACTCATTCCATCCGCGTTTGCCATTTCTGCAACAATTCACCACACCGCAACACACTACAAGTAGCACTTCTGCTTGAACACTGTCGCACTATGACGTGACAGTTCGATCTAAAAAAAACACAGTTTTCGTGTATCAACAGTACACAGAATCGCTTGAAATTCTAAATCTGGAAGAGTGTTGCCGAACACAACGCAAGTTACAATTTCTGAAACTGACCTGGTTTTTCTGTGGGCCCCACCTTGCGGGCTCGAAACGGAGGTCGAGATGGATCTGAAACTTCGATCTGACAAAAACTAGTGACCCTAAAGGGTTAACTTCCGAAAATATTTTGAGGTCTTCTACCTTCACGACGATTTTCGTAGCAAACGGAGGCCGTTTGTGAAATCGCGTTTTCTCCACGCCTTGCCGTGTAGTCTTCACCATCGCCTTCTCCACGAGCTCTCTACAGCCATGCTGGCTCTGATACCATGTCACGAGGAAGGAGATAAGAAAGAGAGCTCACACACAAACTCTCACTCTCAAGGAGAAGCACACACACAGATTGAGGCAAGGAAGAATGATCTTCTTCTTCTTCTTCTATTACATAAAAAGGAATGTACAAGAATGCCCTAAAAAACAAGAATACAACAAGTGCAATATATAAAGACCAGTACATAAGGAAAAACCTAATGTCCGCGAATGAGCTCGCTCGCAAGAAACAAATGTGCCATCACTCTTGGTAGATAATCTAATAAAGCTCAATGAAGTATCCCTGACATATACTCGCATGACCATTATACATGTCAGAGAAACGAAAAACTGGTACGTGTCATCCTGGATCATCACATGTTGAGCTTGATATCTCAACACTAAAATAGACTATGTGCCTACACAGGTTTGCTAAAAAGCTGGACTTCACTCTTTGACGGATATCTCACAAAATATATAAGCTTTGAAGGAGATATTTGAGAGGAGAAAGTGCACGAGGTACACTTTCCAATGAGTGTTTAAATGCAAGAAATGGTTACATATACACTGAGATATGAGCTTCACAATAGAGCTGTGTACAAAATGATGTTTGGCTAGAAGGAGTCTATGGGAAGACAAAATGACAAAATGACCAGATCGGACTATTGGGATCTCTTGCCTCTTTCTCTCCTTGTTTAGAATGTGCTCCCACTCCACTTTTATAACCAATGAGCATGTGAAGAAGTTTGTGCCTCCTTCTTAACTCACCACTTTCATTTGATTGCCCACTACATGCCGCTTACTACAAGGCAAATATTGTATCTTTTACTCATCATGAATTTTGACTAGACTTTTTTTCCTTTTTGTTTCTTTTCCTTTATCTTTATATTTGGTAAATTTATCCAAGCATAGCTCATGTGAAAATGAGCTTGTACATTTATCTTCAACAGTTTCCACACCTCCCAATCCTATGAGATATGCTTCCATAGGATTGACTTTTAGTTGCGATTCTTGATAGTAGGAAAGTCAAACTACACTAATGGCTGCTCCTGAGTCAATCAAAGCTCTTACGGTCCTTGCACTCTCTCGTTTTCCTACCTCTAGGTTCATAAAGAGTCATCGACAACTATCCTATGGGAACATACACTTGATGTCTTGCACATGGCCATGCGATATCTTAGAGCTTCCTAAGTGTCAGACCTAGGCTGATCTCTACCTTGTTTTCTCAATTTCATTCATCGAATGCATTCTAAAGTTTCTGGCTGTGATTCTTTTCGAATTCATTTTTCTTCCTCTTTACGTTTCTTTGCAGTATTGAGTCTGGTGAGCGTTTCCTCTGTGAGGGGTTCTTGATATAGTTTGACTCTGCATCCACTGATGTAACTAGGTAGAATGTCACCTTTTAGAGGGGCTAATTGGACTGCTCCACTTGTGGAGATTCTATTGATGATGACAAGTGTACACTAGGAGTAAATCTCCTGCTTTTAGGGCTTTATCATGGGCATCGAAGTATGCCTTTTGCCTTTTCTTGGCTGCATATATTCCTGTAGCTGCTCTTAGTCTTGTTTCACCTAAGCGTTCTAGATCAAAGATTCTAGATGAGAGCTCATGGCCTGTCTAGTCATACTCTTGTGCTACTTTCAATGTAGATATCAAGAAGTCTAATGGTAGCATTGCATTTTGGCCAAAAACCATCTAAAAGGGTTTGGCTTGGAGTACCATTTTATAGGCAACTCTGCATGCCCAAACAATGTGATGTAGTTGTTTGTCCCAGTCAGAGCATTTATTATTCACCAATTTTGTCAATACATTGCATAGAATCTTATTGGTGCTCTTGGCTTGCCCATTAGCTTGTGGATGATAGGGGGTAGAATTCTTATGTATCACCAAGAATTCTTGGAGAAGGTTTTCAATGACTTCATTCAAGAAGTGTGTGCCTCTATCACTTAAAAGCTCTATTGGTAGCCCATATCTGGTGAACATGTTCGCAAATAAGAACTTAGCAGTTGTCTGAGCATCGTTCTTTGTTGTAGCTTTTACTTCTACCCATTTGGTTAGATAGTCCGAGGCCACAATAATGTACTCGGCATGTGAGCCCTTAGCTTAGGGATTAATAGGACCAACAATGTCTATTCCCCACTTAGAGAATGCACGTCCTCCCATCATGGGTTTCAGTGGCATCTCATCCTTATGTATCGGATATTGAGTTCACTGACAAATGTCACACCGCTTCACATAGGTATGGGCAAAGGAACCGTCTTACTAATCTACCAGTATTGGATGGTTTGTTCACTAGATATAGTAATGATTGATGGTTTGTAAAAAATTTAAACTTATTTGCAAGCAAATAGTATCGTAACATTTTAATTGCATACACCATGCCTAAACCTTCTCTTTCTCTAGTAGTATAATTTCATTCAAACGCATTGAATTGTCTACTGGAGTAGGCTACTAGAAGATCCATATTACCTTCACCAGTTGGTTGTGCGAGTACACACCCAATCGCATAATTGGATGCATCCACATGAACATGGAATGGCTTGTTCCAATGTAGTGTAGTCAAGATTGGTGTTGAGCAGAGTCATCGTTTAAGCTCATTGAAGGAGTTCTCACATTCATTTGTCCACTCAAAGTTAGTCAGAAAGGAGTATAAAGGCTTTGCAATGATTGCATACATATGAATGAAATGTCAGTAATAGCCCCAATGCCCCATGAAAGCTTGCACTTCCTTGACATTCTTTGGCCTAGGTAGCTGTGCAATAGCTCTTACTTTATCCTCATCCATGGATGTGCCGTTCGTTGACATTATGTGTCCTAGAATCTTGCTTTGCATGACCATGAAAACACACATTTCTAGGTTCAAGGAGACCTGATATTCTCTACATTTGTCAAAGATTTGTCTGAGTTCAGGTATATGTGTTTGTCTAATGTTGGAATGAGCACAGAGATCATCAACATAGACTTCCAAGTTTTTCCTCAAGAACTCTTTAACACATGGCACATCGGCCGTTGAAAGGTAGCTGGTGCATTGGTAAGCCCAAATGGCATTACCCAAAAGGAAAATATCCCCCACTCTGTGGCAAAAGCTGTCTTATGTTGATCTTCCAGGGCTATGGCCACTTGATTGTAGCTAGAAAACCCATCAAGGAAACTGTATACTTCCTTGCCTACTACTCTTTCTAGATGCTCAGTGATAGGAAACGGATAACTATCTTTGATAGTGGTTCCTTATTCTTCTTCAAGTTAATGCATACACGTAGCTTGCCATTCTTCTTAGGTACCACTACAATGGGGGATACCCATTCAATGTGCTCGATTTCATAGATAAATCCAGCTTCTACCAACCTATCTATCTCTTCCTTGATCTTGGTAGCATAGTTGTCATTATATGTGTATGGATTCTGCTTAGAGGGTTTGGCATTTGAGATCATGGGAATCGTATGTGAGCATATGTTAGGGTCTAAACCTTTCAGGTCTTTATAACTCCATGGGAACACATCCCTATATTTTCTTAACAAGGCTATCAACTCTTGTTCCTCTTCCTTAGTTAGGTCATGTCCTATGTATGTGTGTTGTTGTAGTATGCCCTTGGGAAGCCAAGACCCACACCACCTTGCATGGAAGCAAGAAGGAAGGCTCAAGAATGACTCTCCTTCCACCCACCCCAACCTTCAACATGTTCAAGCCATTGGCCATCAGCCTGCAACTATGCCACATGCTTGAAAACTAGTTGCAACATGCTTGAAAACATGGAGAGAAGGGAGTCAAGGATCCTAGTCACATATGTAAAATACAAGAAATTGTAACACTCTACTTACACACATACAAAGTTCAAGCATGCACACACATTACTCTCTCACACTCTAAGACTAGATACACATATGCACAAAGACTTAAGAGAAAAGAGAGTCCTTCCATTAAAAAGATATACACATGAGAGCATATCGAACCAAATGCTCCCCTCTTTACAAAAATGAGCCTCTGTATATAGGTTAAGCACATTTCCCCATGTGCTCCTTTTGACTAGTCAAAACAGAGCACATGCTTAACTAACATATCTCAAAAAGATCTTCTCTAACAACCATATCAAAGAAATACGTGCGTGGGGATTTTTCTAGACTTCTACCAAAAACATGGGTATTTACATGCTTCCAAAAGCCTTACTTTAGGAGAAATATTAAAAAGTGTCTAAGAGGGAGTTCTCATGTGAAACTCTAAGTATATACAAAAAGAGGGTTCCTATGCACAAATGAGGATGTGTGCATACCATATACTAAAAAACGTGCCTCGTTCTTCACCTTCCTCTGTGATCACAATGATTTTCTTAGTTTTCTCGTTGTTATCATAGGCCTCTCCTACTTGTGCTTCATGTTTAGGCATCCTTATCATGACTTTTCTATCTTCTATCTCGTACTTCTTAAAGTTTTCTGGAACCTCAAACAAAGATTCGTCCTCCTCTCATGTAACTTCTCTCTTCTTCCTTTTCTTGGCTTCACTCCTGGTGGTCACTTGTGTGGTTAGTCTCACATCATTTGTAAGTTCTTTGTGTCTTTGTGGGTGAGCTTCTACTTCATAGAAGTATTCCTCTTCTAATGCAAAAAGAGGGTCCATAATGACTTAATCTAGATTTGAGTCACTATCTTGTTCAATTTCTTCTGTACTAGAATCACATTCTTCAAGAACCACATCACACATCATTGGCTCTATCATGAAGACTGAAATGTCATAGCCATCCTCATCACACTGGGGTGTCCATTGTTCTTCATTGATGGCTACATCCATTATTGCTAGAATTTCGACCCAACCATGAGGTTCAAATTCTTCATCAGGAAATACTGATGGTGCATAGGCTGGGTCTTGAATTGATCTATGAGTTTCCTTCACACCTACCTCTCTGGTTTTTTCTCTTTTCTCTTCTTCTTTTGCGACTTGCACATCCATAGGTGAGTGTTTTCATGCATCCATGAGGATCCTGATCCTATGGAATGCACCAACTCTGTGTCATCCTTGGTTCTATGGATGGGATTCCACTATATAGGGGGCACGTCTCTATCAGAGTAATCCTTGAGATTGACTTTGGTTGTGACACCTAAATTTTGCAAATACAAGGAATTGGTTCCCCAATCTTGTACTACTTGCTATTGTCTCAAGAATGGTCTTCCTAGAATCATCTCATAGGCTTGGTTCTTGCTGAAGTCACATATGGCAAAGGTATGCTCAAACTCTACACCACAGGTAGTGAGAGTTATCCCTCCTAACAATCCTAAGGGTCTTTCTATGTGACCATTGACCATCTGTAACTTCATTCTTGTTGGCTTGAGTGTTGGCTTGCCTCAAAGATTTCATAAGGAAGTGGTAGCAATTGGAACTCCTACACTTGAGTCCAAAATTGCCTTGGTGGTGTAATCTTGATGAGTGATGGGAAGATAGGTGTTTCCTTCTTCTCTTTCGCTTATATCTCCTATCTTGTCCAAAGATATTTTTGGAGCTGTTCTATGAGATCCTACCTGTGAACAAGGTTTTGTTACTTTTGGCATTTGGTTGGATATGTTTCCACAATTCTCGTTTAGCCATGAGTAGCTCTTCTAAAGTGAGATTGCATTGCACTTTAGTGTTCTTCACTATGCCCGTATTCCTAGGTATGACTAAATTTTCATTTCTTACCATGACCGTGGGTGCCCTCATGCAAGTGGACTTTACTTCCCAGGGTCCAGTGAAATGCAACAGTTCATGTAAAGAATTAGACTCAAATTCTAATCGCTCACTAGTTTGGGCATCCTCCTGTTTTCCATAAATGGGAAGGAATATCTTGTGGGAATTGGTCATGTAGGTCATCCACAAGTTCAATAGGAGGAGGATTCTCACTTTCTTTTTCACATTTCTCGTCTTGAATTTCCCTTAGAAATTCTTGGGAATATCAATTCATAGAACATGTGGTGTCTGGTTCAGTGGAATAAGGCACATAAGATTCCTTGGCAGGAATGCTCATTCTTTCTCTTGCCTTGTCCTTACTCTGGGAGGTGGCTTCATTTCCCGATTTTGCAATTAGCCTCTCCAATCGATCAAAACGGAATTGATTCCTAGTTGAACTCGAGTAATTGAAGAGACGACTCTCCTCAAACATGGCTTGAGCCAATTCTACCATCTTAGCACAAAGCTTTGTTCATTCAAGCTCTAGGTCAGCTCTAGGGTAACACTTTTAATGATCTCTCACATTTGGCCCTTCTTGGATTCTGGCTTGATATGCTTTAAGCATCATGTCTAGGTCCTCGGGGGTGGGATCTGCTAAGACTGATCCTACCCTAGGAGGTGGTTGGATTGTGTGAGCTGGGTTGGAAGGTGGTGGATTAGAGGGAGATGGGAATGGTGGTGGTGGAGTAGTGTGAGAGTGAGTTTGAGATGTGAGTTCAATTATCTTGGCTTTTGTTTCTCTTAGGTTTTCCTCAAGTTCACTCATTTTCTTTGCCCATTGCCTTTTCATTCTCTCTCGACTATCCCTCCAAGCTCTTGACCTTTTCTTAGTTAGGCTCTCAATATCACTAACCTCAGAACTCCTTTCCTGCCTTAAGTCTTGGTTTTGCTTAACTGCTTGAGCTCTCGTGATGACTTGCACTAGGGTAGTGGAAGTCACACTTCCCATAGAGTCTACCACTAACCCAATGACATTGATAGGAGTGATTTTTGGCATATTGGTGGGGTTCTTATGACAATCTCGTAACAAGTGCTCCTTCCCATAATCTAGGCAAAAACCTTGAATTGTCACAGATTGGGGTTGTGTAGGTGCCTGCATAGGGCAATCACGAATAGGGTGATCTCATTGTCATGAGTAGCATGGTCCTCTAGGAAATGGGAGTCTTATCTGCATAGGTTGGGGCCTAGAGTTAGGATTTTCCTACATGACATTTGCATATTCTAGCTCCCAACTAGGTTCCCTCGGGTCTTCATAACAATATGACTCACTATGCTCAGGTAACTACATATAGCAAGCATGTGGACTATCAATATGAGTTGAGTCAAAACTAATCATTTGGGTCACTTTCTGAAAGTAATGGTGATATCGACACTAAGGCTCTATTCAGATTTTCTTCAGCAGTTGCATATTTTATACATTGGCTAGAGGTGGATGTTGTTGCATGAAACCTAGTTGAGGTCTTTGTTGCCCTTGATAGGATGGTTGGTAGGGTGGCTGGGGTCTACCATACTATTGTGGTGGGTACTGGTTTTGGTATCTTCCTTGTTGTGGATATTATATGGGCAATCTTGTGCAGTGTGGTTGGTGTATCTTCTTTCTATGGTGCAGTATTGGCTGTTAGGGTTCACTTGGGGTTGATCCATGATAAGACACACATTAGCCATGTGGTCTCCTCCATAGGTATAACATTGTTTTATTGGGGAAAATCTTGGTATTTGTTTACTAGGGACTCCTAACTTTTGAGCTACCTTCTCTGTAGGTTCCTCAATAGATGTGGATGGCTTTGAATTGAGGCTAGTAGAGCTATCTAAATCTTCATAGATTTTTGAAAGCTCTAATTCCTCTCCTAGATTATCCTCAATGTCTATGCACATGCGTACACATTCTTCTATGGATATAGGGTCCTTCAAGTACACATAAGATCTTAGCTTGGTACTTAACAATCCATCCAAGAATAGAGCCACTTGTTTGGCTCATGTGGGAAACTCTAGAGCAGGGAATCTCTCTAGGTATTGTCTGAACTACCTTCGTGCAAGTCTCACTGTCTCTTGAGGTGTTTTTTTGAAACTATGAATCAACAAGGAAGTGTTGTGCCTTATGACACTCTTAGAAAATTCTGTGATAAAGGCTTCTAGCAGTTGGTCCATTTTTCTAAATTGCCTCTGTTGTAGTGGTTGGAGCCATGCAAGGGCAGTGTTCTTTAGAGTTAGACCAAAAGCATTGTATTGCATGAACAAGTCATCAACTTGTGTAGCTCTTAAGAATTGCCTAAATTTTTCCACATGATCGTATGGGTCTCCCATGCCATCGAAGCAATTCTTCAAGGACTTAACCAATTGTGTTGGCCTCAAGGTCCTAGTGTGTTATCTAGGCCTTGGCAGAGGGAATTCATCTGCATTTCTTTGATACCTCGGGTCTCTATCTCTTCATTGTCCATTCTATCCATCTCTATTCTTGTTCTTTCTCTTCCTAGTGGGTTAGCGAAGCTCACCTCGGGTCTGTCTCTACTCCTCTCTTTCTGAGTCCCATGAGCTTGAGATGTTCCAGCTGCTTAGTGACTATAAGAGACATTGGATCTCGCTTGGGGAAAACTGAATTCACCTTTCCACGTATAGGCATGTCTACCATGCTCGGATACCACAAAGACCCTCTCTGAAGTATTGTCTAAGTAGGTCACTTTTGCTGGGGAATCTAGATCTTTGAATTCATATATGGTAAGCATTCCTACTTCATTAGGTTAGTCAGGTTTATACCTCCAAAAGGCCTCGTTTGTCTCTCGGTTTAAGAGAAAGTCTATGATCTTATTGTCTTGGGGAACCCACTTTGGAGTGATCACTCTGGTCAAAATAGATTTGACTCAAGGGGTTCTTGGCTCTCTTCCTAAGTTCCCTTGCTCTATGTCACCTATTTCAGGCTCTAAGATTATGTTGCCAAACTCATCTGTCCTGTCTGGTTGGCTGGTGACCACATACATCATTCCTTCTTTATCTATGTATGAACCATTTTTGAACTTGATGATTGGAAGTTCTAGTCCAATGGGTTGATCCGGGTTTTTAATTTGGACAACACATCTTCTCAAACCGTCCTCATAGATGTGAGCACCTAAGTGATTGGTATTGATATATTCCAGTTGAGTCTTGTAAGGACCCTCTCGTTTTTCTAGATATGCCACTCCTTAGCTACTTACAACTCTCTCCATGCTATAAGACATCTTAAAGTCACTTGTTTCTGAACTTGGAACATAAGGGTAGTTGCTCAACTAGTGAGCTCATGACCTAGTGGTGTGGTTGACACTAGCCTCCGATGATCAAACACTTTGATGGTCTCTCCCAAGGTGTCTTCTTGATCTCAGGTTCATATGCCCTACTCATTAACCCAATGAACCTTGTACAACCACATTGTTGATTCTTTGATACCAATCACTTGTTCCTTTTAATTTCCTTGGAACGTGTTTTCTTGTCTTTAGTTAAGCGTCATCAGGAGCACTTAAGTGTGTCGCATTTGATGTTTTTCATCCACTTAGCTTAAGTTCTTTCCCCTTAGGTTGTCCCTGGATTGCAACTTAACCTATTCTTAGACTTGAGAAATTAGAGGCTCTTAGAACTTGAGTGTTCCTATCGTACCCCTAATCAATCAAAACATCTATCCGCACTTAGCCTAAGCTAAGAATGAACTGAGGAGGTTGAGAGATCTTCCAACCTCAAGTAGCTTCTCTTTGCTGCACTTGTCCGCCCAGGAAGCGTGTTCCCAAGCCCGCACACACTAGCACTTTGCTTTGGTTTCTACAATAGCTCTCAATTATCTTATAAAAGTTCAAAGTTTAGCTCATGCTTTTATCTTCAATTGACAGACAATTTACTTCAAACACTTTTAATGATCCTTTTTTCCCCCTTCTGTATTGCCAAAACATTTCTCCTAAAGCTCCCTTGGTGCACCTACCCCACAATGGGTCAACAACTTCAAATTAACTATCTAAAAAGCAGCACATTATTCTTAAGAAAAATAGTTGAGGCCGTGTAGGATTCACCACGAGCTTTCCAATGAGCTCTAGATCTCAAAAAACGGATTTTGTATAAAAACGTTATGTCAATTCAGGGTTCAAGGGGTTAAAACAAGCAAACATGACCTTTCAAGATTTTAGTGCATTTTTCTAAGACCTTTGTAATTGTATGGTCAACTGAGTGTGCAAAGATGCCCAAAATTAGCCCAAATTGTTTTCAAAAAATTACCACTTTAATTTTTGCCAAAAATGCCTGTCTATCATGATAGACAGTGTTTGTCATAAAAGACCGTGTCTGTCATGCGTGGGCTTGTCTGTCATGATAGATGGGTGTCTATCGTCTCTCATGAAATTTGGTCTATCGCAATAAACGGTGTCTATCATGGCATCCTGTCTGTTGTGATAGATGGGTGTCTGTCACGATAGACGGTGTCTGTCATGCATCATGGACTTGTCTGTCGTGATAGATGTGTCTATTATCTATTGTGAAATCAGTCTATTGTGATAGATGGTGTCTATCATGGGATCCTATCTGCTGTGATAGACGGGTGTCTATCACAATAGACGATGCCTGTCGTGCATCATGGATCTGTCTATCGTGATAGATAGGTGTCTATCATCTGTCGTGAGATCGGTCTGTCGTGATAGACAATGTCTATCATGGGGTCCTGTTTGTCATGATAGATAAAATAAATGCAAATTTTTTGGATCTTTCTAATGATTTGGAGTGATCTAATGTTGTAGGTTATGGTGCCATGCATGCAAACACAAATATACCAACTTTCTCTGTCTGTCTCGATGGACATAGGTCATCGTCTCGAGACTTGTGTAGAGTTTTTTCATACCTATGCAAGCTGCTAGAGATGGTGATGTAGCCAAAACCTGCAAGAAATGCACAAAACACACGAAAATAGAATGCATGCAAAATCTCTCTCATTCTCTCTCACAAGTGAAATGAGGGGAATGAAGTGGGGATGGGAATATGACCAAACAACTAAAATTGTAGCAAAGACGGAGATGGAAGTGGGAGATGGTGAGGATGATGATGGTGATGATGATGATGAAGAAAGCAAGAAAGAATAATGAAAAATAAAGAAAAGTAAGGATATTACCTAAAACTCCAACATCACAACTCTACATCTTACCATCACCTTGTCCTCAAAGCTCTCTCCCCAACAACGGTGCCAAATTTGGTGTCACTCTAGCACAATGGCAAGTACCAACGTGAGGGGATCCACCTCATAAATGTCAATCCGTGGAGATGTGAGGACTAGTATGGAGACTATGAGCAAGTGAAGGCACAAGTGTGTGATTGAGAAGCACACAAGCATGCACACACATACACACACACGTGAACAAAATGCAAGACAAAGAGAGGGACAATGGAGTTCTTTGCATCACTCAAAATCTCTCTTATAATGCTCCTATTCTACCAAAAATGGAATTTACATACATACATACATACATGCATACATACATACATAGGTCCTTAGAATAAAGATTAGTATATATATTTTTGTATAAAGATTTTTCATTTTAGAATAATGTTAGTATATTTATTAAATAACTAGGGTTTCAATATATATATATATATATATATATATATATATATATATATATATATATATATATATATATATATATATATATATATATATATATATATATATATATATATATATATATATATATAAACTTAAATATATGAAAAATTATGATTTTAAGATGAGTGTTTGTATATATAATTCAATATATAAAAAATAAGGTTTTAGGATAAATATTCATGTATATAAAAACAATGATTTAAGGATTTATTATAGTAAATATACTTAAAACCTCAAAAACTAGAGTTTTATAATAAATATTCTTATATATAATTAAATGTATAAAAAAGTAGGGGTTTTAAGATCAATATTATTATATATTATAAGTTAGGATAAATAAATAAATAAATAAATAAATAAATAAAGAAATAAATAAATAAATAAATAAATAAATAAATAAATAAATAAATAAATAAATAAATAAATAAATAAATATATATATATATATATATATATATATATATATATATATATATATATATATATATATATATATATATATATATATATATATATATATATATATATATATATATATAGTTAAATATCTATAAGAAAAGGGTTTCAGGATTAATATTAGTACATATAATTAATGTTATATAGAAACAAGCTGTAAAGTAATCTTTTAGGCTTCTGGATCTTATTAAATACTAAAAATAGTATATGGAAGCTTGTGGATCTTATTAGTTATGAAACATGACATGTGGAGGTGCTCACATCTTCCAATTTAGAGGAAAAGTGGATAAAAGTCAGAAGGAGAGGAGAGGTGTCTATTCTTAGACAAGGGCGTGCTTCTGTTGACAACCTCTCAATAAAAAGAGTGGTTCTCTTAGTGTAGGTGGCCGAATTGAGTGATCCTTGTCGTGTTGAAAAGCTTACAACTTTTATTATATGTAGATCAATTTTTATACAAACTTTAATGAGAAAATCCCATGCAAAAAGGTGTTTTTGTAGATATAGTTTCTTGTGTGTATCCAATGTCTCATTAGAGACATATCTCTCTTCAAACTTTCATATCTCAGTCGTTATGAGGTCTTTCTGAGTGTTTGCACTTGGAGGAGTTTTAGTATCTTTCACAATTTTTGTGTGTATCAAAATTTATCATATGTTTTTTAGTTTTCCCAGTGTTGTACATGAGTTTCCAATTCAGATAGTTAGTCATACGTTGCTGTATCAAGCCTTTGCATACCTTGACTTCAAACTATTCGTTTGGGAGCTATACTCCATCTTTTTTTATGTTTTTTTAAAGCACGGTACACAAAGTCTAGTTTTAGAATGTATGATTGGTTTTAATAAATTTTACTCAAAGATTTGTTGATGATTATTTTTCTATAGTAACCCATTTGTGTTTTCTTGAAAGTTTGTAGGAAAGTTTGATTTTTGAAGTTTGGAAATATTTGTTTGATTTTTTGAAGATCTTGAGAGATTGCATCACTTCTAGTTGTGTACTTTGATGCTTACAAGTTTTTCAACATAACATTGTGGTATCAGAGCTATTTTTTTAATCAAATCATTTATAAGGACTATTGGATTATCTTCTTTGTTTACAACAATTCATGGTAGATTTGGGTGCATCGATTGAGAAGTTATCAAATGGGTGAAATTATCCCATGTGGCAATTTCAAATGGAGTCTTATCTCATGTCTAAAGGTCTCTAGGGATCAATAATAGGTACAAAAGTGAAGCTAGTATTATCAGGCTCATATTCATGGTCCAACATCATATGATGAATACAATGTTTGCTAATTTTTTGAAACCAAATGGTAATTTCTAGTATGTTGATTCAAGTGCTTCGACAAATCACATGACCAATCATGTAAAATGATTTAGTAGTTTGCGAAAATTGCTAGTTCTTGGATATGTTGAAACAAGCAATGACACATCACATCCTATTGGACATATTGGAAAGATAGCACTATATATGGAGGATAGGAAGGTAAACCATCTTTTTGATGTGCTACATGTTCAACATATAACAAAGAATCAAGATTGTGTTAGAAAAATGGTTGGCCATGGATTACAACTCAAGTTCAATGATGATGGGTTATATGCAGAAGAGTACAAATAGGATGGAAGATTGATAGCCAAAGGAAACAAAGTTGGTAGTGTTTATCTTGAATATGAAATTCCTTAAATGAATGCAGGCATGTTTGCAAAAGGTGTAGGTGGTATTGTTGATATAGAGATTTGGTACATTAATTGAATCATTTCTTTGGAAAATTATGCAACCTCTTTGGCTCCCCCTGCCTCAAAATTGTCTTCTACCTCTTGCATGATTTTGTTGTTGACCTTGGTCTTGGTTACCATTTTCTCTTCCACTTCCAAAGCCTCTACCTTTGCCTCTTCCTCTACCATAGTAGAATACTTGCTCAAACCTAGGTTTTCATTGGTTGTTAGAGTCCTCATCAAGATTATTTTCCTCAATAATCATGAGCAAACTTCAAAATTTTTTCCTTAGTCTGAATAGAAGTTTTAAAATGCTTATATGTAGATTCTAAACCACGAAGGAACTTTTTGCCTTATCATCATCATCTTCGCTCATAGCAATAGATGCAAGCGACTAACATATTCTTTTTATTTTTAGGGTGTAGTCGCTTACCGACATGCCCTTTTTCTCTAGTGTATGCAAGACATTCTTGATTTTCAATTACCTTGCCTTTGGATCGGTCTCATACAATGTGACCAAACTATTCCAAGCCTCTTTCATAGTCTTGGCATCCTGTATGTGCCCAATCATGCTATCTTGTATGCTAATGGATAGGCAATACATTACCTTTCATGCTCCTTGATTCCATTATTCATATGCTCTTAACTAGTCTGCAATCCAAGTCCTCTTTGGTAATTGCAAAGAATTTTCATTCTCTTCTTTGATGTACTTCCAATAGTAGCAAAATAATACAATAAATGAATAGAAGTTTAGAACAGAAATATGCTCAACACTTAGAGCTATTCAACTGATATAGACAAAGACTTGTGAGCTAGCTATGACTACACAAATTTTGGTCAAATCACTTAAGCAAGCAAGGGGCTTTTCAAGCAAGGGGACTACTAGTGTATTCATAATCCATGAGATTTTAGTCACATGAGGGATCATATATTCAAAGTGAAATGGGTGTAGATATAATCTTGAAAATATTCCCTAAATGTTAGAAATCACTTCTCCTAAATTATAGGTTTTTCACACCTCAATGTGATAGGTGCCTTTTTACTATTGTTAGGGGGGTTTAAAATTCGAATTGAATTTGTGTTTGCTATTATGCCCCTTGTTTATCCAAGTGGAAACCATCCAAAGTTTCAAAAGGTATTAACATTGAAGCTTGAAGTTCAACACTCCCCCTTAGGCTTCAAAAGGTATTAACATTGAAGCTTGAAGTTCAACACTCCCCCTTAGCTTTTTACTATTGTTAGGGGGGTTTAAAATTCGAATTGAATTTGTGTTTGCTATTATACCCCTTGTTTATCCAAGTGGAAACCATCCAAAGTTTCAAAAGGTATTAACATTGAAGCTTGAAGTTCAACACTCCCCCTTAGCCTTAATTTAGATCCATTAATGATAACCCAGTGAACTTCTCAGATCAACGTAGCCAATCGAAATGAACCAAGGCTGCACATCGCATGAATCTGAAATGGACAGGTCCACAGTAATTTTAGTTCGCCCATCTTTCTCTTCATTTTGGAGTGAAAATACAAAACTAGATCCCTCGATCGAAAAATATTAGTTTGGAGATTGCGATCATGCCACATCTTCTAACGGCTGTGAACTTCCTGGAGCAGTAAAAAGCTATGATAACGTTGTTCATCTAATCACCACAATTGATCCATTCGATACACAAAAGACTCCTCCAGAACCAACTAGTTCAACACTGCAATCCGGAGACTAGGTACCGCAAATTCAAAGGGAAGTATGGCCTCTTGTCTGTAGAGCAATTTGAAAGGTGTGGTACCTATTGAAACTTTATAAGTAGTCCTGTAAGCCTAAAGGACTATAGGGAGCATAATTTCCCACTATCCATTGAATCAAGCAATAGTTTTTGGAGCATATGTAGTAAAACTTTGTTCGTGCTTTCCACCAATCCATTCGCTCAAGGATAATAGGGGGAACTAAATTTATGCTTAATTCGGTAGTCTACGGTGGGTTCAGCAATCAATTGATTCAAAAAATGAGTTCCTCGATCAAAAACTAATTCCAACGGTAATCCATACTACAGAAAGATATCATTATGCAATTTCCTTGCTATTGTTCGTGTAGTAGCTTGCTTAGTTGCCCATGCTTTGGCCCAATGTGTACAATAATCTGTATAGGTTAAAATGTACAGGGCTCCAGTATGCGTCGCAGGTGGTTTGATGAGACCAATAAAGTCCAAACCCCATTTCTGAAAAGGTTCGAGGCGCAAAATTGGCTGCAATGGAAAGTGCTGACTATCATGAGGTTCGCCAGTTCATTCGCATGGATCACAATTCCGTACTACTTGTTGCACATCCAAGTACATAGTTGGCCACCATAATCCAAACTGCTGGATTTTCCACACCATAATCAAATGACTGAAGTGTCCACCAACTTTGCCAGCATGAGCCTCCGAAATGATGGCTTGCACCTCGTGTGGAGGAATGCAGCACATCCAAATAGTGGTTAGGTCCTTATGATATAATTGGCCCATAATAACAGTAAATCTACGACTGTGAAGGCCAAATTTTTTTCGAGCTCTGAAACTTAAGTAGGAGGGAGCAATACCATTCTCAAGAAAACTGAGCATTTGTTCCTACTGTGGGCTAGGTGTGAGGAGCATTCTCCACTTCGACAACCGAAAAAACTTCTACATTCGGAAGAGCGTCATCAACTCCATCAGGGGTTCCTCATGATCGATGCATGAGAGAAAGTTTGCAATAGCATGGCTAGCACCTGGGCGATAAATGATATCAAATTTGAATTCTTGTAAAAGCAAGACCCACCGAGCAAGGCAGCCCACCAGATTTTGTTGTTTAATTAAATATACTTTAGCTCCTTTGTTGTATAGTTATGACATCTATAACCAGTTTTCTCACTTACATATGCTATAAAGACACGTCTTTATGATGTTTCATCAATGTCCATCCTTGATTCACTTGGAATCAATACATAGCATGTACATCGAAAGACTCTCAAGTGTGATACATCTACCTTCCTATTATACCAAGCTTCATAGGTAGTGGTAGCATGTATACATGATGTGAAAACTTTGTTCATGATGTATATTGTAGTGGTTGTCACATCAGCCCAATAGAAATTAGGCATACCCATCTTCTTCATCATAGCCCTAACACATTCTGCAATGTACCTCTTCTTCGTCTCTACCATACCATTTTTTATGGTGTCTACTTGCATGTGATTTGTCTCTTGATTCCCTTAGTTTCCAAGAAATTAGAGAACCCATGGGGGAAGTAATATCCCCCTCCATTTGACCTTAAGCATTTGATATACCTAACTTATGCTTCATACAATAAATCCAAGTCATCCTTGTGCAATCATCAATGCAAGTTTCAATGTACCTTTTACCTCCAATTGAATTCCCCTTTATTGGTCCCCAACATGTGTATGGATTAGGTCAAGTGGATGATAGCTCATAGAGTTGCTCTTCTTGAAGAGAAACCTAGTTCGCTTACCCAATTGACAAGCTTCACACAAATTCTTAAGGTTTTTATTATAGAGGCTTCTTAAATCCTATCACTAAGCTCTTTCTTTCAATACTTTTCAATCTCTATGTAATGATATGCACATACCCTTTGTGCCATAGGTCAAATTTTCCTACCTTCCTAATTCCATATGCAAAGTAGGTTGTATGGTTGAAATTAGGCTTCATATCCAAAATGAATTGCCTCCCCTCCTTCGTGAATTTGTCTATCAATCTGTACCCTTCTTTAGGGTTCTCCACAAAGCATCCCTTCTGGTTGAACTTGACATATAGTCCTCTCACAACCATTTGTCCCACGAAAACAAGATTATTTCTTATTGTGGGAACATGAAGAACATCCTTCAAGAACTTAGCCTTGTGAGAGCTATCCAACATAAGATCAATTATGTGTGTAATAGCATGAGGAGTATCATCACCTGTTTCCACATGCCCTTTCATTGATGGAACTTGCATGTTTGAAAAGAAATCATTGTTGCATCCACTACCAATGTACCATGTGCTTGAGCCTTGTGTATTGCCAATCCTCTGTATCAGAGCTAGCATACTCTCATTCTTATTTGTGGTAGATGCATAAGTACCTTGTCCTTTCTAGGTTGAATTTTTCTTCTCCCTTTGATAGAAATCCCTTGCATAGTGGCCATACTTGCCAAAAATGAAACATTATTCTACGTTGTGGTTGTCCCTATTTTGGTGGAACATTCCTCCTCTAACTCTAAACTTGCCTCTTCCTCTTAATGAAGAATATTTTCTTCCTTGATCTTCATCAAGATCACCACTTGATCCTCTCCCCTACCTTCCTCTTCCTCTACCTTGGTTCCTTCCTCTACCTCTACCTCTACCTCTACCTTTAACTTTACCTTCATATAATGCTTGAGCTTCATTGCCCTTTGCCTTTGAGCCTCCAATATTCATCTCCTCTGTGACTATCAAGGCCAACAATTGCTTAAAGTCAAGAAGAGTATCTATGACATACCCATGTTTGGTGGTTATTATGTCGGAATAACATAAAATCACATCCAAAGGAATGAATTTGGGAATGGGCATTATGATTACAACACCATAACCATAACCATAACATGTGCTTTTGTTCCTTTATGTTACCACTACATACTTAATATTATTTAGGTTTCATTCACAGAATACAGATTATAGCCAATACACTACAAGATTCAGAATACTTAAGTTAGACAAATAGAATTCGGTAGAAAATAGATACAGATTTTGATGATACAATAGAGCTCAAGCACATGGTACAACAACATACAATGCACTATAAACATCACATATAGATTTTAGGTATACAACAACATACAATGCACTATAAACATCACATATAGATGTCTTCATTCATCTTTAGACTTATTTACATAATATAGACAATTTTACAATCACCAATAGTTTCGTAAGATTGTCTTTTCTTCTCCGTAATTTAAAAACCACCATCTCTTCCGTTCCTCCTTCTCCTTGTTCCTTCTATTCCATAGACATATTACACTGCTATGTCACACCATTCCAAACTCCAAGATATAAAAGATACCACACTTTCGGATATAACTCTTCAGATCTCTTAAAAATATTCCCTTCTTCTATCATAAAGAAATATGAGTTACAAATTATGAGTCACTCCCTTCCAATGGCTAACAATGGCATGCACGGTGGATCCAAACCCACTAAGTATAAAAAACGTTTTTGTACATCTTGTTCATCATTGTTTTGGAGATCGGCATTCATTATTCTTTTGATATCCCACCATAGCTCCTTAAACATTTCCTCTAGATTTTCTATGGCTAGCCACAATTCCTTTGCGTAAAACTCTTGTTGACTCAGACTTCGATAACTTATAGCTGCTCCCTCGACTTTTAGACTTTGTTTGTGAAGTTTTTCTAACATATTATCAAACGCCAAGTTTACATCGGATAGTTTTACAAGACTGTCTTCGTTTAAGTTCTTCACTTCCTCTAGTTCTATTTTATGCTTTAAATCCATAAGAGCTGCAATTCTTTTTAGTTCTCTAATCCCTATATCTTTTCCTTCCAAAACTGTATTTAGGTCCATACATCTGCCTTTTTATTCTCCTACTTGCTTCTCCAAGTCTGCAATTCCTTACAATTGTGCTTTGATGGTATCATATCCTTCTTACATAGTGCCGATTTTAACTTCTAGAGTTGTGTATCCAAAATTTTGCACTACGAGCTTTTCTTCAGTATATGCTAGAGCTACTTCCTATTTAGAGAGTTTGTTCACTTGATTATTTACTTTATTCTTTAATCTTTGAACTTCTTTTACTTCTTTTTGGACTTGGTGGATAATTCTTTATTATTTTTCTTCAATTTCTGTAGTGCCTTGCATCTCTACTTGAATTCTACTTGCAATTGTTCTAGTGAATTTGTTTTTCCCCAACCAAGATCCAATTTCTCTTATGGTCACCAAGGAGCTAGAATATCCCAAGCTCATGGAACTCAGAGCGAGAGAAGTAGAGATAGACCCAAGGTAAGATTCGCTAACCCAATAGGAAGAGAAAGAACAAGAACTGAGACGGAACGAATGGAAAATGAGAGACATAGAGACCCAAGAAATCAAAGAAACACAGATGAGTTCCCTCTGCCAAGATCCAGAGAACATATGAGGACTTTAAGGCCTACACAACTAGTCAAGTCTATGAAGAATTGTTTCGATGGTACAGGAGACCCTTATGATCATGTGGCAGAATTCGGGCAAGTATTGAGAGCTAAGCAAGTTGATGACCTATTCATGCAATACAACGCTTTTGTTCTAACACTTAAGAACACTGCGCTTAGGTGGTTTCAACCACTACATGAGAGGCAATTCAGGAACATAGATTGATTTCTAGAAGCCTTCATCATAGAGTTTTCTAACACTGGCATAAGACACAACACTTCCTCATGTATCCACAGCTTTAAGAAAACATCTCAAGAGATAGTGATACTTGTAGGAAGAAGATTTAGGCAATATTTGGAGAGATGGCCTATTCCAGAGTTACGGACACCAGCCAAACAAGTGGCTTTATTCCTAGATGGTTTGTTAAGTACCAAACTGAGATCTTATGTGTACTTGAATAACTCTAGAACCATAGAAGAGTGTGTGCACATGTGCATAGAAATTGAGGATAATATAGGGGAGGAATTGGAGCTTTCAAAAATCTATAAAGATTTAGATAGCTCAGCTACCCTCACTTCCAAACAATCCATATCTATCGAGGAACTTGCAGAGAAGGTAGCTCAGAAATTAGGAGTCTCTAGCAAACAGATACCTAGTGAAATGATGTTACACTTGTGGAGGAGATCATATGGCTAATGTGTCTCCAATCATGGCTCAACCCCAAGTGAATCCTAACAGCCAATACTACACCATAGAACGGAGGTACACTAATCACACCACATAGGATTGCCCTTATAACAAGCAACCTATTAGACAAAATTACCCATAGCCATACCCACAACAAGGAAGACACCAGAAAAACCAGAACCCACAATATCAATATGTTAGGGCACAACAACCCTACCAGCAACCCTATTAGGCTCAAAAAAGGCCTCACCATGTGCTAGTTCAACAACCTCCAACTCCAACCAATGTGGTTCCATTGAAGTATGCAACTGATCAAGAAAACTTAAATAGAGTCTTAGTGCTAGCATCACCATTGATTACAAAAAATGAAACGAGTGATCACTTTTTCAACTCTACTCATATGAATAATTGGCATGCTTACTACATGCGGTCCCTTGAGCATAACAAGACATACTTTTATGAAGACCCGATCAATCCTAGTTTGGAGCCAGAATATGTAAATGTCATGTACGCAAACCCTTACTTTAGGCCCCAACCTAGACATATGAGACCCCAAGCACCTAGAGGACCATGCTACAGATGCCATGGTGATCACTTCATTCCTGATTGCCCTATACTTGCACCCATGCAACCCTAATCAATCACAATTCAAGGTTTTTGTCTAGATTATGGGAAGGAGCACCTCTTACGAGATTTTCCTAAGAACCCAAACAATGGGCCAAAGATCACTCCTACCAATGTGATTGGGCTATACTGCATTCTTTTGGAAGTGTAACTTCCACTACCCTAGTGCAAGTGGTCACGAGGGCTTAGGCATTACAAAAGAGCCAAGGCTTAAGCCAGAAATAGAATTATGAGGTTAGTGAGACTGAGAGTATAACCAAGAAAAGGACAAGAGCTTGGAAGGATAGTTGTGAGCAAATGAAGAGACAACGGTCTAAGAAATGAGCAAGCTTGAAGAGAGCTTAAGAGAAAAAAAAGACAAGATAGTCAAAATCACCTCACAAACCTACTCTCACACATCACCACCACCACCACCATCCCCATCACCTTCTAATCCACCACCTTCTAATCCACTACATATAACCCCACCAACACCTAGAGTGGGATCAGTCTTAGCAGATCCCACTCCGAAGGACCTAGACATGATGCTTAGAGCATATCATGCCAGAATCCAAAAGGGCCAAATGTAATAGATCATGAAAAGTGTTACCCTAGAGCAGAATTAGATATTGAAAGAACAAAGCTTTGTAATAAGATGGTAGAATTGGCTTAGACCATGTTTGAAGCCAGCTACCTCTTCAACTTCTCTAGTTCCACTAAGACACAATTGCAATTTGATGGACTATTAGAATGATTGGAGAGTTTAATTGCGAAATTTGGAAAGCAAGCCACCCTCCTAGGGTAAGGACAAGGCAAGTGAAAGAATGAACTTTCCTCCCAAGGAAGCTTATGTGCCTAATTCCACTGAGCCAGACACCTTTTCTTCTATGAATTGATATTCCCAAGAATTTCTAAGAGAGATTCAAGAAGAGAAGTGGGTGAAAGAAAGTGAAAATCCTCCATCCCTTGAGCTTTTGGATGACATGCATGAACGATTCCCACAAGATATTCCTTCTATTTATGGAGAACAAGAGGATGCCAAGTCAAGTGAACGATTAGACTTTGAGTCTAATTCCCTATAAGATTTTCCTCATTTCACAAGACCATGGGAAGCAAAGTCCACCTGTATGAGAGCACCCATAGTCATGATAAGGAACAAAGACTCAATCATACCTAGGAACACAGAGGTAGTAAAGAACACTAAAGTACAATGCAATCTCACTTTAGAGGAGCTACTCAAGGTTAAACTAGAAGTGTGGAAACATGTAGTCAACCAAGTGCCTGAAGTAGTTAAACCTCATTCCCAGGTAGGATCACATAGAACAGTGCCAGAAATACCCTTGGATAAGATAGGAGACATGAGCCGAAGGAGAAGAAAGAAATATATATCTACATATCACTCATCAAGGTTACACAACAAAGGCTATTTTGGACTCACGTGCAGGAGTTTCCATTGCCACCACTTCCCTATGGAAGCATTGGGGCAAGCCAGCACTCAAGCCAATGAGAATGAAATTGTTAATGGCCGATGGTCACATAGAGAGCCCCTTAGGACTGCTAGAAGGGATAACTCTCACTACTTGTGGTGTAGAGTTTGACCTTACTTTTTCTACATGTGACTTTAGCAAAAACCAGGCCTATGAGATGATTTTGGGAAGACCATTCATGAGATAGTTGCAAGTAGTACAGGATTGGGGAGCCAATTCATTGTATTTGCAACACTTAGGTGTTACAACCAAAGTCAATCTCAAGGACTAATCTCATAGAGATGTGCCCCCTATACAGTGGAATCCCATCCATAGAGCCATAGATGATATAGATTCAGTGCATTCCATAGGAATAGGATCCTCATAGATGCATGAAGACACCCACCTATGGATGTGTAAAGTTGCAGACGAAAAAGAAGAAAAAAGGGAAAAATCTTGAGAACTAGGTGCAAAGGAAACTCATAGATCTATTCGTGACCCAGTCTATGCAATTGTAGTATTTCCTGATGAAGAGTTTGAACCTCATGGTTGGGTAGAAATCCTAACGAAAATGGATGTAGCCATCAATGAAGAGCAATGGACACCACAGTCTGATGAAGATGGCTATGACATTTCTATTTTCATTATAGAATGAATCATGTGTGATTCCGTTATCGAGGAATGTGAGCCTAGCACTAGTGTGCCTGAAGAAGTTGTTGGTCCATTAGAAACCAAGCCCATATACTTGGTCTATTGGCATAACTAATATGAGACTCTATATGATCAACCTCTTGTAAAATTCCTTCACATTTACCTTTGTAAAAGTGTTCTACAATCACATAAAGTTGGGAAGATTTAAATCATGATTCATTTGGTAGTTGATTGAGGAGAGAATATATCCTATACTTTAGGATTCACTTTTAGGTAGACTTTTTGAATTTGAATTCAAACATTGGCTCCAAGCAAAACCATAAAAAGAGGATCAAAGGACCTGTGGGATATCTCAACTCCATGAGATGATTGTGAAGGGGATCTATTGTGAATTGAGAGCTCATCTCATAGCTTATTCACCTCTCCCACATTGAGCAATATATGATTTCCAATGCCATTGTATTTGTATGGGATTTAATATACAAGAAGGTGTGCCTAACATGCTCTAAGACCACAAAGACACTCTCAAAAGTATTGTTTAAGTAGGTCACTTTGCTTGGGATATCAGGATCCTTGAATTCATATATTGTAAGCATTCCCAATTCATTAGGCTAGTCAAGCTTATACATCCAGAAAGCCTCATCTGTCTCTCAATTTAAGAGTAAATATATGCTCTTATTGTCTTGGGGAACCCATTTTGGAGTGATTATTCTAGTCAAGATTGATTCGCCTCGAGGGGTCTTTGGCTCTCTTCCTAAGTTCCCTTGCTCTATGTCACCTACTTTAGCCTTCGAGAATATATTGCCAAATTTTTCTGTCCTATCTAGTAGGTTGGTGACCACATGCATGGTCCCTTCTTTATCTATGTATGCACCATTTTTGAATTTGACGATTGGATGTTCTAGTCCAATGGGTGATTTGGGTTTTTAATCTGGACAACAAATCTACTTAGATCGTCCTCATAGATGCGAGCACCTAATCGGTTGTCTTTGATGTATTCCAATTGAATCTTGTAAGGTCCTTTTGGTTATTCTAGGTACACCACTCCTCAGCTACCTACGGGTCTCTCCATGATATAAGACATCTCACTTGTTTCTGAATGGAATATATAGGGATGTTGGGCCCAAGATCTTACTGTATGATTAACACTAGCTTTAGATGATTTGAGCCTTTGGCTATCTCATCCTAGATATCTTCTTGACCTAAGGTTCATATGCTTTTCCCTTTATCCCAACTTTCCCAAGTACAACCTTGTTGCAAAGATCTTTTGCATTAGTCCCTTGTTCTTTTTAATTTCCTTAGGATGCCACTTCTTGTCCAATAAGTTCTCATCGTGAGGAATACTTGAATGTTATCATACTTGAATTTGATCACTCAATTTATGTCTTTTTACTTTAGAGTTTTTCATAAAACTAGCTTAATTATGCTTGCACTTGATTAATTACGGTTCTTGAACTTGTTCATGCTTAACGTAGCCCTACTTAATCAATACCTCTATCCGTACTTAGCCTAAACTAGGAATTGACAAAGGGGTTGAGAATGATCCAACCTCATGTTGCTTCTCCTTTTGATCACCCTTGTATGCCTAGGAAGCATGTTCTCAAGCCTACACACACTCTTTCTCTGGATGCCCTTTGATGCTCTCAATGGACCTGTAAAAGTCCCATAGTTAGATCAAGATTTAAACTTAATTGAATGAATGGACCATTTTCATTCATGTAATTCAAAGACCAAATTGTCACTTGTCTTTATGAAACACTAACTAGAGATCCTTTAGTTTCCTCACCCCTACAAAATTTCAACTTCAAAATACTATATCCTTTAGTTTCCTCACCCGTGTGTAGGATTTTAGACGAGCTTTCAAATGAACTCAAGATCACATCAAACGGATTTTGTATGAAGAAGTTATGTTAAAATAGGGTTCTAGGGGTTAAAACAGGCTAATATGCAAACATGATTTCTCAAATAATTTTCTTGGAAGCCTCAATATGCTCCTATCACACGCAATTTATGCTCAAAATTAACAAAAATTTGCAAATAAAGAAACCCTAAAACTTAGTTGAATTAGCTTATCAATCATGATGGATAGATTCAATCTCGATTGATGGGGTCAATTGTGATGGACGAGTCAATCACGATTGATGGTGTCGGTCGCGATTGATGGTGTCGATCGCGATTGATGGTGTCAATCATGAAAGACAGATTTCCTCGAGTTTTTCCATGATTTTGTGTCAATCGTGGCCTATGCATCATGATGGATAGGTTTCTCACCCAATTGGGGTTTCAATTGCAATTTTTCAGTTGATCATGATGGACAGGGGTATCCGTCATGATGGACACCTATCAATTGTGATAGATACACAAACCATCATGGGTTGTCAATCAAGATTGATCGAAATTTTTGGATTTTCACGTTACCTTGTGTCAATCAGGCTTCTATGCATCACTATGGGCAAGTTTGTTGCCGTGTTTAAGTGTCAATTGCAAGTTTTGTGTCAATTGTCTATCATGATGGATACCATTTGTCACGATAGAGAGAGGTGTCTATCGGGATTTGTTAATCACAATGGACACAAAGTCCATCATGATGGACACTGTCAATCACGATTGATGGTGTCAATCGCGATGGATAGAGGAAATGCAATTTTTTTGAAGTTTTTTGTGGATTAGTGATGTGTAGGTCTTATACTCTATGAATGTGCGCTTAGTTTTACCACAAGACCACTTTTTTTCAATCGAAATTGATGGATCTCAACACCCTGGGACATATGCATACATTTTTCATACCTACACTAGCTACTAGAGATGATGATACAACCAAAACCTGTAAGAAATGCTAGAAAACACACAAAAAGAGAATGCATAATAGCTCTCTCTCACTCTCCATCACAAGCGGAATGAGGGGAATGAGGTGGAAAGATGATATGACCAAAAAATTAAAAACTCAGTGAAGATGAAGATGGAGGTGAGAGGTAGCGAAGATGATGATGGTGAAGTAAGAAAGAGAAAATAAGGAAAAGTAGAGAAATCACCTACAACTCCAATGTCACAACTCTACATATTAACATCACACACTCATCCACAAAGCTCTCCCCCCAAAAATGGCACCAAATTTGGTGTCACTCTAGCACAATGGCAAGTACCAATGTGAGGAGATCCACCTCATTGTTGGAGGAGATGGTGAATAGATATCAGAGATGAAGTGGTGCTCCAAAAACCTGCTTCACACCACCCATGAGCAAGTGGTGGAGAGTGTAGTAGGCCCCTTTAGCTTCATAATGATCACAAATAATCATTGATGTGGTTTGGAACATGATCCTCTAATCAATGGATCAAAACAGATGAGTAGGAAGTTGATCCAAGAGCATAGACTTGCTATTTTAGTCTTTGCACATGTTGAGTAGAAAGAACTTTGCTCTCAACCTGCTAGTAATTATCCAAATTCCTTTTGGTGGTATCTAATTTACTTAGATATCTACCAATCATGAGTTATTTCAATAAAAAAGATGGACTATACACTAAGAATGAGGCTTAGCAAGTTAGTAGAGTTGTTTGACATTTTCAGGGTGCTTTAAGCTATAGATTAGAGAGTAAAGATATGAAAATATCTCATTATTGCGACAAATAACAATGATACTTTTTAGCTATGAAGAAGACAATATGGTGATTCTATAGCACTTTAAATTACATCAAATGATCAACCATGCACTAAGAACAAGCTCTGAGAAATTCACTGTTCTGAGATGGTCATAGCAGAGAAGTGAGATAGAGATATGATCAATGCGTATGTATTAAATCACATAGTAATACAATGTCATTGGCAATGTTCAATTGCACAATGTGAGGGTAGTGAAGTGGCTATGGGATGCATCCACTAATCACGTAAGCCCCTCTCAAAATGATCTTGTAATCGGGCTCTTCTAATCTACACATAACTACGAGTTTTTTTATCCTCTTTTATATTTGAAGTTGGAGTCAAGCTTTGAATTCAAATTCAAATTCTCACCTAAAAGTAAGTCCTAAAATTTAGGAATTATTCTCTTATCAAGTAACTTGAGATTTGGTTCCATCTAACTCCTTGTGGAATTAGTGCATCTAACTTATGTACTTTTACATGGGTAAAAGTAATGGACTTTTACAAGGGAATGATCATATGTGACTATATGAAACACATGTTAATTATCCAAGTATGTAGGCTTGGATTCTCTTGCACCAACAAATTACCCTCAAGCATAACATGCTTGGTCTTCACTCCTCCTTGATTTCTTGCAAATCAATCATCATCTTGAACCTGTTCATCTTAGTTCCATCCAAAGACTTTGTGAGTATATCTGCACATTGCAAATGAGTTGATACATAGGACAATTGAATGTCCTTGCTAAGTAATTTCTCTCTTACATAATGATAATGCACTTCAATTTTCTTAGTCCTTGCTTGATATACAGGATTAGCAACCAAATGAAGTGAACTAGTATTGTCTCCAAAAATCATTGGAATATAAAAATGTAACCCCGAATCTGTGTAGAGTTGTTTGAGCCACATAGCCTCTTGTGTTGCATTTGCTAAGCCTCTATATTTTGCCTCTGTAGATGAAAATGCCACAATTGGTTTCTTCTTTGATGACCATGATATTAGCTTTGAACCTACAAAAGACAAGTATTCTGAGGTGCTCCTCCTATCATCCTTGGAGCCAACCCAATCTACATCAGAATACATCTTTATGTCCAAGTCAGAAGTGAATGGGTAAAATAGCCCTCCATTTATGGTATCCTTTAGATATTTTAGGATCTGCTTGGCGGCTTCCAAGTGAGGTTTCCTTGGTCTATGCATAAACTGGCTTAATGTACTTACTCCATAACATATGTCTACTCTTGTTAGGGTTGCATAATTAAGACTTCCAAAATGTTTTTCGTAACCTATAACATCTTCAACAAGTTATCCCTTATGAGAACTAAATTTGTGATTGAGTTCCATGGGTGTACCTACAATTTTAGTGTTTTCCATCTTGAATTTTGTCAACATATCATGAAAGTACTTCCTCTAATAATAAACACACTAGGATCTGTGTATACAAGTTCTAATCCAAGAAAGTATGTTAACAAACCAAGATCACTACTTTTAAACTCTTCCATCATTTGAGCTTTAACTTGCTTGATGCCATTAGCATCATTCCTTGTAATGATAATGTCATCCACATAAACACACAAGTATATAACGTCTGAGTTGGTCTTCTTTATGAACAAAGAATAATCTTCTTTACTAGCAACAAATCCTTGATCCTGCAAATATGTGACAAGCCTATGGTTCCAAGCTCTTGGAACTTGCTTTAGACCATAGTAGTTTGCATACATAACCTGGTTTGTCCTTATCTTCATACCCTAGTGGTGGAGCCATGTACTTTCTAAGATCCATCCATTTAGGAATGCATTCTTAACATCTAAATGATAAAGGTTCCAAAACCCTAATTGTTAGTATCTTAGCCACATGTGAAAAAGTTTCTTCATAATCCACTCCATGGGTTTGAGCAAACCCTTTTGCCACTAGCCTTGCTTTTTACCTGTTTATAGAACCATCTGAATTCTATTTTATTTTATATATCCACCTAGATCTTATTACCTTCATGCTTGGCTTCTTGGGAACCAAATCCCAAGTATTTTTTTCCTAAATGCTTCAACTTCTTCCTGCATGGCTTCCCTCCATTCTTTCTTCTCATTAGCTTCTCCAAATGAAGAAGGTTCTTCTATCATAGCATCTTTAGTGATGTACACAGAATGCTTGGTGACTAAAGATGTGTCATAGCCATACCTTATGGGTTTTGTACTCTCCCTTTGAGATCTTTTGAGTGCTTGATTAGAAGATTCTGAAATGTCTTCCAATTGCTTGAACTTGTCTTTCCCTTTGCCTTCCATGCCGTGAAGTCAATCTGTTCATCATCCTCTAAGTTGACATGTTCTGGTATTTGTTGTTCTTCTTGAGTGAGAGTTGGAAACCACCTTCCAAGTCATAAGGTAACTTGATCTTCTTGCACTCATTGTCAAACCATGAATTATTTTCATCAAGCACCACATCCCTACTAACAGTAAAACCTTTGTTAGTGGGATTGTATAAGCTATATCCCTTCACATTTTGGTCAAATCCAATGAATATGCACTTTTCAGCTTTTGAATCAAACTTCTCTCTAATCCGTGAGAAAATATGTGCATAAGAAATGCGCCCAAAGATTTTACAATGGTCCAATGAGGGTCTCCTGCCATTTCATGCCTCCTATGGTGTCATTGTCATGAGAAAGAAGATAAGGAAGAGAGCTCACACACACACTCTCACTCTCAAGGAGAAGCACACACACAGATTGAGGCAAGGAAGAATTAATCTTCTTCTCCTTCTTCTATTACTTAAAAGGAATGTACAAGAATGACCTAAAAACAAGAATACAACAAGTGCAATATATAAAGATTAGTACATAAGAAAAACCTAATGTCCGCGAATGAGTGAGCTGGCAAGAAACAAATGTGCCATCACTCTTGGTAGATAAATCTAATAAAGCTCAATGAAGCATCCCTGACATATACCGGCGTGACCACTATACATGTCAGAGAAACGAAAACCTGGTACATGTCATCCTGGATCATCACATGTTGAGCTTGATATCTCAACACTCCCCCTCAAGCTCAACGCCATATCCTGTAATCCAAGCATCTCCCGAAACTTCTTCAACTTCTCAGCTCCAACTTCTTTGGTGAAAATATTAGCAACCTGCTCATCTGTTCTCACATAAACAAGATCAATATCACCTGCTAATACCTTCTCTCTCTAATGAAGTGATAATGTACCTTGATATGCTTTGTTCTAGCTTGGAAAATAGGGTTTCATGCTAACTGTATGCTACTAAGATTATCACAATAGATAGTGATAGGCTTTTGCACTTCCCCACCTAAATTTGCAAGTAACATCTCCAGCCATGATGCCTCACATACTGCCATTGCAACACCTCTATACTCAGCCTCTGTACTCGACAAAGCAACAATGGGTTGCTTCTTACTGCTCCATGTAATAACTGCACTTCCAAGTTAGAAAAGAAAGCCACTAGTAGATCTTCTATCTAGAGTACTACCAACCTAATCTGCATCGGTTTATCCATGAACCTGCAAATCTACACCAGCTTCATAAAAAAATGCATAATCCAAAGTAGCACTCACATAATGTAGAGTGCGCCTTAGAGCATCCAAATGTGGCTTCCTAGGAACCTGCATAAATTGACTTCAAGTCCAATAGTATAGCTTAAATCAGGCCTTCTAATTGTAAAATATATAAGACTTCCCACAATTTTCCTGTACATAGTAGCATTTTTTATTGCTTCACCTGATGTAGTATTCAAATTCAAATTTTGATCTAATGGCATAGAAATTGGCTTACAACCAGCCATACCATACTTTTGCAGCATATTCAAGGCATATTGCCTTTGCGACATCCATATACCTGTTTTTGTATGTATAAACTCAATGCCCAATAAATAGCGCAACACACCAAGATCTTTCATGTCGAATTCCTGCATAAGAAGTTGCTTTACCTCTTTGATGCTTTCTTCATTATCGCCACCTACAATCAGGTCATCAACATAAATGGCCACAATCGTGATGCCATCATCTGCCTTCCTTGCATATAGTGAATGATTTGCATCACACATAGAAAACCCAATGCTGGTTAAGTAATCAGCAATCCTTGCATGCCATGCACCCGGAGCTTGCTTCAGCCCATACAAAGCCTTTTGCAACCTGTAAACATATTTTGGATGCTTTGAATCTTCATATCCTTGTGGCTGGTCCATATATACTTCTTCCTGTAACTCACCATGTAGGAAAGCATTCTTCACATCCATCTGATGCAAAGTCCATCCTTTTGCTGTAGCTAATGCAACAAGTGTCCTAACAGTAGACATTTTAGCTACAGAGCTGAATGTTTCCTCATAATCAATGTCATATGTCTGTGCATATCCTTTAGCTACCAATCATGCTTTATACCTGCTTATGCTGCCATCAGCATTATGCTTTACCTTGTAAACCCATTTACAACCTATGGGTTTCTTTCCTTGCGGCAATGGAACCAGCTTCCATGTATCATTTCCATAAAGTGCAGCCATCTCCTCATCCATAGCTTTTTCCCAATCTGCAATTCCAATTGCATCTTCAAAGCAAGAAGGTTCAGCATCTTGTATTACCTTTGTCATGTAGGCATAATGACGAGCCATGTAACTATCATATGTCAATCGTTGCACTGAATTCCTCATCCTCCCAGATCTTCTTGGTCCTAGGTCACTTCTCCTTGTATCATCTGCATGTGCCCTTCTTACTCTTGGAGTCTTCACAGAGGGCAATCCAAGTTCCTCATCAATACTCTTTTCTGAACCGCTTGAATCTCCATCAACATCTTCAAAACCTGCACATGTTTTATGACTAGAAGAAGGCTTTTCTTTACCTTTCTTGGATGTATTTGATGAATTTGCTGGACTGAAATTTCCACGTAATCTTCCACTCCATGGATTTGAGTTGGAACTATTGCTTGGTGATGCATCCGATCCACTCAAAACCTGAGATTCTGCACTTGATTTTTCAGCATTTTCTTTGTCATTTGGTTCAAGACCTAGTTCTTCTTTGGCATCTGCATAGAAGCTTGACATTTCATCAAATACCACATCCCTGCTCACCTTTACCTGTCGTGTGAGTGGGTTATAACATTCATATCCCTTTTCCTCAAGGGAGTATCCAATGAAGACACACTTTTTTGCTTTTGGATCAAGCTTCATCCTCAATTCATCTAGGACATGTAA
The DNA here is from genome assembly GCA_020310875.1 of Ceratopteris richardii. Taxonomy (NCBI): domain Eukaryota; kingdom Viridiplantae; phylum Streptophyta; class Polypodiopsida; order Polypodiales; family Pteridaceae; genus Ceratopteris; species Ceratopteris richardii. The sequence continues at coordinate 16,381,817 of CM035427.1, forward strand.
GTATGCAATATAGCCAAAAACTTTTAGATGTGATAAGTTTGGATTTTTACGTGTAAACTTCTCTTCAGGTGTAACTTGATGTACAGTAGCAGTCAGAGTTCTGTTGATGATGTATACATCAGTATGCATAGCTTCTGCCCAATAACAATGAGGCATATTCTTCTCAGCCATTAAGGCTCTTGCTATTTCTACAATATGTCTATTTTTGCGTTCAACAATGCCATTCCGTTGTCGTGTGTACCTGCATGAAAATTGATACCAAACTCCATGATTTTTTAGAAAACTGTTGAACTCATTTGACTTCACCTCCTCCATCAGATCTTAATGTCTGAATGTACTTCCCTGTCTGCTTTTCCACCATAACTTTAAAATTTCATGAAGTGAGTGAACACCTCGCTCTTCTCTTTCATGAAATATACCCATACTTTGTGTGTATGGTCATCAATGAAAGTAACATAAAACCTACAACCACCCATAGATGTGGTCTTTGCTGGACCCCAAACATCTGTATGTACTACTTCTAGTACATTCTCACTAACATGCTTGTCATGTGGAAATGATGCTCTTGACTATTTACCAAATTGACATGTTGCACATACCTTTTGCATTTTTTGCTTTACAGTGCTATAGAATCAACATACTATCTATGTTATAGCTACAAAGTTTGATTTTTATTGCTTTTCTTAATAGTGAGATATTTTCATATCTTTGCTCTCTCGTCTATAGCCTCAAGCACCCTAAAAATGTTGGGAAACTCTACCATTTTTATTAATGAAATAACTCATGTCTGGTAGATATCTAAGTCAATTAGATACCACCAAAAGGAATCTGGCTAATTGCTAGGAGGTTGAGAGCACTACTCATTCTACTGAACATGTGCAAAGACTAAAATAGCAAATCTATGATCTTCGATCAACTTCCTACTCATCTATTTTGATCCATTGATTAGAGGATCATGTTCCAAAGCTCATAAGTGATTATGTGTGATCATTAGGAAGCTAATGGGGGCTACTACACTCCCCACCACTTGTTCTTGGTTGGTGTGAAGCAGGTTTTTGTAGCACCACTTCATCTCTGATATCTATCTGCCATCTCGTCCAAAAGATAGTAAGAGCAAAGCCGTTTTGAACTCCTAATCATCGTGAGTATGCTCACCAAATTTCATGCAATGCTAAGATTGTGACCAAAGAGGTGTCGAGGACGCCCTAGATGAAGTGGGGCCTGGTATGATACCAATTGCTAGATTTTGAGGTTTGTGATAGCACATGAACAACACAAGTAAGAAGAAGAAGCTTGGAGCAGAACACACAATACTGAATGTATTACCAAAGGAATGTACAAAGATAAGTTACCTGTTAGGGTTATAGGTGTATATACAAGCTAGGAGAAAAAAACATCCTAGAGGGAGAAAAGTTCCCCGATAGTCCTAGTGTATTCACACACATCACTAACTTAATATATCAACACTTTCCTTGTAGGTACACAAAAAACATCATTACCACCAAGAACCATATCAAAACCATTCAAAGAGAGAACTCAGTTATAAAAAAGAAAATTGTAATTTCCATGATATTTTAGTAGTAGAAGATTTCATTTCGGTAGTGCCAAGAGGACCTTTTTATAGATGTGGAGGATACCATTTCATAAGGGAGTATACAATGCCCTACCACCCATCTCCCTAGAAAACTTGGGAAGGATATTGTAACGACTGTGTAAAAGAACACCTATTCTTGAACTGTCTCAAGAATCCCTCCAAAACATCTTCCACTACTCATATCAATGTGATTGAAGTCATTGAGTCCTCTGGTAGTGATAAGGATTACATGGTATCATGGAAGGCTATTACAAGCACCCAAACCAAATGAAAAATAGATTGAACTCTTTGTGAACATAGGTCTAAAATTCTTATTCGTGAAAGGAGAGAAGAGTCCTCACCTCTAGTGGTAGAAGATTCCAAACAATTTTCCAAAAGCTCTAAGAAGAGAAAAGCTAAAAAATGGAAGACTATAAGACAAAATATCAAAAGAAAATGGATGAAGAAGTTGTGTGAAGAAAAAAAAAAATCCAAACACGAAAACCATTCTACACAAGTAGGTCAAGCTAAATAAGGAATTGATAAGGTAAAAGAAGAACAAATGCAGGAGTAGGCAAGATCAATGCTACTGGATCCTATTGCTAAAGACTTACAAATGTTATTGAAAGCTTATGATTCTAGAATAGAGGTAGGACCTAGTCTAGAGCAATATGATTGATGCTACCCTAAAGGAGATCTAGATACTAAAAGATTAGTGTTATGCAAGAAACTTATCAAAGTTGCTCACACTATGCTAGAAAAACCAATCCCAACCATTCCGAAGACAAGAATTTCATAGAAGAAATTCTAGGAATGCTTTAAAAGCTATAAGTCAAAGTAGATAGAACAAGAACCACCCACAAGAGTTGAAGAGGAACTAGGGTCGAAACCCATGGGGATTGATTCTTTATTCCCTGAGGTACAAACGAATTGGCCATAAGACTTATGGGCAAAAGTCCAGGAGGATAGATGAAAGAAGACTGAAGAAGAGACCCCTCTTTTCATTGAACTAGATGCTTCTATAAACCAACCACTGATCAAGAGAGAAATAGAAAAAAAAATCCATCTAATCAAGATTTTGAGAGCAAAAAAGTTGTTATCCTGACCATACTTCCAAATTGCATCATGAATATGAACAAAAATTAGATTTCTTCCATGCTCCCACATTGTGATGCAAGGAGAAGAGAACCTCTAAAGAAGTGTTAGAAACTCTACAAGAGTTGAAGCAGGCTGAAGTTTAGTATTCCTTAACTTTAGAAGAACTTTTGCAAGTCAAGCTTGAATTGTGGAATAAGTTAGCCACTCAGATTAACCTTAAAGACAAAATTAGCACAAAAAAGGAGAGACTTCATCAAGGAACCCCTATGGTGACAATACATGTGGACAAGGGAGGAGATTTTAGTGAAGGTGATGAAGGAAAATCTTATCTTCCAATCACATTCAAAGGATACATGACTAATGCCATACTAGACATTGCTGCAAGAGTAGGGTTCTCTACAAAAGAAACTTTAGAAGAATGTGGAAAACCAGCCTTGATGACCTACATGACTGAAATTGCAATCGGTATAACATCATGTACAACATTCCTTAGGACCCCTAGAAAATGTGCTCTCGACTACATGCGGAATAGAGTTTAAACACATCCTATCCATATCTCAATTTCACAAGTCAGGCAATTATGAAATGATTTTCATACGATCATTTTGCAACAATTTTAAATTAGTTCAAGATTGGGAAAGAGATAATTTACACATTCAACATCAAGGAACTACAATGAAAATATATCTCCTAAGCTTCTCTTATAGGGACATCCAACCTCTTCAATGGGAGCCCAATCCATAACGAGGAAGATGTTGTGTCAATCCATAGTGTGGGATCTAGTGATGAATAGAAGTGTGACTCTTGTTGTACATCAAGTACACTTAAAGAGAAGTTCTAGGTAGAAAGCCAAACTTACCCCGTATGAAATTATTTAAATGTATTGCATATGTATATGTTTCAGATGAGTTGAGGACAAAACTTGATAAAAAAGCCAAAACATTTATCTTCATTGGGTACGTCCTTGAGCAAGAGGGATGTAAATGCTACAACCCAATCACACACTAGCTCAAGGTAAGTAGAGATATGGTGTTTGATGGGGTGGAAAGCTATTATGCTAATGAAAAACAAGGATTTAATGTTGGCTGAAATGACAAAGGAAATTCTAAAAATGCAAGTGAAGTGTCTCAAGTTCTAAGCAAACTAAATGTGTCACCAAGAAATAGTTCCAAATCAATCTCATCAAGTGAAAGATTGTGTGAAGAGTTTATTTAGAAAATTCATCAACAACATCAAAAAAGGTATGGAAAATATTTCTGTTGGTAATAAAACATCTACACGTTCTTAAGATGTTGATGGAGAATTAGGTGGTTTAGAATAGATTCTTGATGTGAAACTTGGATTGCCCTCTCTAGAGACTCCAAGAGTAAGAAAGGCACATGCAGATGATATAGAATGAATGAGTGACCAAGTACCAAGAAGATATGAGATGATGCAAAATTAATTCCAACTATTAACATATGATAGTTACATGGCTCATCATTGAGCTGACGTTACCACAGTACTACAAGATCGTTAACCCTCTTGTTTTGAAGATACAATTGGAAATGCTAATTGATAGAAAGATATGGATGAGGAGATGCTTATGCTTTATGGAAATGAAACATGGAAGTTGGTCACACTGCCGAAAAAAGAGAAACCCATAGGCGACAAGTGGGTTTACAAGGTACATAATAATGATGATGGTAGCATAAGTAGATATAAAGCACGATCAATAGAAAAAAGGATATGCACAAAACTATGGAATTGGTTATAAGGGAATATTCAACCATGTGGCTAAAATGGTTATTTGTAGAGCATTTGTTGTAGTGTCTATACCAAAATGTTGGAGTTAGATGTCTGCGGAAGCACGTGAACAACACAATGAAGAAGAAGAAGCTTGGAGCACAACAAACAATACTGAATGTACTACCACTTGAATGTACAAAGATATGTTACCCATTAGGGCAATAGGCATATATACAAGCCGAGGGAAAAAACCTCCTAAAGTGGGAAAAAAGTTCCCAGGTGGTCCTAGTGTGTTCACACACATTGCTACCTAAATTTATAAACAAATCCCCCCTCGGAGTGATGCGGTGAACAAAGATCTAGCACTCATGTATAAGGAAGTGCCAAGCTATGTGGAATCAATCCACAAAAGGAAGTAAGCTCAAAGCTTTGTGAAAAGCTTCAAACTTCTCCCTAAGTAGAGCGTTCGTGAAAAGGTCTGCAATGTTCTCCGGCATGGGCACATATGCCAAGCTAATCTCTCCAGCAGACAAGCTCTCCCTAACATAATGATAATGCACCTCAATGTGCTTAGTGCAAGCATGGAAAACATGGTTTCTTGCAACTACCAATGGGCTCTAACTGTCACTGAAGATGGTGGTAGTAGAAGACTGACCAACACCCAAATCAACCATAAGGCATATGAGCCACATGCACTCAATAGTCACTGTGAAATTTGCCGTATACTCAGCCTCACAACCGGAAGTGGCCACAATAGGCTGCTTCTTGCTCAACCAAGATATATGAGCTACCAATCATGAAACAAAAGCCACTAGTGGACACACGAGTGTCATAGCAACCAGCCTAGTCAGAGCTAGAAAAAGCATGTAAATCTGGTGGTAGTGATCCCCCCTTGGGATAAAACAATCCAAATAGTCACGTACCACCCAATTAGTGAAAGATGCACTTAACAGCCTGCCAATGCTTGACACTTGGGCGATGCATTAACCTGCTCATCTGTGAGACAACAAACTGAATATCTGGTTGAGTAATGCATAAGTAAATCAAGCATCCAACATCATGCTCAGAGAGAACAACATCAAATGCATCTATAGCATCATGAAGACTCAATCATAAACCTATCTCCATAGGAGTGGTAATAGGTTTACAGTCTTCAAGGCCAAAACACTACAATAATGTGTCAATATATCTTGTTTGACACAAAGCCATTCCACCATCAACTTGCATAAATTGAATGCCCAAATAATGATGTAAATGCCCCAAATTAGACATATCAAATCAGGCATGCAAATCAGCCTTAAAATCAGCAATATGCTTGTCATGAGGACCATTGAGCAGCATGTCATAAATGTACACAACAATGATAAAAAGCACATCATTAGCATGCTTAATATATAAGGTGCTTTCAATTGGATTGTTCTAAAAACCATGTGCAATCAGATAGGCATGTATCTTTTCATATCAAGCATGTGGTGCTTTCTTTAAAGCATATAATGCCTTCTTCAACTTGCACACTTGGTTTTCGTGCCCTTTTTGGACAAAGCCACGCAGATAGAAACATACACTTCTTCATGCAAGTCACCATTCAAAAATGCAGTTTCAATGTCCATCTGATCTACATTCCAACCATGATGAGCTGCAACTGCACAGATGCTATGCATAGTAGTCATTCAACATGTAGGAGCAAAGGTTTCATCAAAATCAGTGACTCTTTCCTATGCATAACCCTTTGCAACAAGCCTAGACTTATACCCGTCAAGAGTTCCATTAGGATTGTGCTTCAACTTGTATACCCACTTAGTGCCAATGGCCTTCTTGCCAAGAGGCAAGTCACATAAAGACCAAGTACCATTCTTCATTATAGCATCATATTCAGATTGCATAACAACCATCCAATTTTCAGAATTTGGTGCTCCATCAAACGAAAGAGGTTCTTTCTCATCAGAGAGACTAGAGAGCATAGCAATCTGATGCAAAAGAGGCACTATGAGAGCTTAAACAAGTACGATATGATAGAGGTGCATCTAATTTGCCATCATGCAAAGTCTACACTAGCCATTTTGGCATAGTTTTTTCCTCCTCGATATCAACTCTCTTATCAAGAAGTGCATCATGTAAATATGCATCAGAAATGGAACGATCTGCATAATCATGTGAGACCTTGCAAAGGCTAAGAAGTTGCATCATTAGGAACAAAATTAGACTATCCACATGTAAAAAGAGGCAACAAAGTATCATACATGTCTTTGGAGTTAACAGATATCTCTTTCATACATGAAAGTAGAGGCTAAATAGCATCTTCCACAAAAACAACATCACAACTAACTAAAATGTGTTTAGTCTGTGGATGATACAGACGATAGCCTTTTCTTTCAGAACTGTACCGAACAAAAATACATTTTACTACTTTATCATCCAATTTCTTGCGATGTTGTTCAGGCACTAATGCATATGCCAAACAACCAAAAACACATAGATGAGCAAAAGATGTCCTGCGATTATGCCAAGCCTCATATGGAGTGATAGATTGCACTGCTTTAGTGGGACACCTGTTACGTACATATGTTGCACACATAATAACCTCAAGCCAAAAACTATGTGGTAAAGCCTAACTCTTAACCATACACCTTGCCATCTCCATCAATGACCTGTTTTTTCATTCAAAAACTCCATTCTACTGAGGTGTATACAACATTGTACAATGATGTTTTATCCCACATTCAACAAGAAATGCATTAAAGGTAGAAGACATATATTCCCCACTTCGATCAAAATGGAGGGTCCCCATTTTACAAGTTGAGAGATTTTCAACAAAAACTAGAAACTGTTTGAAGCACATAAACACTTTGGACTTTGCTTTCAATGGATATACCCATGCATGCTTGGAAAAATCATCAATGAAATTCACGAAGTAAAGATAGTTTCCAAAAGGAGGTGTTTGCATAGGACCACAGACATCACTTTGTACAAGCTATAATGTCTGAGTATCTCGAACTGAACCATCTTTTCGAAAGGATGAACACTACATTTTGCCCAAAATACAGCCTTCACAAACATGTTTATCGGGTGCCTCAAGTTTGGGAAAAGAGGACACCATTCTAGATATTTGCAGGCATAGCAAACTAGCAAAATCTAGATGACCAAAACATGCATGCCAAATCTTTACATCTGACATAGCCTGAGAATCATCTATTGCACATGTTGAATCATTCAAAGATTTTTCATACTCATGAGCTTATACAAACCATAACATAAAATGCTAGAGCAATAATCATGTCGCCATTTGACAGATCATGAACTGTCCATCTATCATCAAAAAATTTACACAATCAAGCCAATCCTGGCTAATGTAGAAACTGATAACAGATTTTTCTTGATAGCTGGTGTAAGGAATTGAACTCACAACCTCTTGGTTAGGAATGTGATGGGGCCAACCACTTGCCCCAAAAGCCATGGTTGAGCAAGGAATTGAACTCACAACCTTCTGGTTAGGAATGTGATGGGCTATCCACTTACCCCAAAAGCCAATATGGTTGAGGATTACTTCCTAATCCTCCCTCTTCGGGTGCAGTTCAACCATCTCCTACCTATCAAGGATGTCGTTCAACCATCTGCAACCTATCACTTTATTAAACTCTTCCCCGCTTGGTCAATCATTGTCCTCAATGATATGCTCTTGTATCCCTCTAGCCCTGATGATCAGCCCCTTGAGCTCCCTAGGCACCCTTGAATTGATTCCTCAACCTCACATAGTTTCTTGAAGCTTCCTCACAACCTTGGTCTCTTGAACCCTTGATCTCAACCTTGGTGTCTTGAACCTTCTTGTTTGCAACATTGGTGTCTTGGTCCCTTGTTCTCGACCTCACTCTTGAACCTTGTTCTCACCCATGTTTGGTATCTAGTACCCTCAATCAAGTTCCATCCGTGGTTTCCCAAAGGCTTTACACTTTCTAGCTATCTTATTAGATTTGGGAAGTTCGTTTCAAGAGCTTTCTTATGGTATTTTACATGCCTTAATTAGACCTACAGATTGAGAGATACACCTCAATCTTTGTTAGGCTAACTTGTGAAAGTGATGTGTGCTACTTTGAACCCTTTCATATAGAGGATGCCCAAGTGCCTTTTTTAGACGCCATTATGTAATTCCACTTTTTGCAGGCTACTTCGTAGGCTCTGATACCAATATAAGGAATTGAACTCACAACCTCCTAGATAGGAGTGTGATGGGCTAACCACTTGCCCCAAAAGACATGGTTGAGGATTACTAAATGTAAGGAATTGAACTCACAACCTCCTAGATAGGAGTGTGATGGGCTAACCACTTGCCCCAAAAGCCATGGTTAAGGATTACTTCCTAATCCTCCCTCTTAGGGTGCAGTTCAACCATCTCATACCTATCAAGGATGTCGTTCAACCATCTCCCATCTATCACTTTATGACATTCTTCCCCCCTTGGTCAATCATTGTCCTCAGTGATATGCTCTTGTATCCCTCTAGCCCTAGTGATCAACCCCTTGAACTCCCTAGGTACCTATCAAGGATGTCGTTCAACCATCTCCCACCTATCACTTTATTACATTCTTCCCACCTTGGTCAATCATTGTCTTGAGGCTCAGTGATATGATCTTGTATCCCTCTAGCCCTAGTGATCAACCCCTTGAACTCCCTAGGTACCCTTGAATCGATGTCCTCAACGTCGCACAGTTTCTTAGACCTTGCCACAACCTTTGTCTCTTGAACCCTTGCTCTCAACCTTGGTGTCTTGAACCTTCTTGTTTGCAACCTTGGTGTCTTGGGCCCTTGTTCTCAACCTCAGTCTTGAACCTTGTTCTCACCCATGTTTGGTAACTTGAACCCTCAATCAAGTGCCACCCATGGTCTTCCAAAAGCTTTACACTTTCTATTGATCTCATTGTCTTCCAAAAGCTTTACACTTTCTAGCTATCTGATTCGATTTGGAAAGTTCATTCCGAGAGCTTTCCAATAGTATATTACATGCCTCAATCCGACCTGCGGATTGAGAGATACACGTCAATCTTTGTTACACTAACTTGTGAAAGCGATGTGTGCTACTTTGTACCTTTTCATATAGAGGATGCCCAAGCGCCTTTTTTAGATGCCATTAGGTTATTCCACCTTTCCCAAGCCTACTTCCTAGGCTCTGCTACCAATGTAAGGAATTGAACTCACAACCTCTTGGTTAGGAATGTGATGGGCTAACCACTTGCCCCAAAAGCCATGGTTGAGGATTAGTTCCTAATACTCTCTCTTAGGATGTAGTTCAACCATCTCCTATCTCTCAATGGTGTGGTTTAATGATCTCCTATGTATCAAGGATGTCATTCAACCATCTCCAACAAATCACTTTATTACACTTGGCACAAATAAAGCATCTGACAATGTAAAAGAACTACCATCAATAGTAGTTAGAATGATCTTACCAAATCCCATAATAGGATAAGAGGAGTTAGGCACATGTGAAAGTATTCCGTGTAGGGGCAGGCTCAGGTGAAGTGAAGAAACTACGTTGCAAGGTAATCTGTTTGGTTGCCCCACTACCAAAATACCAAATATGTGAGTCTACTGCAAACATACACTATTCATGAGAAGATGGGTCAAAACTACAAACAGTAGTAAACACCCATTCTTCATTCTACACAAGATTTGCAAACTCTGTTTCCAGTGTAGAGGCGTCTGCAACAACCATTCCAGCCTCTTTTTTCTTTGCCCCTTTTGTCACCAATTTTGGATAGTTCTTTATGATATGATCGTCTCCTTTAAAATAGTTGCAAAAGAATTCCTGCTTTTCTTATTTCTTCTCATCTTTCTCTTCCTTCTTCAAATGTGCAGCATTAGGAGATTCCTCCTTACTAATAGAAGAGCTCCATTTACCTTTGCCCTTCTGACTAGCCAGGAAAGCTTGATCTACAACATGCATAATGGACTTGTTCTACCTAGACTGATCTTTCTACAACATAATAGAGACTCTCCTCAAATGTCAAGGTATTTGGATTGCCTTTCATCATCAAACAAAGAGTAGGGAAGCAAAACTCTGATATGAATTAGGAAGGCCATTCAAAACAGTCTGCACAAGTGAGCTATATTCCTTTTGTGACCAATACATGACACATCATATAAGCCCACAATGGGTCATTCATACAATCCAACTTATCCTCAACAACCAACATATGAAATACATCACTGCTTTTAGCCATGGCGACTAACTAAAACAACCTAATGCAGAAAAATGATTGTATCTCAAAAAGTTGAAAAGAACTACCCTGACGACCTATAGTAGACTTGACGATGATTATACTAGTGAATCCAAACCTGTATATATCTTTGGCACAAAAAGACAAAATAGCTTGCATAAGCATTGTGATAGTGCGTTTGGAGGCTGAAACAAGCTCAGATCACGATTTTGGCACCATAAGACGAAGTAGTTTTGATCTCCTAATCACTCTGAGTATGCTCACGAAATTTCATGCGGTTTTGAGATTGTGTTTGTAGGAGTGTCAATGATGCCCTAGATGAAGCAGCAACCTGCTCTGATACCGATTGTTGGAGTTAGATGTCTGCGGAAGCATGCAAACAACACAAGGAAGAAGAAGAAGCTTGGAGCACCACACACAATACTGAATGTATTACCACTAGAATGTACAAAGATATGTTACCAATTAGGGCAATAGGCACATATATAAGCTGGGGGGAAAAACCTCCTAAAGAGGGAAAAAAGTGCCTCGGTGGTCCTAGTATGTTCACATAGATCACTTTCTAAATATATCAACACAAAAGGATGGATTTTGCATTAGATGGATATGAATGAATGCTTTCTTACATGATGAGTTACACAAAGAAGTATACATGGACCAGCTACAAGGATATGAGGATTCAAAGCATACTGAATATGTTTCCAAGTTGAAAAAGTCTTCCTATGGGTTTAAACAAGCCCCTCATGCTTGGCATGAAGGATTGCAAATTATTTAACTTCAATTGGATTTTCTATGTGTGATGTAGATCACTCGTTATATGCAAAGAAGTTTGCTAATGTTATCATAATTGTGATTATTTATGTTGATGATTTGATTGTAGGTGGTGATAAGTTTTGGGAGAATTTGTAACTTCCCTATGCAACCAGTAAGCTATGATGCCTCAAAAGAACTCTCAAAGAACCTCTATTTGCTGAAATAATTGAATCTCTAAGACTGTGAAGACTGAAGACATTTTGCACACATACAATAGACTTATAGAAATTTCTAATGTAACATATTTCACATAAAATTGTTTCTTCTAATGGGTGAAATGATCCCTCCAACAAAAACAACTTAGGGTCTTCACCATGCATACACAAATAGACACCTGCTCACTCGTGAATCTAGTTTTCTCACAATATGCAGAGAAGTGACACAAGATTTGAAGAAAATTTAGAAGAATTCATTAGATTTATAACAAGTGAAAGATTACAAAGAATGAGGGAGATATGACTAATGAACTCTACTCAACACTTAGAGCAATCTAACACTCACACCAAAATCTATGTGCTAACTATGGCTACAAAAACTTTATTAAAATGACCCAAGCCAGCAAGGAGAGGGCTTTTTTAGCTTTGAATCCTACTAGATTGCTTCCCGAGACTCTCTAAGAGCACAAACACGCATGGGATATCCAATTCAGACCTAATTAATCTTAGATATAGAGATGAAAATATGCCTTATAAGTTAGGGATCACATTTCCTAAATTATAGGCAATTACTCACACCTAAGTGTGATTCAAATGCTGGTTGTTGAGGAGAGAATTCAAATTCAAACTGATTTGTGATATCTCATGCTTGATAGCTTGCTCCATGAGGCTCCAAGTGGCATTCATCGGATTGCGAAATTTAGAATAAGGTTAAAGCTTGTATTTCAAGACTCCCCCTCAAGCTTCCAACTTGAATTCTTCATCCCAACCAATAATACAATGCCTTTCTTGAACTTTGCTAGCTTCATTGAATCCAAAGATTTGGTGAGCATATCAACACATCGGTCCTTGGTACTTATATGTTGCACTTGAACTTCAAAACTAATTGTGTGTAGATATAGATATGGAATTATTCCCTATAAGTTACACTTTTCCTATACTTTAGGCAATTACTCACACCTTGTTGTAATTTGAATTTCGTTTATTAAGGGGGGGGATTCATATTCAAACTGATTCATGGTATCTCGTGCTTGAAAGCTTGCTCCAGGAGGATTCAAGTGGCTTTTATTTGATGGCCAAATTTAGACTAAGATTGAAGCTTGTATTTCAGGTGGTGATAATGAAGAAAGCATTAAAGAGGTGTAGGAACTCCTTATGCAAGAATTGGACATCAAAATGTTGGTCTGGTGTGATATTTTTTGGGCATTGAGTTTATACATAGCAAAATAGGTATATGGATTTCCCAAAGGCCATGGTATGGCTGATTCTAAGCCTATTTCTATGCAATTAGATCAGACTTTTAAGTTGGATATTATCAAAGAAGGAGCATTGGAAAATGCTACTATGTAGAGGAAATTTGTGAGAAGTTTGACATATCTCACAATTATAGGGTGTGATCTAAGCTACACTTATGGGACTTGAGAGGCATTTTACATAGGCTCCCAAGAAACAACATTTAGATTCTTTGAGATGCACTTTATGCAATATGAGTGCTACTTAAGATTATATATTCTTTTATGAAGTCACCTTCAGAATACATTGATGTAGATTGGGTTGGTAGTGTTCCAAATAGAAGATCTATTAGTGGTTTTCTATTTTAATTTGGGATTGTTATTGTTACATGAGGCCGTAAAAAGCAGCTCACTATCTCTTTGTCAAGTATAAATGTTGAGTATAGAGGTGTTGCAACGATAGCACATGAGGTTTCATAGCTAGATGCTACTTGTACATTTAGGTGTAGAGTTATAGATGCATATCATCATTTATTGTGATAATCATAGCAGCATATAGTTCCCATGAAATCCTATTTTTCATGCTAGAACAAATCATATGAAGGCACATTATCATTTCCTCAGGGAAAAGGTATTTGTAGGTGATATTGATCTTGTTTATGTGAGGATAGGTAAATGATGCAGTTTGAGGTCGATAGGAGCATGTGAACAACAGAAAGAAGAAGAAAAAGCTTGGAGTACAACACACAATATTGAATATTTTACCAAGTGAATTTACAACTATAAGTAACCCATTAGGGTTATAAGCATATAAAGATTTTAGGGGAAAGAAACCTCTTAAAGAGGCAAAAAAGTGTCCCGATGGCCCTAAGTGTGTTCACACACATCACTAGCAAAATATATTAACAAATCCCCCTTGGGAGTGATGCGGTGAACAAGGATCTAGCACTCATGTATAAGGAAGTGCCAAGCTATGTGGAACGAGATCAATCTACAAAAGGAAGTAAGCCCAAAGCTTTGCAAAAATTTTCAAACTTCTCTCGAGGTAGAGCCTTTGTGAAAAGATCTATGATGTTATCTTGTGTGGTCACAAATGCCAAACTAGAGCAGAGAACCTCTCCCAAACATTATGATATTTCACCTCAATGTGCTTTGGGCAAGCATGGAACGAAGAAATCCTCACAATCGCCAATGCACTCTGATTGTAAGTGAAGATGGTGGTGGCAAAGAGTGACTAGCACCCAAATTATGCAAGAGATGTCTAAGCCACACACACTCAATAACTACCATGAAAGTTGCCCTATACTTAGCCTTACAACGAGAAGTGGCCAGAGTAGGTTTCTTCTTGCTCAACCAAGATATTCATGAGCTAGGAAGCATGAAGCAAACACTGCTAGTGGACACACAAGTGTCATAGCAACCAGCCTAGTTAGAGTTAGGAAAAGCATGTAAATCTAGTGGTAGTGATCCCCCCTCTGGAAAAAAGAATCAAGTAGTTGGGTACCACTCGAGTAGCAAAAGATGCACTTAACTACCTTTCAATGCTTCAGATGCCTAGGTAATGCATAAAATTGCTCATCTAAGAGATAACAAATTGAATATCAGACCACATAATGCATAAGTAAATGAAGCATCCAAAAACTTGCTAATAGAGAACATCATCAAATTCATATCTAGCATCATGAAGACTCAACCATAAACCTATTTCCATAAGACTGGGAATAGGGTTGCAATCATCGAGGCCAAAATGCTGCAATAATGTGTCAATATATTTTGTTTGACATAGAACTATTCCACCATCAACTTGCATAAATGGGATGCCCAAATAATGATGCAAATGCCCCAAGTCTGACATCTCAAATGAGGCATGCAAATCAGCCTTAAAATCAGAAATATGCTTCTCATTGGGACCAATGAGCAACATATCATCAACATAGATAACAACGATCAGAAGCACATCATTTGCATGCTTATTATATAAGATGCTCTCAGTTGGACATTTCTCAAAACCATATACAGTCAAGTAGCCATGTAGCTTTTCACACCAAGTACATGGTGCTTGCTTCAAACCATATAATGCCTTTTTCAACTTGCACACTTTGTTTTCATGCCCTTTTTATACAAAACTATGAATAAAAAAACATACACTTCTTCATGTAACTCAACATTCAAAATGTTGTTTTAATGTCCGACTGATGTACATTCCAACCATGGTGGGCTGCAAGTGCACAAATGCTATGAACCGTAGTCATTCGACATGTGGATGCAAGGGTCCCATCAAAATCAATGCCTCTTTCTTAAGCATAACCTTTTACAACAAGCCTAGCCTTATACGTATCAGCTCTTCCATTAAGCTTACACTTCAGCTTGTATACCCATTTAGTGCCGATGGCCATTTCTCTTTGAGGAAAATCACATATAGAACATGTACCATTCTTCATAATAGCATCATTTTTTGATTGCATAGCAGCCATCCAATTTTCTAAATTTTCTTCTTCATCAAAAGAAATAGTCTCATTCTCAGCACAATAGCAAACTTTGAGGCACTTGTATTGGCAAACTGAAACCTATATATATGATTCGAATAAAATGACAAAATTGCCTACACATGCACTACAATAGTACGTTCAAAAGCCAAAACGAGCTCACATCCAAATTTTGACACATCGAGCGAGGCAATTCTGAACTCCTTATCGATCGGAGTATGCTCACCAATTTTCATGCAATTGTAAGACTATGTCCAGAGGGGTGTTGAGGATGTCTTAGATGAAGTGCTGACCTGATATGATACCAATTGTTGGAGATTGAAGTCCGTGGGAGCATGCAAACAACAAAAGGAAGAAGAAGAAGCTTAGGGCACAACACACAATATTTAATGTATTAACAAGTGAATGTAGAAAGATTAGTAACCTATTAGGTTTATAGGCATGTATATAAGCTGAAGGAAGAAACTCCTAAAGAGGGAAAAGTGCATCGGTGGTCCTAGTGTGTTTGCACACATCACTACCAAAATATATCAATAGTGCTAATATTTTCACTAAAGCACTTGGGGCAGATAAGCTGAAGAAGTTATATAATATGGTTGGATTATAGAAAATGATGTTCATCTTGATGGGGAGTGATGAGATATCAAGATAATTGAGGATGACACATTCTAGTTTTCGTTTTTCTAACATGTATAGCGGCTACACACTTGTATTTCAAGGTCACTTTTCATGAGCTTTACTAGATTTACCTACTGAGAGTGATGGGACATTTATTTCTTGCCAACTCACTCATTCATGGACATTATGGTTTTCTTTATATAGTACCCATCTCCTTCATCATATCCCTAGTGCATTTATCAATGTACCTATTCTTCCTTTCTACCACAGCATTTGGTTGTGATCTTTATGTGTACATGACTTGCCTCTTCATCCTATCAATCTCCAAGAAATCAAAGAACTCATCAGATACTTATTCTCCCCCTCCATCGTACCTCAAGCACTTGATATACCTATCAAATTTGTTCTCTACAATAGCTTTGAACTTCTTGACGTATAAAAGACATATAAAGTATGCTTCATACAATAAAGCAAAGTCATCCTTGTGCGATTATCAATGAAAGTTACAAAGTACCTATTTTCTCTAATTGAACTCGCCTTTCTTGATCCCCAAACGTTTTTATGGATAAAGAAAAGTGTATGAGAGCTCACATAATTTCTCTTCTTGAAGCGCAAGCTAGTTTGCATACCCAATGGAAAAGCTTGACACAAATTCTTCAGGTTTTGATTATAGAAGTTTGATAATGCTAGCACTAACCTCTTCCTTCCCATATCCTTCAATCTCTTAGTATTCATATGTCCATACCTTTTGTGCCATAGATCGCATTTTGCTACCTTCTTGCTTCCATATGTGAAATAGGATGTGTGGTTGAAGTTAGACTTCAAATCCAAAGTGAATAGCCTTCCCTCCTTTGTGCCTCTGGCTATCAATCTATACCCCTCTTTAGGGTTTCAAACAAACTATCCCTTCTTATTGAACCTAACCTGCAATCCCCTCTCAACCATTTGACCCACCGAAACAAGATTATTTGTAATGGTGGGAACATGAAGACATCCTTCAACCACTTAGCCTTATGAAAGCCATCGAGATAACATCACCTATGTGTGTGATAGCATGAGAAGTATCATTAGCTTTTTCCAAAAGCCCTTTGGTTGAGGGCACTTGCATGTTTGAAAGGAAATCCTCATTGTAACTCACATGATTGTTGCATCCACTATCAATGTGCCATGCGCTTGACCCATGTATCTTGTAGTCACTCATATGCATCATAGCTAGCATACTTTGATTCTCGTTTGAAGTACATGCATACTTACCTTGTCCTTTGTAGGCTGAATTTTGCTTCTCTGTTTGATAGCAATCCCTTCCATATCGGCCATAATTTCATCAAATGAAACAACCTTTTGAGTTGTGGTTGTCTCTATTATGTTTGTACCTTTCTCCTCTTCCTCTCAACTTGCCTCTTCCTCTTTATTAAGAAAATTTGTTTCCTTTCTCTTGATTAGGATCAAGATTTGATAACTTCCTTGCCTTTCTCTTCCTCCACCTTGAATCCTTCCTTTGGTTATTGGAAGCAAGTGGTTTCATAAGGTAAAGAAGCATTTAGATGGTAATATTTTTAGGTACAATACTAGCGTTGTAGCTAAAGGTGTTGCACACACATATGGATTAGATTATGAAGTGACATTTAGCCCTGTGGCTATGACGACTACCTTCAGAACCATCATTGTTATTGGAGGAAGCAAGCATTTGAAGGTGTATCAACTTGATGTGAAGAATGCATTTCTAAATGGAGATCTTGAGGAGGTTGTGGAAATTGACCAATCATCATAGTTTGAAGATAAAATTAGGAATGATTATGTTTGCATGTTAAAGAAAGCACTATATGGTCTTAAGTAAGCCCCAAGAGCATGGAATCAAAGGCTTGTAGACTATTTTATCACTTGTGGATACAATGAAAGAAAAGTAGTTCCATCATTGTTCTACAAGAGAGAAGTTGAAGCATCTCTCTACTTATGTGTATATGAAGATGACTTGATTGTTATAGGTGATCATTAAGAAGGCATCAAAGACATTAAATAAAGACTTCCAGAGGAGTTTAGGATCTTAGACCTTGGAGATCTAAGTTTTTTCTTAGGTATTGAACTCATATATAAGGACATTGGTATTTTATATCTGTAGAGAAAGTACACCTTGGATGTAATGAAGAAGTATGCACTCATAGGATGGAAACCATTGAGCAACCCAATGGAGATAAACATAAAATTTACTTCATTGAAAGGTAATTAAGTTCATGATCCACCTTTTATAGATCTATAGTGGGCTCATTGAATTATGAAACTATCGTAAGGCCTGATCGAGCATGTACAACTGGTGTGCTATCTGAATTCATTGAAACAGCTAGGGTTCCACACCTACTTGCAACTAAAAGAGTACTCATAAATCTTAAGGGTACATTAAATAAATATCCATTCTATGCTTTTAAAGATGAATTGCAAGTGAAAGCATATAGAGGTGTTGATTAAGTTGGATTCAAAGAGGAGAGGAGAAGTACAAGTGTATATGCAATGATTCTTGGCAAGGAGGTCATCTCTTGGATGGCAAAGAAGCTATTTCTCTAGCCTCTATGGAAGCTCAGTTCACAAATTTAGCACAATGGACATGTGAGTTTATGTGGATCAATAAGCTCATGGTTGAACTAAATTTTCAAGTGAAATATTTTTTTCCAAACATGTGTCATATAACATTAGTAGTATGTACCTAGCTACCAACCCCATGTTCCATGCTAGGAGCAAACACATAGAGATGCATTATAAGTACATCAGGGATAAAGTGCACTAAGGAGGTTCAAATGCAACACATGTACCAAGGATAAGTGTGCTGAAATTTTCACCAAAGCATTGGACTCAATCAAGCTTATAATGATCACCTTTAGTAATTGCAAATTGAAATCCTACTCTAGCCTACAATAAGGTTTACCTAAATTAATACCGAAGAAAAAAGGGTTTGTGCTCATCTCTTTGCGCATTCCATGCCTTCCTAAGTTTCAAAGACCACTTTCAAGAGTCAATCCTTCATGAAGCATTTTTGGGCTTTACAATCCGTTCGTTGAAAAGTTCCAAGATTCTATCAACAAGAATTTTGCAATCATTTGATAGGTTTTTTGAAGCATAATAGTTTGTATCTAGTTTCCTCTCACAATTTTTCTTTCTTTCCTTTAAAATTAACAATCTCATTGTTGAGATTTCTAAGGAGAGCTCTAATCCTCAATGATTTTTTCCAATGCTTGCAAAGGGGCCTTATCAATATTTATTTGAGGACAATAAAGAATGCATTGATGAGATCATCAAGTCTAAGGCTTTTCCCTTTTGAAAAAAATTGATGGTATCCAACCATTTGGAAATTTTTATAGGTTTTCAAAGCCAATAAATTGTGCCGTTTGGAACCTTGCCATGCCTAACCCGAGAGATGCTAGCTATGCATCAAATTCTATGATTGGTATATTTTTTATGGGGGCACTGGGGAAGGGACAATATAAGAAGCATCTTAAAGTGATTAATGATGTAACCATGGTTCTTCCTCTTTGAGGAGAATCTATGCCAATTTTCATATTCAATATTTAGATGAATTGCTTGATTTTATTTTGCCTTCACATCAGATTTGACCACCCGAAAATCCTAAAAATAACTATAAATGATAGTGTGTTAGTTCTTATTGAAACCCAAGTTTATTTTCTTTTTAGAAGAGGCCAATCTAGGGCTCCAAATTTCCTTTGTTGATCTCTTCCTCTAATCCCCTTGACTGCTCATGAGGGACCTATGGTGGACTTCATGTCCTACACCTAGCAATTCACTAGGGATGAATTCAAGTGAACTTTTCCATTCCAAATGGCCTTGATCATGTATAAATGAGGGGAGTAAAGAGACAAAGGAGTATTCCACATGCAATCAAGATGCTCCTATGCTTCATGATCAAAATAAAAAACAATGATAGGGTAGTGGTTTAAGAAATCTATGTCAATGGTGAGGGGCATCTTTGAAGTAGTTAACTAGCCCTTATAAATTTTCTATAATAAGGAGCTTTCTCATTAAATAGATGTTCCCTATGTAGGAACTCATGAACTCATGATTCTCTTTGCCTTCTATTTCAACATCATCCCTAAGGGCTCAGAATTGTTGGCATCTCCTACAACACAAAAAATAAGTATAGGATGAGCAAGGTTTAGGGATACTTAGTATGCATTAGGAACAAGCATTCCATCTCGATCTTCTATGTTAACAAAGACCTTAAAATTTAAAGAATTTCTTGAAATGCAAAAAACTTTGGTCCAATGGCTTTTGAGCAGAGAACAACCTTCTCATTTATTTGGAAAATGGATGGCCTAGATGGAAGATCTGGATCCTAGTCTAAGAGTAGGCAAAATAAATTGGCTTCTTGTTAGAAATCATATCTTTTCTTAGAGTAGGAAGGACTTGAAACAATTGAAACAAAATCTCCATATTAGTGCGAAGTAACTTCCTCAGACGGAGGGGAGTTTGTAATTAAGGGGGTTCAAAGAGAAAATAATCCAAAAAGACCTCACCAAGCACTATTGTACAAAGTGGTAATGGCTAATGTTGGAATTAAGGTTCTAGAGACTTTTTTGTCCCCTAATTGAAATCAATAAAAGGTCATTCATAGAGGCCATTGGCTCACCTCTACCTTCCAATGCTGCAAAAGATACAAGAGGAATGAATAAGAATTAATTTGCCTTTTTTATGTCTACCCTAAGAATATGGATAAACCTATAGAGAATCCTATAGCTTAATTTATTTATTTTTTAATGCATACCCTAAGAATATGGAAAAAACCTATAGAGAATCCTATAGTTGAACTAAAGAATCTCATAACAAGAAGATTTCAAAAGTGGTGGATGGATATTCAACAGGAATCTATGAAAGAAGAATCTCAATGAAAGATCTATTAAAATAGAATAGTTATTAATCTTGGCAACAACCCCATTTAAACCTTCCTTGAAAAGATCCTTAGCCATTTTTTCGAACGGAAATTTCAATCAAATCGAGAGGGCACAGTAATGTGTACACAAAGTGGTACACACTGTCTTTACAATGGTTTCATCCATCTCCAAGATGATATCTTCACTTATTGAACCCTCTCTGGACCAACTATGAAGCAACTGAATCTTGTACTCTATTTCCCCACCATACTTCATTCGTTTTTCTTCGTTAGAGAAACAGGACGACATGGATTTTCATTTGTCGAAACACTACAATAGAGAGAGAGAGAGAGAGAGAGAGAGAGAGAGAGAGACCCAAAAGATCTACTACTTCTACACATTCGGTGCTCGTTTGCTACATGGGTAAACAGCACTGTGTATCAACCTTCAATCCGTATTTCTATCAAACAATAGGAGCTTACTCGCTCTTGTCAGTAATTTCTACGCCGAACAGTTTTATGTTATTCGTACTGCTTGATCTACAAATCATCGATTTAGGTAGTTGCCCAAGTCGTATGGGCGCCTGGGGAGACAAGTCGACCACACTACTGCTGCTACGCTCTTCATGTTCTTGATCTCCAGGCTCTATTCCGGCAGAGTTGTTTCCCAGAGTTGACTCTCTCTGTCTTGCTTCTGTGTAGCTTGTTCCGTGCAGCTCATTCAGGCTCCGTCCACGAGGATCATCTCGAAAGCTTTCGATATGAGGCAGGGAACACGTTCCAGGGGATCTGCTTCCTACTGGCGATCGGAAGGTTTCCGCTCGGCAATAGATATCTTCTTGTGTGATGGCTTCGTCTTGGGTTGCCCCCGCCATCCAGCTGGCTCTGATATATGGTACAGTGGAGCTGCTTCCGACTTGATTAACGTGATCTTGTTGATTCGATCTAAGTAATGAAGGATTTGCCAAAGGTATTGCTGGCATTGCTCGGACAGTTTCTTCGTCTGATCGCCCTCGGCCTTGCGATGTAGTATGAAGGAACGCAAGTGCCTGATTATAAAGATTACGTAGGCGAGAGAGCTCATATAAAAGAAGAGTGTTATCGCGGCGAAGTCTCTCGTTGTCTTCTGCTAAGGAGATGGAGGAAGACGTGGTCGAGTCGAGGGAAAGATAGTTCTGCAACCTGCTACGGACGGCCGGGCCACTGAAGCTTGACGGCGGAAGCTGTAGTAGAGGTAAGGCCCAGGAAGAGTTTGTAATCATCAGGTTATTATGGTCGTACAAGCCGTCCCCGCTGCCGCCCGAACATGTCGTCGGAGAAGACGGACAGCCTAGGAAACTTTGGGACTTCCTTCTGTGGATTTCGCTTAGTAAATGCTGCTGGTCTCGCTTGAAATATTCGTTTGCGAACTCCCACCGCTCAGGAACAACCTTGCGAAAACCCTGAGAAAAACAAGACACAATGAGCCCACAAAGCAGGTGCGTAGATGTCCAGAGGACCTCGTTCCTCACCATTATTTGTATCAGAAAAAAGCATGGAAGGTTTCAGAACTTACGTAGGTATTGAGCTGACGCACAAAGCTTGAGAAGTTGTTGTGCTTGAAGTAATTAGGCAGCACCTGCTTCGCGAACTCTGGCGGCCGCCATACGACGAACCCCGAGTTGTCCTCGTTCCAGGACACAATCTGGTCCGTGGCCGGATCGTCGACAAGCTGGTATGTCTTGCTCAGAAACGGGGCAGGTTGCACGTAGTTGTGTACTTGCACAATCTCATTCATCATGAGATTCATGGAGCTCGAGGTGCCCTGAGAATTTCCGGTAGCAAGGCAGCTGCTTTTTAGACCTTCGCTATCCATCAGTCGAGCTCTCTCCTCCATGACGCTAGCCTTGCTAGACAGCTATGGACGGATTCGCTTCTATGAGAGCTCTGCGCTACGATAAACGGATCGCGAGGGTACGAGCGCTCGTAGACTCTTAATCATTAGTGCTTCGAACATGAAGTTTAGGGTAACTCTCCATGTTCCTCGCTATCTGATATCTACGGCTTCGTAATGATGCAGAAGTTCGGAGCTTCCAGTGATGGCGCCCGAAGGACGCTGTGGGGCGTTAATCCAGTTCCCCTTCCAGGGACTGGATTTTGCATAGGAAGATGCCTATGGTACGTTTGAAGACAAACATGTGTGACTATTATGAGACTGGAACTGCACTTTAGGTGTGCTTACTACTTCTGGTTGACGCAGACCTTGCACGGGGCAGCCACAGTGCAGCCTTTTGCACGACAGGAAGCTCCCTTCCATCGACGACAAGATGGCCCCTTCACCTGCTATGGCTCGCTTGACATGACGGTGAGTATGTGGTACGTCACATGAGTGGAAATCGAATTGCTCTTCGCCTGCGCGAGCGTAGCCAACCAGATGCGCTCTCCTACAGTATGTCGCATCTGCTCTGACAAGGCGATGCTTCTCATGCTTCCCTTTATATCATGGACCAAACACAACGAGAGAGAGAGAGAGAGAGAGAGAGAGAGAGAGAGAGAGGAAGCTACAATCTGCATGCATGAGAAAATGGAAGTTGACGAGTTGCTTGACTCCGAACGCTGAACGTTACTGTAGAATCCAACGTAGACACATAGTGCGAGACACAGATAGAGAAGGATCATAGCATCATAGCACACTCGTTGCGCAGAGAGAAGTAGCGAGATGAGATGGGGAGGCGAGCCGTCAATTCAAAAAGGCGAGGAATGTCTGTGTGTAGGGAAGAGTGAATGCTCCGAGGGCTGTGTCCGAACTCACGCTTTGTCTAATCATGTATTCGCTGCGGCAGTCAACACGGTGCTTCCTCTCTGTTCGCTGTACGTGGGTGCGTGCGTGCATGAGACCAAAACACTACCAACAGGCTTCCTCTTCGAGAGAGAGAGAGAGATTGCTGTTGAATCCTGAGGAGGTTTCCTGTTCGAGAGAAGAAGAGAGAGAGAGAGCGAGATTGCTGTTGAGTTCTCAGGAGGAATGTCGTTGCGTGCTGTTCGCAGAGAGAGTCTGAGAAAAAGAGTGTCAGAGAGAGAGAGATGAAATGGAAGAAGGACATTGGGAGTGGCCCTTGATTCCCTTGATGCTTGCGTCGTGGCCCATCCTTCTGCGGATCCAATATATGATGTCTCCTCCGCCTCTCCTCGCTTTCGCCAAAACTAGGAATGTACCTCGAGTGCTGCAAAATACGGTTTCGACGGTACAATATTTATTCAATTTCCTGCGTTGGGGTTCGCTTCTTTGTAACAATTTCAGTTGCTTGTCCTGCACATCCAAAAGATCCTTTACAGTGTCTACTTCAATTGGCAAACCATTTATCCATGTGCACCTGAATAGTGAAAGCCAGCCTAAAGTTACTTCACTTCAGAAACTATCGCTTTCCCTTTTGTCTCGCAAAAGTTGCATTTCTCTATATTTATGTTTCATGTCTTCCGACCGCACAGTATGTACATGTATGTTCAACGCCTTTAACATCGAGATTGTGCTTAAGAGATTGCTGTTACTCGAGTTCATCCATAATAACATGCTGAGATACATAGATAGGATGAAGAACTCTTTATTAACAAAGGAAAAAGTAACAGATGTTGATCTAGCCGTTTTGCAACAATGATAGCACATATTTGTTTTGAATGAAGCTGAAAGAGGAGAGGTTCACATACTGACTTATGGGTGGTGCTTCAGTCTGAAGCTATTGTATCATCTTCAGCTACTAAAATTGGTGCACTTTGTGTGATAGCTAAAACATCTATGTAAAGATCGATGCTGCTTAAAGATGAGCATTCTTTTTGTTGAAAATAAAGTCTCAACCATGCAAATCCCCACAATCCTTTACCCATAAGGTTTTGTGCTTATGGACCTAGTGGTGGGCAGCCATATTCCATTGTTGCATTGGGGCATTAGACTCATCCCCATCAGTGGTATCAAAGCATTTTGGAGGCTTGGAAACATCAATAGACATCATATTAAAGATTTGAAGGGATCAAGACAACTCATGGAAGCACAAAGAGGAATTATCAAAGCAAGAAGACATCAAAAGGGACCTACATCAATTGAGATCTCAACTAGTCAAAGGTTAGCAAGGGAGAAGCTATCAAAAGGTAATATCCACACCTTCTAAATCATACAAACACTTGAGGAGAAATTAGAGGAGCATCTTAGAGCTCAATGTTACTAAGTATAATGTGCAAATAGAGAAGTTAGAGAAATGTAATTATCAATCATAGAAATTTAGAGTTAGCAACTACCTTATGGGTAAAGGATTGTGGGGATTAGTGAGTGGCACAAAACCAATGATTCATTCTATCCCAACACATACGCAATAGCATGATAAGGCATATATAAGACTTGGACACATCCAAGAAGGTTTCAGAGACCTTGGAGAGATTTTACTCTTCATCAACCAAGACAAGGAAGATTCATATCAAGAATGAGCTAAATAATATTATGAAAGCTCTAAGCACTAAAATAAATGAGTATATTTTGAAAGTTAAGGAGCCTACAGATGGCCTACGCTCAATTGAGAGCCCAATCAAAGATGACAATCTTGTTGCGCATACTCTTAAGGGCTTGAGAGAGGATGAAAGATGGAAAGCATTTAGCATGTCAGTTTATGTGAGGGATTCCCTATTAGAATTCAATCAAATTGTCACATTGATGGCGACCGAGGAGGTAAAACAAGGAGGTTCACAATTAAAGGGCGATAAAGCCCAAGTTTTCTATGCAGGTAGAGGCAAAGGAAAAAGAGGGGGACAAAAATCCTAAGGTGGAGAGAGAGGAAGGTCAAACTCAAGCTCAAGAAACCAAGAAGGCTCCAACCAAAGCTATGGATCAAGAGGAAGAGGAAGGAGTAGAGGAACGAGTAGATGAAGAGGAGGAAGATCACATGGAAGAGAAGCATCCAATGGAGAATGGTACAACTGTGGAAAACCACTCCATTATGCAAGAGATTGTTTCTCCAAAGGAGGATCCAATCAAGAATACAACAGGAACTAGTACTTCAACAAAGTTAGAAAATGAGAACTTGATTATGATGTATGGGTCAAGTGAAAGAGTTAATTCAAATTTTACATGGTACATTGACTATGGTTGTAGCAACCATATGAGTTGCAATAAAGAAGTTTTCTTTAATTTAAACTTACCCATCACTCAAGGACATGTAGAGATGAGGGATGAAACTAAGACATAGAAGATTATACATGTGGGAGATGTTGCATTGCATGGATCTCAAAGCTCCAAGGTGTTGAAGGATGTGTTGTATGTGCCAACTATCAAGAACTTGGTTTGGTAGGTCAAATGGTTGAACGAGGTTATGAGGTGAGGTTCAATGATCAAGGATGTTTTGTTGAAGACCCCATGAAGGGCTACAACCTCATAGAAATTAAAAGGAAAGAAGCAATGAAGACTCTTCACCATGGAGGTAAAGCCATGAACCCCTCACACTATCTACTTGTCGAGTGGAAATAAACATATTGCAGAAATCAACTTATGGCATGAAATAATTGGGCACATAAACTTAAAAAGGATGAAGGACATGCAAAGGAAGGTTTTCCTGTGTGGTCTACTTGATTTTACATCTCATAATATGCAACATTTGTGCCATGCATATCAATTAGGGAAACAAAGTAGATTGCCATTCAAGAAGGGAGCACATGTGAGCAATGAAGTGTTGAATCTCATACATATAGATGTATGAAGACCTAAAAAGGGAACCATCCATTGGAGGTAATAGATTATTTGTTATATCTATAGATGATCATTCAAGGTTTTTTTGGATGTACTGCATGAAGTCAAACTTAGAGGTGTTTTATCACTTCAAGAGGTTCAAAAACCTAGTGAGAAGGAAATAGGGAACTATATAAAATCATGTTGCACCTTGAAGAATAGCACTTATGTGCACATATTTTCGTTGTAATAATTGGTTGATCACTTATGATCTGTTAAGTTTCAAGGTATTTACCATTGTTGAAGGAAAGAGTAAAAGGACTAAATGCAATGAGTTAGAAGTGGTTGGGATTGATTCTCAACCAATCAATCAAACAGTAGATATGACTTCAACTTTCTCTTTTCCTAGATTGTAGGAAAAGATTCCAATCAATCTAAACTACTAAATCTACCTAATTTCGAATTCAAATTCATGATGAAAAGGTGTGGTCATATCCTAAAGAGTCTATATGAAGACTCTAGATCATTTGTACAGTAATTAGATTATTGATTTGAAGCAATACATATACTCTTTGATCATTTCTTAGTGCTATTTCTGTTCTCTGCTCCTTCCTCAGACTCACCCAATTTGTAGAGATTTTTGCTCTCTCTATAGAGCTCCAAATCAAGTTTTAATCATTTATTGGAAAGTTATAACTGTCTTTTTTATGTCTACAAATCGTCAAGTCATTTGGTTCATCACTTTTAGAGAAATCTGAGTTTTGCAATCTCAAAGTGTTGATCTCCAAGGATTCCCCTACTTTTTGAGGGATTCTCTGCACGAACTCCAAGAGAAAGAAGGTACAGTCGCTACCTGAACATAGAGAGATTGGACACAGAGTTTCATCTGTCATATTCTACCGAGCCGTGTGATGATGTTGCTAATATCTCTCTCTCTCATCACCCATAAAGGGCAATGCTCAAGCTATCTCATATGGGTGCCACTTTGCACTCATGTGAGTATCATGCTTAACAAGTGTAAGAGGGAGTTCTCACCTCTAACTCATACTAATGGTGATACTTCATGTGACATTTCCTTCCCCTTAGTTCCATTTTTTACCTCAAAAATGGTATTGGAAGATCTGATAAAAAGAGATAATAATAGAAACACCACTCCCACTATATCCCCATGTGTCTAAACACATGGTCATATCTCCCTGTTTTCTCCCCGTATCCTTCCCTTAAGAAGACTCTTGGGAAGGTAAGCTAAAATTGGGAAACCGTCTGTGAAGGGTGCTAACCCGCTCCCATGTGGCACTATCTTTTGAACTATCTTTTCGCTTTACTAGACACTCTTTATATAAGTGACATCTCATCCATTTCTCGAGTGCATAGTATGCTCTTAGGCTCATGTGGAATAGATAAAATAGATATAAGCTCTATTACCTCACTGTCTAGAATGAGGTTGTCAGATTCACCCAGCCTTTTCTTAAGCTGGCTAACATGAAAGAATGGATGGATTTGACTATTCTCTGGAAGTTGGAGCTGGTAAGCCATCTTTCCTATTCTCTTAAGTATTTGGAAAGGTCCACAATACCTAGGAGAGTTTTGGACAAGGTCTGGTCTTCATGGTTTCAGATTTAGATGGAACTTTAAGATAGATCTACTCTCCTACCTCAAAGTTGATATCTCTCCTTTGAGGTCAACATAGGTGCTAGCCCTGTCCAGGGCTCTCCTAATGTTATCCTTAGCAAGCCTAAGCATATCATTCATTGTTTCCAAGAAGTCCCTTGCAACTTGAGCTTTCTCATTCTGCAATTCTATTGCATAAGGAGATCTTGGATAAAACCCATACATAAGCATAAATTAACTATGCCCAGTGGAAGAGTGCTTGGCACTATTATATGCAAACTCTATTATAGGTAAGTACTCCTCCCAATTAGTTTGCATTTCATTCACATATGCTCGAAGCATATCCTCTAGGATTTGGTTAACCCTATCTGTTTTCCCATCCGTTTGTGGATGCTTGACCGTAATCATGCTAAGTTTCGTATCCAACCTTTTGAAGACTGCTCTCCAAAAGTGGCTAGTAAACTTCCTATCCCGATCACAGACTATGCCTAAAGGAAGACCATATAACCGGTATAGGTTTCCTACAAAAAGTCTAGCCAACTCAGGTGTCTTCACCATAGTACATGTTGTAAGAAAATAAGAGCACAGCAGAATAGACTTGTAGACAGAGTTGAGAGAAAAACAGAGACAAAGATAGATGCAGACTGAGAGATAGAGAACTCAAATTCTCAGATTGCCGAGCGTAATGCAGTTACAATGATGGTGGTGTCCACCCGTGCGCTCCCAATGTGGAGCTTAGATGGTGATCTAGACAGACTCTAGATGAAGGGCTTACTAGTGCGCAATGCTATATATATAGCTTTTACAAGGCGGTTCGGTATAGATAAAGGTAGTCGGGAGATACAAAATAGTCGATAAAATAAATGATCCGACAATATCTCCATGACCAGAAGTCCTACCGTTTTGGCCCTATGGGCTGGGGGGATAGGCCCCCGAACCCCGCAGAAGGGGGCAAGCCCCCCTCTGCACTCCCCCCATTAAGGTTCTATGGGGAAACTGCACGATGCCACAGGGCCTTTATTTTCACCTTAAGTGGCAACTTAATGGCCTGGAAGTTTGTGCCCTACCTAACCTAATGGCTAGGCTCACAAAGATCATCTACAACCATCAACGGTCACACATAGACCTCATCTAACTTGGAAGTTAGGGTTCCACAAATGTTCGGGCTCTCATAATGACTTCTCCTCATAATGGGGGCCTTACAACTTAGAGCACCATGGAACACTTGTGGTCACATGAGGGTGGAGGATTGAGCATATCTAGCACCCCCCCTCAATGTCCACCCGATGGTGAACTACCTCCTTGGTCCAATCCCAAGCTTTGGAAAGTGTCGAAGAAGTTTCTCTCTCCCAAGAGCCTTGGTGAAGATGTCTGCTCCATTTTCTTTAGTAGGGTAGTAACTTCTCTCCACGATTCCATTCTCAATCAACTCACGCACATATTGATACTGGATTTCTATGTGCTTGGTACGTGCATGGAAAACAGGATTTTTGGCGATGGCCATGCAACTTTGGTTGTCACACATTAACTATGTAGCCTCCTGTCCTCGTATTCCTATGTGCCATAGGATCCTCCTCAACCATACTTCTTCACATGCTGCAATGCATGCAGCTTTGTACTGAGCTTTAGTAGAAGATAATGCTACAGTCGGTTGCTTCTTACTGATCCAAGAGAAAATCCCTGATCCTAAAGAAAAGAAATATCCAGAAATTGATTTTCTAGTATCAATATCTATTGCCCAATCTGAGTCACAGTATCCGACTAGAGATGATCCTTCTTTATAAAGAATACCATAATCAATGGTTCCTTTCACATACCTGAGTATCCGCATGCTTGCCTTCCAATGAGTTTGGCAAGGCTTATTAGAGAACCTGCTTACTACTCCAACAACATAAGAGATGTTTGGTCTGCTATTGCACAAGTAGATTAGACTTCTAACTAATTTCTTGTATCTTCCAATATCCAACTGGAGGTGAAGTATCTTCAATAGATAATTTTGTGTTGACCTCCATAGGTGTAGAAATTTCCTTGCAATCCTCCATGTCGAATGCCTTCAATATTTGTCTTGCATACTTTTGTTGAGAGATGAAAAACTTCCCTGGTTCTTGCCAAACTTCAAGACCTAAGCAATAATGCATTAAGCCCAAGTCCGTCATTTCAAATTTTAAACTCAGGGCATCTTTTGTTTGTTGAAGAAGAGCATCATCATTTCCTGTAGTCACAAGGTCATCTACATAGAGTACAAGCACAATTGTCTTCCCTCCTCTCTTTAGAACATACAAGTTAGCATTAGAAGCACATCTTTTGAAACCTAGGTCCAAGAGATACTTATTTATCCATTGGCACCATGCTCTAGGGGCTTGTTTTAGCCCATATAATGCCTTCTTCAGCTTACATACCTTGTTCTCTGAATCCGGAGCCTCAAACCCTGGTGGGTGAGACACATATACCTCCTTGTTGAGGTCTCCATTCAAGAACACTGACTTGACATCGATGTGATAGACTAGCCAATGCTTATGTGCAGCCACAACTAGTACTACTTGGATAGTAGTCATTCTTCCAGTCGAGGCAAATGATTCACAAAAGTCAATGCCTTCAACTTGTGAGTAGCCCTGTGCAACAAGTCTTGATTTATACTTTTCTAGAGTACCATCAGCCTTGTACTTTAGCTTCCAGAACCACTTGGTGCCAATGACTTTACGCTTAGGGGGTCGATCCACTAGCTCCCAAGTTCTATTCTTCATGATATTATTGTATTCTGTTTGCATGGCAGCCCTCCAATTCTGATCATGGAGTGCCTCTTCCACATTGGTTGATTCCTTTGCTTCTTCTTGAATGAGATCAGCCATCAAGGCTGTGTTTACAATATGGGTGTTTGCTCGTCTCTATTCCTGTATTCTCTGTGATCACATTGGTCCATCTGCAACCTGTTCTAGTGACTGTGGGATGGGATTTGCAAAATCATAGAGCTGCCTCACCCAACGTGGCAATGGCTTTTCCACTTGGGTGTGGGCACGTTGGTGACTTTTAGACTCATCATCTGAAGATGATGCTTTCTTCTCTTGTGTAGAAGGGATAGCTCTTGGGCCAGGTTCGTAGTGGATTGCCCCTTCGCGTGATGATAAAATGGAAGCTCTCTTTTCCTCCTCCAGTGCATGTGGCTGCTCCTCCTTGAACACCACATCACAACTCGCCATGATCTTCTTAGCCTCAAGGTCATAAAGCTTATAAGCCTTCTTATCTTTGTTGTACCCTAGGAAGATACATTTGATGCTTTTTGGTTGAAGCTTGTTTCTCTCCCTATCTGGAACATGTACATAACATTCACTTCCAAATACTTTGAAATGGGAAACAAAAGGCTTTTTACCAGTGTAGGCTTCTTGTGGAGTCTTTCCATCAAGTGACTTGGTGTAGCTTTGATTGAAGATGTAGACAACAATATTGATAGCCTCTGCCCAAAATTGATTAGGCAAACCCTTTCCTTTCAACATGCACCTTGCCATCTCCATGATGGTTTGATTCTGACATTCTGCAACACCGTTCTGTTGAGGACTATGTGCCACTGTGAGTTGATGCTTGATTCCCTTACTCTTGCAGAAATCTTCAAACACTATTGATGTGAACTCGCCACCACCGTCTGTCCTGAATTTCTTCATCTTCTTCCCTGTTTCAGTTTCAACAAGCTGAAGCCATTCTTTAAACTTACCAAAAGCTTGAGCCTTATCATGAAGGAAGTACACCCACATCTTCCTACTATAGTCGTCGACAAGTAACATGAAGTAGGAAGATCCACCCAAGGCATGTGTAGGCATTTTTTCGCACAAGTCAGCATGCACCAACTCTAGAGGATAGCTTACCGTGTTCTTGCTTTCTTGTGGAAACGCCTTCCTTTGTTGCTTGCCCATCATGCAAGCTTCACATGGTTCCTTCATTTGTGCAATCGATGGTAGGTGTGCAACCATACCTCTACGATGCATCTCCTTTAGTACAGGGTATCCAATGTGGCTGAATCTCTCATGCCATAGCTTACTTGTGCCCATGTTTGTAGCGACTGTAAGAGCACACAATTCATACAGGTTGTTCCTCCTTATGCCAGTCCCAACAATGTTGTTGTTACCATCCATAATCTTATCTCTTGTCTTACTGAAAGATACTTGATGACCTTGATCAGTTCTCGAAGCTATTGAAAGTAGATTTCGTTTTATTTGTGGAACATACAACACATTTGAAAGCTTTCTGATATCACCATTAGAGTTAATGAAAGAAATCGTACCTTCACCCTCTGCAGGACATCTTGCATTGTTCCCTACCTTTACTGTGATGGGTTCCTTTAGAGGCTGTACGGAACTATAAAGGTCTTTTCTACTCGTCATGTGACGAGATGCACCACTATCCAACACCCATGAGTCATCTGTTCTTGAATCTTCAGCTGAGGAGCACACCTCCTCTATCGTAACAAATAACTCAAGCTCTGTTTCTACTATGTTGGAAAACTCCTTGCCCTTGCCACCTTTTGAAGAGCCACTCTTCGCTTCTGCCTTCTTGATGCGAGAGTCTTGGATTTTGTGTCCTTTCTTCTTGCACTGAAAACACTCTCCCTTGAACTTCTTTTTGTCGTTCTTCTTTTTGTCTCCATCTTTTAAAGAGTCTGTTTTGCCTCCTTTGGCATTTGTTGTGAATGCAGCATCTCCTTTGCTAACACCACTCCTTGCCTTGAGCTGCAGCTCCTCCTCCATGAGTAAGTGTTGGCAGTAGTCAAGGGACTGAAGGACTCACAAGACAAGGAAGCCTACGAAGGGAGTCGGAGCGAAGAGAAAGCACAAGCAGAGACAGTAGTCAAAGAAGATCTGGCAAGTAGGCCATTTAAATTTTTCATGCATCAAAGAGTTGGGCACACAAGAAGAAGGAGCAAGTAGGGAGCTCCAGGAAATGTATGTCAAAATGTTAGAAGAAATCCCTACAAAAATAGTGATTTTCATCACTAAAAACCATTGTAAATACCATTTCATATTTTTGTAGCTCCATTTTGTGCAAGCCAAGGAGTCCTTGAGCTTGAGGAGCTTTAGAAGTAACTCCCTATCAGTTTTCACATTTTTTAGACTCCGTTTTAACCTCCAAATAGGCCCTAGAACCTAATTTTTAACTAGGCCTGACACTAGGTCTGGATAGGGCCAAAAGCTAGTGAAAAACTATAAATAGAGCTAGAGAGCTCATTTTTGAGGTTAGCTTGTAATAGATTTGAACTTGTATGAGCTTTTTGAAAGTAATCTAAGAGAACTCCATTGTCTTTCTCTTTGTCTTACTGTGTGTGCGCATGTGTGTGTATGTGTGTGCATGTTGTGTGCTTCTCACTCACGCACTTGTGCCTTCACTTGCTCGAGGTCATCATACCATCCTCATGTCTTCCCGGATTGACATTAAAGGCAGTGCTACTCATCACTGAGCTACACCAAATTTTGGCGCCGTTGTCGGGGATTGAGCTTTGAGGACGAGCGTGGGATGGTAAGACGTAGAGTTGAGACGTTGAATTCATAGGTACTTTCTTTACTTTTATCTATTTTCTTTTGTTTTTCTCATCACCATCATCATCCTCACCATCTCCCACATCCATCTCCATCATTGCAAAATATTTCAGTTTTTGGTCATATCACCCCACCCATACCATTCCCCTCATTTCACTTGTGAGAGAGAGCGAGAGAGTGTTTGTGTGCTTGTGATTTTCTGTGTTTTTTGAGATTTTATGCAGGAATCAGCATCCCCAGCAGTTGCACCAGCTTCAGTAGGTAAAAAATTTGACTGTGCAGGTCCCGAGGCGTTGACCTCTGTCAATCGCGACCGACAGAAAAGTTGACTATTTTGCAAAACAAAGTGTATAACCATGATGTGTAGGCCTAGGCCATCCTAAATGTATGCTTGAAATTTTAAAATTCCTCAGTTTTTTGTCAATCGTGATCGACAAACCACGACGGACACTTGCCGACTGACCTGTCAATCGCGATCGATACGTCAATCGCGACCGACAGAGTCAACGACCGACTGACCACGACTGACAGAACCTACACGTGACACGTGTCAATCGCGATCGACCAGTCAATTGTGACTGATAGCCCCGACGGACCTGTCAATCGTGACCAACCCAATCAACTATCGCTTGACCACGACCGACAGACCTTCGCGACGGACCTGTCAATCGCGATCGACCCATCAATCGCGACCGACAGAGTCAACGACCCTTTGACCACGATCGATTGAAAATCTGGGCCACGTGTCAATCACGATTGACCCATCAATCGCGACTAACAGCCACGACGGACCTGTCAATCGCGACCGACACGTCGATCGCGACTGACCTATCAATCGCGATTGACACAGCTTGCGAACGCGATTGATGGGCAAATTTGGCTAATTTTTTTTAGGGCAAAAAAAATAGTGGTCTACTTTTGACAAATTGTGGGACAAATACTAGGGTTCATCATTGCTTTGTGAGGCCGGTACCCCAAAGCATTTCGAGAAGTCCTGTATGCCTGTTAACCTGTGTAAAATCCTCTTTTAGCCCCAAAACCGTGAATTGACATAACTTTCTCATACGACATCCGTTTGCTGTGATCTTTGTTTTGCTGTGATCATATCTCGGGGGCAGGAAAAACTGAGGGTCCCTTGGGATTGTTTCCCATAAAGGAAAAGGCAATTTGGTTAGTGGATTACATGCATGAAAGTGATCTATCTGTTGGCTGAATTCAATTCTTGAGCTAATGGTGGACTTTTTTAGGTTCTTTGAGAGCATCAAAGGGTACTCGAAGCAAGAGTAAGTGCAAGCTTGGGAACACGCTTCCTGGGCACACAAGGGCAATCAAGGAAAGAAACTCAAGGTTGGAATTTCTCAACACCCTCTATCAATCCCTAACATAGGCTAAGTACGGATAGAGGTTTTGATTAATTAGGGATACGTTAAGAACGACCAAGTCCAAGAACTCTAATCACTCAAGTGCAAGTGCTAGGAGATTACAATTGCGAAACAACCTAAGGGAAAAGAATTTAAATCGAGCGACCACACTCAAAGTACGATAAAAATTAAGTGTTCCTTGCGACGAAGATTAATTGGACAAGAAGTGACACCCTAAGGGCAATTAAAAAAGAAAAAGTGACTAATACAAAAGAACTCAGCAACGCAAAGTGTACTTGGGAAAATTTGGGACTATTCAATTGGACTTATGAACCTTAGATCAAGACGACACCTAGGGAGAGATAGAAAAAGTCTTAGATCTTCAGAGGCTAGTGTCAATCATACTGCTAGGTCTTGGGCCCAGCAGCTGAGTCATCATTTGTACTACCCTAGCTCTGAGACTAGCGAGTCTGAGATGTCCCACGGTATGGAGAGACCTACAGGAAGCTCCGGAGTGCCATATTTACATAGGATAGAAGGCCCTTACAAGACGCAACTCGAATACCTTAGGACCAACCGATTAGGTGCTAGCATCTATGAGGATGGCCTAGGAAGATCTGTGGTCTAGATTAAAAAACCTGACCAATCCATTGGACTAGAACATCCAGCGGTCAAGTTTGAAAATGGAGCGTACTTGGACAAAGAAGGGACAATATATGTAGTCACCAGTCACCCAGATAGGACAGATGAATTTGGAAATGTGATCCCAGAAACGGACTTAGGTGACCTAGAGCAAGGAAACATGGGTGTAGAACCTAGAACCCCCCGAGGCAAATCTGTTCTCACTAGGATTATCACACCAGAGTGGATTCCCCAAGACAATAAGAGCATAGATCTACTCCTGAACTGAGAGACTGATGAAGCCTTTTGGAGGTATAGATCTGATCAGCCGAACGAGGTAGGAACAATCATGATATATGAGTTCAAAGATCCTGATAGCCTAGGCAGAGTGACCTACTTAGATCAGGCTTCAGAGAGGATCTTTGGGGTTATGGAAAATGACAAGCATGCTTACACTTAAAAAGGTGAATTTATTTTCCCCCAACCAAGATCGAATGTGTCCTATGGTCACCCAGGAGCTGGAACGTCCCAAGCTCATGGAACTCAAAGAGACAGACATAGAGATAGACGGGAGGTAAGCTTTGCCAACCCAGTGGGAAGAGAAAGAACGAGAACGGAAACCAATAGAGTGGAACCTGACGGACTTAGAGCCCCAAGGAACCAAAGGAATGCTGACGATTTCCCTCTGCCAAGGCCTAGGGAACACACCAAGATTTTGAGACCGACTGAGT
Source organism: Ceratopteris richardii (assembly GCA_020310875.1). Lineage (NCBI taxonomy): Eukaryota > Viridiplantae > Streptophyta > Polypodiopsida > Polypodiales > Pteridaceae > Ceratopteris > Ceratopteris richardii. The sequence continues at coordinate 16,418,137 of CM035427.1, forward strand.
TAGTTAAGTCCATGAAGAACTACTTCGATGGCACAGGAGACCCATATGATCATGTGGCTGAGTTTAGGCAAGTCTTGAGAGCTGAACAAGTTGAGGACCTATTCACGCAATATAATGCCTTTGGTCTAACCCTTAGGAACACAGCCCTTACGTGGTTTCAACCATTGAATGAGAGATAGTTTAGGAGCATAGACCAACTCTTAGAGGCCTTCATCACTGAATTCTTTAAAAGTGGCATAAGGCATAATACTTCCTCATTGATACATAGCTTCAAGCAAACCCCTCAAGAGACCATGAGACTTGGAGGGAGAAGATTTAGGCAGTATCTTGAGAGATGCCCTGTTCCTGAGTTACCCACACTTGCCAAACAAGTGGCTTTATTCTTGGATGGATTGCTAAGTACAAAGTTGCGATCCTATGTGTACTTGAAGGACCCTAGGAACATAGAAGAGTGTGTACGCATGTGCATCGACATCGAGGATAACCTAGGGGAGGAACTAGAGCTTTCAAAAATCTACAAAGATTCTGATAGTGCTTCTAGCCTCTTTTCCTCACAATCCACATCAATTGAGGAACTCGCTGAGAAAGTAGCTCAAAAAGTAGGTGTCTCTAGCAAACAAATCCCAAGGGTTGCCCCAGTAAAGAGGTGCTATACTTGCGGTGGTGACCATATGGCGAACGTATGTCCCATCATGGCTCAACCCCAAGTGAATCCTAGTAGCCAATACTGCACCATAGAATGGAGATACACAAATCACACAGCACAAGACTGTCCATACAATAAGCAAGCGGTTAGACAAACCTACCCTCAGCCCTATCCACAACAGGGAAGATACCAGAACCAGTACCCTCCACAACAATATGGTAGACCGCAGCAATCCTATCAACAACCCTACCAAAACCAACAAAGGCCTCAACCTGTGTTAGCTCAACAACCTCCAACCCCAGCTAATGTGATTCCTGTAAAGTATGCAGCAGCTGAGGAAAATTTGGATAGAGCCATAGTCCCAGTGACTCCATTGCTCTCAGAAAGTGACCCGAGTGATCATAGTTTTGATTCCACTCACATAGATAGTCCACAGGCGTACTACATGCAGTCGCCTGAACATGGTGAGTCTTACTATAGTGAAGAACCGAATGAACCTAGTTGGGAGCCTAATTACACAAATGTCATATACGCAAATCCCAACACTAGACCTCAACCTAGACAGGTAAGACCCCCATTCCCTAGAGGACTGTTAAACATTGTTATACTATTTGTCAGAAGTGCGTTTAAGCGATTCTTGGGTTCTTGCGAGTGGAAGGGGTCTGTTAGACAGAGGCCCTATACTTAGTTCCCGAACTAACTACTTACACACAGCAATATATTGATGCTGAGAGCTCTATCAAGAATCTGTTGTACTTAGACATTACAGTTCATAGTTTAGCTCAGCCCCGTGTACCGAATACGCTAAGATGCTATGTTGCATCTGCACATAACTTATTGAAAATACCAGAACAAGGGTAATTGTCAACCTTTACCGAATGGGTACCACAATCCTACCAATGTTCGAAGACACAGAGAATCCAAGTCCAAGTGTTCAGATAGTACTAAAGGTTCAGTACGCAACCCAAGAAATCCGACGGTCGTTTAAACTTTGCCGTATGAACCTGGACCTCGATACTACAGACAACTTAATGCAACCCGAATAACAGAAGAGCTACCACAACTGCACGGACTTCGTCACACATTTGCAGAACATTTCAAGAAAAGAGACAACCCGATATGCGAACTAGCTGAGACTCACAACCACAATGGATACCAACAGACAACAGACAAGACGAAACACAAATACACACAAAATACTCAGAAATTCGACAAGATGCTCTGAACTAATCAACTCGACACACAGTAACGCTACAAACAAATCACCCAGACAGAGAGTCTGGTGATCTCTTGAACGTGTATAAAGTTAACAAACAGAACAGATGTCGACGGCAGACAAGACAAGAGGCGAACATAAAACTCAGAATACTTGAAATTATGCAAACAAACACTACAGTAACGCCCCGCTCAGTCACCCAGACAGACAGTCTGGTGATCCACCACGGAACGTCACTGGCGCGTCTTTCTTTGATTTATATAACTTTTACAAACTGTCTATAACAACTTTTCGCTCGTGCGAACAAGATTTAGTTATACATTTCCAATCTGGCGGCCACTAACACTCTGGCACGCACGGTGGACTCGAACCCGCAGGTTTTACAAAACTACTGCTCATCTATAATGCCTTCTAAGTACATATTTCTAGCTAATCTAAAGGTGCGGGCGATCTTTTTCTTTAGTGTTTCTAACAATTGTTTGAGTGTGTCCGGTTCTATTAGTTGTGCATCTATTCTTACAGAACTTAAGGCTATGGCTTCGGTGAGCAAATTCTCTGCTTGGGTTTGCAGAAAAGCTTCTTATAGGTAGAATTCGTTGGATAAAGCTGCATCTCTAGATGTCTTCATTTCTGCAACCTGCTTTTCCATATTGATTACTCTTTCTTTTTGATTGTCCAATTGATTTTCCCGTCTCTCGATCTCTTGATTCTAGAACTAGATCGTTCTGGAGTATGCGTCCCTTTCTCTGCGTAGATCTGTTATTACCTTCTGTGTTTGAGCTTCTTTTGACAAATATCGTTTGAGCATATTGTTTACATCAGCTAATTGATCTTTGTATCTTTGTAGTTCTTCCGCTGTCTTCATTGCCAGATCGTGTTGTTCTTGGCCTTTCTGTACCACTTCATCGAGTTGTACTCTGGTCTCTTCTAATAGATTAGCTAATGCTACCCTGGCATCTTCTTTATCCTTTAGATCGATCTTCAACTGACTGATTTTGGCCTGTGCTTTGCTTAGTAACTTGTCCTTTTGGTTGAGATGTGCCAGTGCGGTATCTCTTTGATCGGCAATTGTTTGTTGTTCTGCAAGCTGGGCTTGGAGATGGGTAATTCGGGCGTGCAGCTGATGGTTTTCTGCTTTGACCGCATCTATTTCTTCTTGCAGAGGCGTGATATCTCCTTCTAGGATGTCCACCTTGTGTTGTAACTCATTCCGAATATTATCGGTGACTTCTCTCATTTGGATTGGCAATTGCTGTGATAACTGAATTAGCAATTGACCCATGTTTGCCAGTTCAGAGATTACGGGAATCGAAGGAAGTGGGAGATGTTGGCGAGGTTGAGATGAGGACGTGGTGAGGAGTTGTTGGGAGTTGGGTGGGGAGTAGTTTGGGGATGAGGAATAGGAGTCAGCGGGTTCGTTAGGGTGAATGGGTTGGATGGGGATAATGGTTTCGATTGGCGGCTCCGGTGGGGGAGTGGGAAGAATAGAATTTGACTGTGATACCTTATCTCTGGTGTGTTGTGCAGTTTCTGCGACTGTGGACTCAACTGCCCTTGGAGAACTTCTTTAGCAATTTGTTCCTCATCTTCTTGCTGTTCCCCCTCAGATTGTTGTTGGGATGCTTCTTCTGTAGAGCTTGTGTCGGCTTCACTATGATTCTCCTGTTCTTGTTGCCCTTGGGAAGATGACTGCGCGGAGGATTCATGCTGCATCGATGTTGCGGTGTCGTGGAATGTTTCTTCGTCATGTTTTTCTTCTTCCTTGTCATCATCTTTGTTTGCTTCGACTGATCCCTGTGCTTCAATCTCAGAAGAACTGATTATGATTCTCTTCCGACGGAAGAGTTGGTTTAGCTCCTCTTCATCTTCTTCATCATCGTCCCATAATTGCACAGATTCTTTATGTCATAGGACTGGGCCTCTGGGTGGTGGTTGTGCTGCAAGGATGGCCGGAAATAGGAATGATATGATATGAGGGAGTCTCGATCTTGGCATTTCTCCCTTGTTTACATGTTTGATGATTGCTATGCATTCTTTGTGAATGCGGTGGAAGAAATAGGACGCAAAATTTACTGGTTCTCGGGCGGCTAAGTCTATGGTGGAGTAGAAGGGATGGGATATTCCATAGTTGCGTTTCTGTAGGTTGAGAATAGCTACTAAGAATTGGAGGGCTGATCTATTAGGTTCTGGTCAACAAAGGATCGCGTATTCGTTTGACGAATACCTAGGAAATAATTGGGTCATTGTTGCTACGGGGAGGTTCGGGCCATTTTCCCGACCTTGCGAAGGGAGTCGGAATGATTCAGCGAATGTTTGGAAGGTGACCAGTGTACGGGATGGTAGGGAGGTGATCGGCCAACTCTGCTCGGTGGCAGGTGTGTTGGCGATGGCGGAGATGATCTGGGCAAAGAATGGGTGGGATTCCACTGAATGCCAAGGTAGTTCAGCGAAATTGGATAGCCCACGAATGCGCAGGAACTCTCCTACGTCGGCAAGGAGTCCATCACAGAAGGCGGCATAGTTAGCCAAAGCTTCCATGGTGCACACAGAGACAGCAATCACAAGTACACAGAGCACAGGGTACGCACAATAACACAAATCACACAAACACAATAGCGATTTTCGACGAAACAGAAAAGGTTAAGTAGATGCGTCGCAGTGGAGAGCAATCAAGAATGACTAATCATCGCGCGGTATTGAGATGATAATTCTTAACTTCGGTGTGCATGCGTGAGTAGCTGGAAAGGGTAGGGCGGCTGTGGACATAATTAGGTATCAAAACGCGGATAATTACAGACTTATTTTATTAAGCACGCCAAAAAAGAAAAGAAAATAAAATAAAAGAAAAGAGAACGCCAAAAGGCGCGGCCAACCGCAAAACATTTTCAGTGTGGATTAGATGCTTGTTGATACGGCCGCAGCTTTGATCCATTTATCACCTTTGGAAGAGGAATTCCGGTCAAAGTGGTCAACCGAAAAGTTGCTGGGCCCACTTGTTCAACAATCCGGTAGGGACCAAACCATCGTAACTTGAATTTGCCAGCAGAGCGATTCGACTTTGCATTGTAAAAGAGTACAAGTTGTCCCACCGAAAAAATTAGGGTCTTTAGATATCGATCATGTGTTCGAGCTTGTCTTAGCTGTACTTCCTGCATAGTCAAAAAACTGTGCCATCGATACTCGTCTAATTCTCTGAGTGTATCCAACCGACATGACAGTGATTCTTCCGGTAGCAGTTTTTGAGCGATTGCTACTCGTAAACTTGGCATAACTATCTCCATCGGTGCTATTGCTTCCAATCCATAAGCTAGTTTGAAAGGGGTTAGTCTTGTTGCTACCTTGTATGTAGTCCGGTATGCCCATAATACTATAGGTAACAGTTGATCCCATCTTTCCGGTGCTTCCAAAATGAGTTTTTGAAGCATATTCAACAAAGTCTTGTTTGTACTCTCAGCCAAACCATTTGCACGAGGGTAATATGGTGAACTGAATTTATGCGTGACCTGAAACGAATGTGTGAGTACTTTCATTAAATTGTTGACAAAATGAGTGCCTTGATCTGTAACAAGTTCCAGCGGTAAGACAAAACGTGGAAAGACATCTTTCAGCAGACATTTTGCTACTACAACAGCTGTGGCAGACCGTAAAGCCCAGGCTTCTGCCCATCTGGTAGCATAATCAGTACATGTCAAAATATAACGATTATTACTGAGGATTGTTGGTGGTGTAATAGGGCCAATGAAATCTAGACCCCACTTCTGAAAAGGCTCTAATTGCAAGACAGGTTGTAGAGGGAAAAGATGACGTTGCAGGGGCTGTCCAGATCTCTGACAACTATCATATTGTTTGACAAACTGTGATACATCCCTGTACATAGTAGGCCACCAGAGACCACTCTGCAGAATTTTCCGGTGTGTTAAGTCTGCAGCAAAATGGCCACCGGAAGGAATTGAGTGAGCCAGATTAATGACTGAGTTAACTTCATGTGGTGGAATACAACGAAGTAAAACTCCAGTGTGATCTATAAAGTATAATTCCCCAGCAATCAACCGAAATCGGCGACTAAAAACTGAAATTTTCCTTCGTATTGCAGGAGAAATCTGAGAGGGAAGGTATCCATCAGTGAGGAAGGTCAAGATTTGATCATAATATGTAGATGGCATAGGTGGGTCTATAATTTCATCATTAGTCGGTTCAGAGACATAAATTTCCGGTGTTGTGTCATCTACACCGACCGGAGCTTCACCGGAATCTAAGCGAGAGAGAAAATCTGCTAAGGCATGTGAACTGCCTGGCCGATGAATAACTTCGTAGTCAAACTCTTGTAAAAGCAGAACCCATCGTGCTAATCGACCACCTAGATGCTGTTGCCGAACTAGATAGACAACTGCAACATGATCTACATGAAAAGTAAATTTACGGCCCAACAAATAATGTCTGAATTTCTTGATAGAATATACTAGACCTAGACATTCTCTCTCTGTTACAGAGTAATTCTTTTCAGCAGGGGCTAGTCTTCGACTTGCATAGTACACTGGTCTGAACCACTTATCGGCTTGTTGCATTAGAACGCTCCCTATTGCTATATCTGAAGCATCAACGAATACATGAAATGGGTGATCCCAGTCAGGAGGCTGTAAGATTGGAACCTGTGTTAGTAATCTCTTTAGACGATCAAAAGCAGTTTGACAGTTCGAGGTCCAATCAAATTGTCGAGGAGTCTTGGTTATTAATTTGTTCAGTGGTATTGCCAAATGAGCAAGCCACCATAAGTGTCGACCATGCCATCTTACTTGGCCCATGAAGCGCATTACTTCCTTAGGTGTAGTGGGTACAGGTGCTTCTAACACAGTTGTGATTTTATCTAGATCCACCTGTATACCCTGTGTAGATACAATGTGACCAAGTAGCTTTCCACATGAAACCGCAAACACAGATTTGTTTGGGTTCAAACAGAGTCTGTATTCTCTGCATTTTTCAAAGCAGCACCGTAAATGGAACAGGTGTGATATCATCTTACCGAAAATCAAAAAATCATCAAGATATACTTGCATAAAAGAGGTAAGGTAAGGAGAAAATATTTCATGCATACACCCTTGGAACGTACTCGGGGCATTTCTTAATCCAAACCACATAACAGTGCATGCAAAAACACCCCAGTTGGTAATGAAGGCGGTCTTCGGTATATCCTGTTCAGCCATTCTAACTTGATTATACCCACTGTACCCATCTAAGAATGAATACATTTCATGTCCTGCTACTCTATCAAGCATTGTGTCAAGAAAAGGTAGCGGAAATGGATCAGGCACCGTAGCTGCGTTCAGTTTCTGGTAATCTACACATATTCGTAACTGCTTATTCTTTTTAGGGACAATAACAATTGGTGAGATCCATTCAGCATGCTCTACTGGTACAATAAATCCGACTTTGAGTAGCCTATCAAGTTCTGCCTTTACCTGTGATTCATAGTTTGGATTCATCCAGTAGCTGGGTTGCTTAAGTGGTTTTGCTTCCGGCTTCAGCATGACCCTGTGTTGATAGATGTGCGGGTCCAAACCCTTCATGTCTTTGTAATCCCATGCAAATACATCAGAAAATTCTCGAAGTAGTTGGATTAAATCGGCTTGAAATAACTCAGGTAAGCTCTCCTTTATCTTAACAGGTCGTGGATTTTCTTCATCCCCTAAATTGTAGGTGGTCAGTTGATCTTCTGGAACATAGAATTCTCGAGGCTTCTCTGTATTCTCAGCTAGCTTAAAAAGTTGTTGTAGATCAGCGTCATCTATGATAGCCTTATCTTCTTTCGTATCTTTTTCTATTACAGACATCACCGTACAAACTGTAGGATTCCAATTATCTACAACAGATTGTAGATCAACAGTTCCTAGGGAGATCAAGTCAATGTTATTTTTCAGAAACTCTTCTTCTTCATCATCTGACAACCCATCTAGCATATGGACTGGTTCTGCAAAATACGGTCTAGCATGCAACTCGCAGTGTTGCATAGCATCTAATTTTACAACGTACTTACGATTATTATCTTTGAAAGTGAGTTCCTGTGCAGACCAATCTTGTATCACCTTAGCGTGCTTCAGCCAAGGTTGACCGAAAAGGAGATTATAATCAAGGGTGGATTCCGGTAATTCTAGTATGACAAAGGTCATTTTAAATGTTGTACCTTGTAAAGTTATTGGTACATTTCGTACAAGTCCTACAGGATGGACTCTTGATTGGTCGGCAATTCTGACGAAAAACTGAACTGGTTCGATTTTGTTCCACCCTAACTTTTTACACAGTGCAGCAGTAGCAATGTTGACACCAGATCCTCCATCAATTAGTACCTGTGTGATTTTATGATTTTTATACCATACCGTAATTAAAGGAACTGAATGATTGACCGTAGAATCAGGTTCTGGTTGCACTGTTGCTGTTGCTGGAATGCAAGAAGGCACAGGACTGAAATGTTGTTGGAATTGTTGTCGAACTCCTGGTACTAGTGCAAGTAATTGGCCCAGAGGAAGAGTGATGGATGCTTTAGATAAAATTTCTCAGACCTTTTGTGATTGGATTGTATTTTCCACAGATTCTGAAGATGATGCGCCTGCTGAAGATGATGTGCCTGCTGCTGAATTAGAATCCTGTTGTTGTGTTCCTTCCTTGGTTAACGGAGCCTGGGTCACCGGAATAGGATCTGGAAACACTGGAGGTTCTGCGGTGGTCCATTGACTAGCTTTATCATACATCCTTTGTTGTTCATGTATGCATGGTTTAAATATTTCTGCTGCTGGTTGCAGTTGTTTACCGGATCGGGTCTGAATTACTGTAGCGTGCGTTTCTACTGGTGTGATTTCTACCATATTAGCCATTGGGTTTTGACGTTCTTTCTTCCTCTGATCATACTCAGCTGCATCCTTAAAAAATCTTCTAATGTGACCAAATTCACCACAAAAATGACAGCGTGGTGGTGGCAAATTGGGATTTTCCGGTGCTTGTCCGGCCTGCCAGCGGTTTGCATTGTAGTTATTATTTCTCTGTCCTCTGTAATTTTGATAACCTTGTTGCTGGTTGTTTCTCAATTGCGGGGGTACATAGTGATTGGTTGGCTGCCCTGGTTCTTGTATAATTGCATTGACAGTTGCTGGTCCCTGTACTTTGGCGTTATATGCGTAGTTTTTGGTTGTGTGTCTGGTAGTGTTGCAGATAGCACAAAACAACTGATTAAGTGCACAAGTGGCACTAGTATGGCCTGAATTCTTGCATGTAGTGCAGTACATCTATCTGGTCGGGTCTTCGGCGATATTTCTATTTGCTTTTAACCACTCCAGATCTTTTGTAAATCCTCCAACCTTGTTTTCCAGCTGCAAAGCCATTGCAATCACGGCATCTAGCGTCATAGCTCCTACACAGCGTATGATCATAATCTATTTGAGTTGTGGATTCAATCCATTGATAAACCATTGAGTAATAACATCATCCGGTAGGTTGGCATGTGCTGGTGGTAACTGCCTCAAATGAGTCCTGAATAGAGTGGCGTATTCCTGTACTGTTTGATTTATCTTCTGTCTATTGTTTTGCAGGTAGTCAAAAATTTCGGCTGGATTCTTCTTTAGCCTGAATCTCTGCAAAAAGGCATCATTACTGCTTCATAGGTGCCGAAATGGTTAATATCATATTCTGTAAGCCATCTAGCTGCTTCGTTAACCAATGTCGATTGGAAAACAATAGCCTTATACGCCGGATCAGGTGGATGGTTGAGCACTGCGTAACTTATCTCAAATGTGTGTACATGAGCATCTGGGTCATCGTGCTGATGGTTGTATCCTAACTATCTTCTGTATCCCGGGGCTGAATATCTGAACTATCAGAATGTGTATCGTCGGCCTGTGCACTTTCCGGTTCGATAATCTTGTTCAGTATGTTTCGAATCTCGGCTTCGAACAAGCTACCTTCCTGCTTGATGTCAAATGTAGGGAAGCTTACTCCCAATAGCGGTGAGTGGGCTGAAGATTCACCAAAAAATGGTAAACCGTCACCGGAAAACTGCGATCTTTCAGTAACTGTTACCGAAATATCACCGGAATGTGTCGAATCCTCACCAAAACAAGGTGCTTTTTCTCCTTCACTAATTTCTTTGGTTAAGGTGTTTCTAATCATAAATAAATTTGAATCTTTACCCAATGTTGTTAAACTAACTTCAGGCTGCATCCTAGTAGATTCTGGAGTTACTATATCTTCGACAGACTGTGCTGAAATCGTACTGGAATTTACCAGAGGCGTAGCACGTTCCACCGGAATATGACCGGAATCACAACTAACATTCTTTACTTTCTTGACAATTGGGTTAGACCTAGTTGTACTTCTACCTCCCGGAGTCGTCCTTAGTAAATTAAGTACCCGAGGCTGGCGGTTCTTTGGATACGTTTCACCAGATCGAGTAACCGGCATGTATCATCTTTTGTACTAATCGCGTACTATTACTGTCGATTTACAATTTAAAGTCAGGTTTCCACAACTGGTTTGCAAGAATCTGATCTGTTGCCACCTTCCCACAGACGGCACCAGTGTTAAACGCTGTTATTCTATCTGTCAGAAGTGCGTTTAAGCGATTCTTGGGTTCTTGGGAGTGGAAGGGGTCTGTTAGACAGAGGCCCTATACTTCGTTCCCAAACTAACTACTTACACATAGCAATATACTGATGTTGAGAGCTCTATCAAGAATATGTTGTACTTAGACATTACAGTTCACAGTTTAGCTCAGCCACGTGTACCGAATATGCTAAGATGCTATGTTGCATCTGCACATAACTTACTGAAATACCAGAACAAAGGTAATCGTCAACCTTTACCGAATGGGTAACACAATCCTACCAATGTTCGAAGACACAGAGAATCCAAGTCCAAGTGTTCAGATACACCGTACTGAAGGTTCAGTACGCAACCCAAGAAATCCGACGGTCGTTTAAACTTTGTTGTATGAACCTGGACCTTGATACTACAGACAACTTAATACAACCCGAATAACAGAAGAGCTACCACAATTGCACGGACTTCGCCACACATTTGCAGAACATTTCAAGAAAAGAGACAACCGGATACGCGAACTAGCTGAGACTCACAACCGCAATGGATACCAACAGACAACAGACAAGACAAAACACAGATACACACAGAATACTCAGAAATTCGACAAGATACTCTGAATTAATCAACTGGACACACAGTAACGCTACAGACAAATCACCCAGATAGATAGTCTGGTGATCTCTCGAATGTCTATAAAGTTAACAAACAGAACAGATGTCGACGGCAAACAAGACGAGAGGCGAACATAAAACTCAGAATACTTGAAATTATGCAAACAAACACTACAGTAACGCCCCGCTCAGTCACCCAGACAGATAGTCTGGTGATCCACCACGGAACGTCACTGGCGCGTCTTTCTTTGATTTATATAACTTTTACAAACTGTCTGTAACAACTTTTCGCTCGTGCGAACAAGATTCCGTTATACATTTCCAATCCGGCGGCTGCTAACAGGACCATGCTATAGATGTCAAGGAGATCACCTCATCCGTGATTGCCCGATGTCTGCACCTACACAACCCCAGTCAGTGACAATCCAAGGCTTTTGCCAAGATTGTGGAAAGGAGCATCTCTTACGAGATTGCCCAAAGAATCCCAATAATATGCCAAAAATAACTACAATTAACGTTATTGGCCTAGTTGTAGACTCAACAGGAAATGTCACTTCCACTGCACTAGTGCAAGTGGTCACTAGAGCCCAGGCTTTGCAACAGAACCCATGAATAGGTCAAGAGAAGAGTGCAGAGGTTAGTGAAACCGGGAGCATAGCCAAGAAACAGTCGAGAGCCTAGAGGGATAGCCGAGAGAGAATGAAAAGACAATGGTCTAAAAAGATGAGCGACTTAGAAGAAAGCATAAGAGAAACAAAAGCCAAAATTGTTGAACTCACCTCTCAAACGAACTCTCATATACCACCACCACCCTCATTTCCATCACCATCTAACCCACCATCTGTCCACCTACCTCAGACCATCCCACCACCCCCTAAAGTAGGATCAGTATTAGCTGACCCCACTCCTGAAGACATAGATATGAGCTTAAGGCATATCAGGCCAGAATCCAAGAAGGGCCAAATGTGACGGATCATGACAAGTGCTACCCCAGAGCTAACCTAGAGATAGAAAGAACCAAGCTGTGCGCAAAAATGGTCGCGTTGGCTCAGACCATGTTTGAAGCCAGTCGCCTCTTCAACTACTCTGGCTCAGCTAAGACACAACTGCACTTGGATGGACTCCTAGAGAAGTTAGAGAGCATAATTGCAAGATCTGCCAAGGAAGAAAAAAATCAAGGAAGAGATGAGGCAGGTAAAGGAATAAGCCTTCCCCCACAGGAAGCTTTTGTGCCCAATTCCACTGAACCAGACACCTCCTCTTCTATGAATAGGTTTACTCCAGAATTCCTACGAGAGATTCAAGAAGACAAATGGGCCAAAGAAAGTGAAGTCCCTCCTCCCATTGAACTTGTGGATGACACACATGATCGATTCCCACAAGATATTCCTTCCATTTATGGAGAGCAGGAGAGTGCACCAAGTCAAGAGAGGTTAGACTTCGAGTCTAACTCCCTACAGGAATTACCCCATTTCACAGGCCCTTGGGAAGCCAAGTCTACTTGTATGAGAGCACCCACGGTCATGGTAAGAAACGAAGACTCAGTCATACCTAGGAATACGGAGGTAGTGAAGAACACTAAAGTGTAGTGCAACCTCACTTTAGAAGAGCTACTCAAAGTTAGGCCAAAATTATGGAAACATGTAGCCAAACAAGTGCCAGAAGTAGTGAAACCTCGTTCCCAGGTATGTTCTCATAGAACGGTGCCAGAAATTCCTCTAGACAAGATAGGAGATATGAGTGAAGGTGAAGAAGGAAACACCTATCTTCCCATTACCCATCAGGGGTACACAACCAAGGCAATTCTAGACTCAGGTGCAAGAGTTGCTATTGCCACCACTTCCCTATGGAAGCGTTGGTGCAAGCCAGCACTCAGGCCCACGAGGATGAAATTGCAGATGGCTGATGGCCATATTGAAAGACCTTTGGGACTACTAGAAGGAATAACTCTCACTACATGCGGTGTTGAGTTTGAGCATACTTTCGCCATATGTGATTTCAGCAAGAATTATGCCTATGAGATGATTTTGGGAAGACTATTTATGTGACAATTGCAAGTGGTCCAGGATTGGGGAACCAATTCCTTGTATTTGCAACACTTAGGTGTTATGACCAAAGTCAATCTCAAGGATTAATCTCATAGAGATGTACCGCCCATTCAATGGAACCCCATCCATAGAGCCAAGGATGACACGGAGTCTGTGCACTCCCTAGGATCAGGATCCTCATGGATGCATGAAGACACTCACTTATGGATGTGTAAAGTGGCAGTGGAAGAAGAGAAGAGAGAAAAAGCCAGAGAGGTAGGTGCGAAGGAAACACATAGATCAATTCAAGACCCAGCCTATGCACCTGTAGTATTTCCGGACGAAGAATTTGAACCTCACGGCTAGGCAGAAATTTTACCAACAATGGATGTAGCCATCAACGAAGAATAATGGACACCCCACTGTGATGAGGATGGCTATGAAATTTCCGTCTTCTCCATGGAGCCCATCATGGGAGAGGCAGTTCTAGAAGAATGCGAACCTAGCCCTGATGCAATTGAGGATGCAAGTGACTCCGATCTAGATTCAATCATTATGGACCCACCTTTTGCATCAGATGAAGAATACTTCTATGAAGTAGAATTTCAACCCCAGAGACACGGAGAGATAACAAATGATGTAAGGTTAGCCACACAAGTGACCCCTAAGGATGAAGGAAAGAAAAGAAACAAGAGAGAAGTCACACTAGAAGAGGAAGAATCTTTGTTTGAGGTCCCTGAAAACTTTAAAAAGTATGAGATAGACGACAGGAGAGTCATGATAAGAATGCCTAAACATGAGGCACAAGCAGGAGAGGCCTATGATAACAAGGAAACCACCAAGAAAATAGTGGTAGCCCTAGAAGAAGGAGAAGAGAGATGCACGTACATAGGCCATGACCTAACCGAGGAAGAAGAGCATGCGTTAATAGCCTTGCTAAGAGAATAGAGAGATGTATTCGATTGGAGTTACAAGGACTTGAAGGATGTTGACCCAGACATATGCTCACACACAATTCCCATGATCTCAGACGCGAAACCCTCTAAGCAAAAGCCATATACATATAACGATAATTATGCTGCTAAGATCAAAGAGGAGATAGATAGACTGGTAGAAGCTGGATTTATTTATGAAATTGAGCACACTGAGTGGGTATCCCCCATTGTAGTGGTGCCCAAGAAGAATGGAAAGCTACGTGTGTGCATCAACTTGAAAAAGGTCAATGCAGCCATAATTCGAGATAACTATCCGCTTCCTATCACAGAACATCTCTTAGAAAGGGTAGCAGGCAAGGAAGTGTACAGCTTCCTTGATGGATTTTCGGGCTACAATCAAGTCGCCATAGCTCCAGAAGATCAGCATAAGACAGCGTTTGCCACAGAGTGGGGCATATTTGCCTTTAGAGTAATGCCATTTGGTCTTACCAATGCACCCGCTACCTTCCAGAGGCTGATGTGTCACGTGTTTAAAGAGTTCTTGAGGAAGAATTTGGAGGTCTATGTTGATGATCTTTGTGCTCATTCCAACATTAGACAGACACATATACCTGAACTCAGGCAAATCTTTGACAAATGCAGAGAATATCAAGTCCGCTTGAACCCAGAAAAGTGTGTTTTCATGGTCAGGCAAGGCAAGATTCATAGTGTCAAAGAATGGCATATCCACCGATGAAGAGAAAGTAAGAGCCATAGCCGAGTTACCTAGGCCAAAGAATGTCAAGGAAGTACAAGCTTTCATGGGGCATTGAAGCTATTACCGATGCTTTATACACATGTACGCCATCATTGCCAAGCCTCTGTATGGACTTTTGACTAATTTTGAGTGGACCGATGAATGTGAAAACTCCTTCAATGAGCTCAAAAGAAGATTGTGTTCAGCACCAATCTTGACCACACCAGATTGGAATAAGCCATTTCATGTTCACGTGGATGCATCCAATTATGCTATTGGATGTGTACTTGCACAACCTACGGGTGAAGGCAATATGGATCTTCCAATTGCCTATGCTAGTAGACAGTTGAATGCGGCTGAACGAAACTATACAACCACTGAACGAGAGGGATTAGGCATGGTATATGCAGTTAAAAAGTTTAGACACTATTTGCTTGCAAATAAGTTTAAATTTTTTACTGATCATCAGGCATTATTGTACTTGGTAAACAAACCATGCAATATAGGTAGATTAGTATGATGGTTTCTTTTACTAATGGAATACGACTTTGAAGTTGTGGTGAGGAAAGGGAAGACTCACTTGAGAGCAGACCATCTCTCTAGGCTCACATCTGGAGAAGCCCCGCAAGGAGTATCAGATGACCTTCCTGATGCTTACTTGTTTAATTTGGAAGTTGTACCTCAGTGGGCTAAGCCATTAGTGCCAGTACTAACATACGGGCCTAATCACCCAGTCATAAACACTCAAGATAGAGAGGTGGTAAAAGCACAGAAGTACCATATCATGGCAGGAAGTATGTACAAACAGACCGATCACGGGATATTGGCTTGTTGTGTGGAAGAGGACGAGTACGCAAAATGGTTGCAATTACCACATGTAGGTGCATTAGAGAAACACTACTCAAAGCAAAGAACTTTACAGACACTTAGGAGATTCGGAGTGCATTGGACTACTATGGAAGCTGATGTCCATAAGTTGTGCAAGGATTGCCCGATCTGCTGCACTAAACCACCCCTGGAACATGCCACTCTATATCAAGTGTCCATAGTGCCGGATTGGAGTGAACCACTAGTAGCCTTTCTGCGGACAAAGACATTCCCTCAAGATATGACATTGGCCAGAAAAAGAATTCTAGAACAAGAAGCCCTAGATTAGTCACTCATTGGTGATAATCTATACAAGTGTGGTAAAGATGGTTACCTGAGACTATGTGTCGATGAGAGCGAATATCTCAAGATCTTGGAAGGAGCTCACCAAGGTGTAGCAGGAGGACATTTTGGACCAGATCGGGTGATCAAGGCAATACTATTTGCGGGCTTCTGGTGGTCGTTCCTTCACATGGATGCACATACCTATGTGAAACGGTGTGATGTATGTCAGAGAACTCAGTACCCTATACGCAAGGATGAGATGCCACTGAAACCTATGATGGGTGGACATGCATTCTCTAAGTGGGGAATAGACTTCGTAGGTCCTATTAATCCCCCGGCTAAGGGTTCACATGTTGAATATATCATTGTGGCCACATACTATTTAACCAAGTGGGTAGAAGTGAAAGCTACCACAAAGAACGATGCTCAAACGACAGCTAAGTTCTTATTTGAGAATGTATTCACAAGATACGGACTACCTATAGAGCTAGTTAGTGATAGAGGGACTCACTTCTTGAATGAAGTTATTGAAAATCTTCTCCAAGAATTCTTGGTAGTACATAAGAAGTCTGCCCCCTATCACCCACAAGCTAATGGCCAGGCTGAGAGCACAAATAAGATCCTATGCAATGTGTTGACTAAATTGGTCAATAATAAACGCTCTGATTGGGACAAACAGCTACACCACGTTGTTTGGGCATACCGAGTGGCCTATAAAACGGTACTCCAAGCCACACCCTTTCATATGGTATTTGGCCAAAATGTGGTGCTACCTCTGGACTTCTTGATTCCCACATTGAGAGTAGCACAGGAGCATGAGTGGATGGGTCATGAACTCTCTTCACGAGTTTTTGACCTCGAACGATTAGGTGAAACTAGACTAAGAGCTGCAGCGGGAATATATGTAGCTAAGGAAAGGCAGAAGGCGTACTTTGATGCCCATGTGAAGGATAAAGGATTGAAAACAGGGGACCTAGTGTTAGTCTACACTTTGAAGCAACATGCGAGAAAACTAGAGAAGAGGGGCTATGGACCTATGATCATAAATAGGATCTCGACTAGTGGAGCAGTCCAATTAGCCACACTCGAAGGCGATATTCTCCCTAGCTACATAAGCGGATGCAAAGTCAAGTTATATCAGGAACCTCTCACCGAGGAAATGTTCAATCGACTCAACACTGCCAAGAAACGTAAAGAAGAGGAAAAACGAGTTCGAGAAGAAGCACAGGCAGAAGCCTTGGAACGCATCCAAAAAATGAAGATGAGAAGACAAGGACGAGATCAGCCAAGGATAGATGACTATGCGAACCCAGGATATCATATGGCTATGTGTGAAGTCTCAAGTGTAAGCCCCCATAGAATAGTTGACCGACGTCCTTTTGTAACCTTGGAGATAGGACAAGGAAAGAGTGCAAGGACTGCACGGGCCTTGATTGACTTAGGTGCAGCCACTAGTGCCGTTAAACTTTCTTACTGTCAAGAATTGAAATTAAATTTCAATCCTATAGAAGCATATCTCATAGGATTGGGAGGTGTGGAAACCCCTTGCATGGGCGAGGTGGAACTTCCCCTCTCCATTCAAGATGTTCTAATGACAGTTAAAGTACTAGTGTGTCAAGATGAGGATCTCACTGAGCCTCTGGTCTTGGGTCAAGACTGGATCTATGACCATGCAGTCAACTTAAACTTAAGAAGTGGACTTAAACTTAAGAAGTGGACTTCTTCAGGTATGGGTAAATCAGAGTCGAATTACGATTGAGTTAGATAATGGAACACTCAAGGAACTAGGAAAGGCACAGACTTCTGGTCCTTCGAGGGGTACACATGAAGTTGACCATGTTGTTCTTGTCCAAAGCTATGTGATGCAGAGGAATGATGATCTCAATAAAGAAGTCAAGGACTCAATGGAACTCCCTTCTTTTCCAAAAGCCAAAGGGAGGCAGCAACCCAAGGCAGATCAATTACTGAAGACTACCTATGCTGGAGGCCAAAAGAACGTGCTAAGCAGGATGTCTCAGCCATTGAAACAAGTGTGGGTGCGGAAAGGCGAGCGTCCTATTGCGGTCAAGCCACAACAACTATCTCAACTTCCTATTAGTAATCAACGACATGATACTAATAAGAAGACTCCCAAAAATTCTTGTGTGAAAGTGAAATCTATCTGGGTACCCAAGAAGTCGATGAAGGCTGGCCCACAATCAAGACAAATTTGGGTGCCTAAGGCTTGCTTGCGGGCTCAACTAGTTACACACAAATCACACGACACACGACAGAGTTCACTCACTCAAAGAGTCGATGCCCACTCTAATTCAACACACACAAACGCACATTTACACATGAGCACGGGTGGAATCACTTGCAAATGGGTCCCTAAAAAGCCTCATTTCCAAGCGGACATACTCATAAAGCCCTCCAGATTCTCCACAACACCAAAACCGAAAGCCATCCATTGCGTTTGGCAGCCTAAAACTTGTAACAAACCCCCCGACCCCCATTTGTAAATTCATCTCCACTTGCTAACTATATCACTCATACGCTGCATCTTTCCATCTAGCTCTTAGGAATATCCATTCATTAACTACACACACACAATCATCGAGCACTCACTGACCCACTAACCCCTTACTCACCTCATGGTTATGTTGTAACGGGGACGAAAATTGTTCTATCTTGTCCATTACAATGTTAACACATGATTCTATATTCTCACAGAACCAGCAAGCAAGCAATAACATGGCAGAAGCAGGAGGCACCAGTTCCCAGGCAGGGTCTAGCGCACATATTGTGGACATAGAAACCCTCCTCCTTGAACCCCAACTCACTGAGAGGCCTCAAGAACTTCAAGTGGTGCATGTGCTCCCTATTCAGGACCCTCCTCAGGGACACACTTCTCAAGTGGGGAAGCATGCACATTGGTTCAGTGATGTCGCAGGGCCATTGGGAGACGACACTTACTTTTGGGAGGCAGAACTTGAGTTCAATGGCAAATGGGGACGATATCATTTCTTCACCCGCGAATTTGAGCAATATCAGAATGCAGAAGTGATGCGATCCGTATGGACCAAAGCGGGCTTGGATGACTATTTTCGGGGACATTTACCTAAGCCAGATTTCCTGCGCTGTTCCTATTTTATCAGTACCATCACCCCTAGCAGGGCTAAGGGAGGCGATAGTACTTTTGTGCTACCTTCACTGATGCCAGGCCACGAACTCAAGAGATTCAAACTGACCCTCAACCTAGTACGAGAAGCATTGAAGATGCAAGGTATGCATATTCCCACTGAGAAGGAAACAATGATTCTAGGAAGGATGAAGCACAAGGATCTCAACAAATTGAAGGACATGGTAGCAATGACACCAACCATCGCTCTCCACCTACGAACAATCATGCAGCACTTCGCTTTCCCCGCCCAAGAACGCTTCACAATGCCACCTAAAAAGATATGGTTCAGCTTGTACTTGGCAGAGACAGAGAATCTCACCATCAATTTGCACACGGGATCATCGATCAAATCCATCTAGCCCATCAACGATGGAATAAGAAACAGAAGAATGTGCTTCATGGGTGTTGTGCTCTGACAAGAATAAATTACAGGTGCTTAGCATACGACGTGCCCATTCAAAGAGCACTAATATGGTCGAGGGCCCAAGAATTCCAAAGACGGCTGTCAACGGCGGGTCCTCCATCAAAGAAGATGAGAGGGGGAGTTCAATTACCATGTGCTCAAGCAAGGGGAGCCACCACCACACCAGAGGTGACCCCTCCACAAACGCGACATGTCGGACCATTTACCATTCGCCTACCCAGGCCAAGCACTGAAGGACCCAATCTGGTGTTCCCTCCGATTCCATCGGACTTGGAGTTCCCACAAGGTTACACCCTTGCTAATTTGACAGATGAAGAAATTGCCTGTTTGATCAATGAGTCTAACCTGGAGACAGAAGCAGAGCCGACCCAAGGACAACAACCCACGACTACAACTTCAGCCCCGACACAACCGGGAGTAGTAGAAGTGGAAGAGGATGAAGAAGAGACGGAAGAAGAAGAAGCAAACGAGGAGTATGATCAAGAATATGAAGAACTTTCAGAACTAGCAAGTGCCGCAGCATACTCGGCCCAAATAAAAAGATTATACGAAACCATGAAGCGAGTCCAAGAACAACACAAATTGTCGCTCGAGACAGGAAAGATGATCATGAGCCAAATGTTAGCCGAGGAAGGTGTGGATGACATGTTTATTGAATCAATGAACCTGCACGCTAACGCGGTAGGTTTAGATGAGGTTATTCATGCAGCCATGGCTTATATTCATCGATTTGAGAAACGAGTACCGACTCGCCCCATGCGATCTGGCAAACAAATCCACATCAATGTATCAGAGCCAGGAGGTAACACACAAACAGAAGAACATCAGGTGGAACCACTCTCACCACCCACCTCACCTCTCACTACATAAGTCACCTCACCACCTGGCACTACCACGCCTATTCCTGCCATTACCACATGCGTCATGGGAATTCCTCTCTCTCTCGGCATCCAATTCGGAGGAGTTACCATGCCCACTTTCACAACACTCTTCACAAATATCACATCCACCCCACCCACTGTTCCCATCTACATCACCAGCCACAACACCACTCCCTCCCCCCACGCAGCCTCAATCTCCCATACCCCCTCCACCTACCTCACCACTTGACTCCACAGCATTCACAACTCCCTTCCCCATTCCCCCTGCATCTTCATCTTTCCTTGCATCGTTTAATGTAAATAGTATATTCATGGCATTACATCAATGCATGTATCAACTTCAGAGTGAGTATCAGGCTCTCGAAGACCATCATCATCAACTGACTACAAATCATCAACAACTACAGAGACGGCTTACAATTATAGAAGAAGAAAATGCAAACCTCAATCAACGTTACACCACACTCGAGCAAGCTCATCAAACCCTCCTGGAGACACCCCAACCATCACAAGTGCCAGGTGTCAAACAACTCGAAGCTTTAGTCGAAGTCTACCAAACAGATAATCTGAGAGTCCGGTGAAATTTGACTCTACTCAAAAAACACATGGCTACAGCCCTTGAAGAAAACAAGCATCTGCAAAAGCAAAACGAAGAAAACTTGGAAGCTGCCATGGAAGGCTCCCCCCACGAGATCGACCCAGAACAATTCAAAGTAGTTCCCTCAGAAACAATGAAAACAATCTTGGAAAGCTATGCCGATCTATTAGAAGCACATGACGATTTGGAAAAGGAACAGGATGAGCTACGTCGCCAGCTCAGGGAACAGAACCCAAAGTTATAGAAACAACCACGACTTTAGAGGAAGTAAAGGCATTAACAGAGCAGGTGGCAGAATTGCAGAAGAAGTTACTGGAATATGAAAGACAGCCCTCTCCAGTTGTAGAAACAGAGCCAGATGAATTGGTACCCATTGAGGTGGACGAATCGTATAAGGAACCATATGTTCCTATGCCGATGCCAAGAGGTCAGCAAACCTCAGAAGGAATGGACACCTTAGAAGTCGAAGTACCCTAATGGCTCCAAAAAGACAGCGAAAACCCATGAAGATCGGGTGGCAATTCAAATCCAATCAATGGCCAAATTAGAAGACACCATCATAAAGTCAGAGTATTTCCACAATATGTCCCATCATAGATGGATCGGCACCAACGACGATCAGTATGTGCCGTACTGTGTACTCCTGGCAGATTACAACGCAGAGATTCAACGTCGATGTGGCAAGGCTCCAACCTTTGCCACACAATTTGGGCCCGATGATATCCATTCATCAACCCACCTGGAGAATCCATCTTCTTGAGACCTATCCCGAGATGGTTCGTACTTGGACTAACATGCCACTCTTTATTAAATACAATCCCTGTTATGTCCCAGTCTTCCGCAGACGCACCTGGCCCGAATTTACCATTGCTGTAAAGAATGTCAAAGGTTGTGAAAAGTGGTTAAATTATGTCTATCTAGCACCTCCACAAGGACCTCCCACTGTTGTTTACATGATTTCTACAATTCTTCACTGGAGCATTTGCCTACGGAACACCCCTGATGTGATGGCACAAATGTGCATGAAGATCTTCGAATTGATGCTCATCACATTCATGACATTCAAGAATATCAAGGACCCCCACTTTTTAGGAGTTGGCTTTATTGCAGGCAACCAAGATCTGGTATATGACATGAGCACTACCCCCTCAATAAAGGTAGTATATGTCTGGCACGCAAGAATAAAATACCTCCCAGCATGCTTCAAGCAGACCTTCGAGGAGATGTTCATCACGGGGTTCTGGGAATATCACTCAGAAATATTTGTACCCAAGCCCTCACATCTCCTCCAACTATTGGCTGTGGAGAGGACCATCTACTCAGATCAATTGCTGGTGCCCCATCGAGACGTCCCAGGTCCAGTCAATTGGGATGCATTGTTAACAGACCTAGCACGGGGGCTACGATTAGAAGAACACCACCTCGCTTCCGATGTTGTTCAATATTATGTCCAATGCACAGCTAGACAAGGGTCTGTCAGAGACGACAGACGCGAGAGGGGGGGTGTTGGCAGTATTCAAGGAATTGAAGGACTCACAAGACAAGGAAGCCTACGAAGGGAGTCGGAGCGAAGAGAAAGCACAAGCAGACACAGTAGTCAAAGAAGATCTGACAAGTAGGCCATTTAAATTTTTCATGCATCAAAGAGTTGGGCACAGAAGAAGAAGGAGCAAGTAGGGAGCTCCAGGAAATGTATGTCAAAATGTTAGAAGAAATCCCTACAAAAATAGTGATTTTCATCACTAAAAACCATTGTAAATACCATTTCATATTTTTGTAGCTCCATTTTGTGCAAGCCAAGGAGTTCTTGAGCTTGAGGAGCTTTAAAAGTACCTCCCTATCAGTTTTCACATTTTTTAGACTCCGTTTGAACCTCCAAATAGGCCCTAGAACCTAATTTTTAACTAGGTCGGACACTAGGTCTGGACAAGGCCAAAAGCTAGTGAAAAACTATAAATAGAGCTAGAGAGCTCATTTTGAGGTTAGCTTGTAATAGATTTGAACTTGTATGAGCTTTTTGAAAGTAATCTAACAGAACTCCATTGTCTTTCTCTTTGTCTTACTGTGTGTGCGCGTGTGTGTATGTGTGTGCATGTTGTGTGCTTCTCACTCACGCACTTGTGCCTTCACTTGCTCGAGGTCATCATACCATCCTCACGTCTTCCCGGATTGACATTAAAGGAGGTGCGAGCGAAGAGAAAGCACAAGCAGACACAGTAGTCAAAGAAGATTTGGCAAGTAGGCCATTTAAATTTTTCATGCATCAAAGAGTTGGGCACATAAGAAGAAGGAGCAAGTAGGAAGCTCGAGGAAATGTATGTCAAAATGTTAGAAGAAATCTCTACAAAAATAGTGATTTTCATCACTAAAAACCATTGTAAATACCATTTCATATTTTTCTAGCTCCATTTTGTGCAATCCAAGGAGTCCTTGAGCTTGAGGAGCTTTAGAAGTACCTCCCTATCAGTTTTCACATTTTTTAGACTCCGTTTGAACCTCCAAATAGTCCCTAGAACCAAATTTTTACAAGGCCGGACACTAGGTCTGGACAGGGCCAAAAGCTAGTGAAAAACTATAAATAGAGCTAGAGAGCTCATTTTTGAGGTTAGCTTGTAATAGATTTGAATTTGTATGAGCTTTTTGAAAGTAATCTAAGAGAACTCCATTGTCTTTCTCTTTGTCTTACTGTGTGTGCGCGTGTGTGTGTATGTGTGTGCATGTTGTGTGCTTCTCACTCACGCACTTGTGCCTTCACTTGCTCGAGGTCATCATACCATCCTCACGTCTTCCCGGATTGACATTAAAGGAGGTGCTAATCATCACTGAGCTACAGTAAGGCACTAAATTCTTCAAACGTTAGTGGTTGAGGTCTGATTTGAGTGTTAAGAGAAGTTACCAAACCATCAAACTTAGGTAGATAGATTCGAAGACAAAGATCAGCTAGCTCCTCACTTGACTTTTGAACACCTGCTCCTGCCATTTGATCTTGTAGATTCTTTATGCGAGTGATAAACAGCTCTGCAGTCTCCCCATCAGCAAACCGTTCTGCTGCAAGCTGTTTCTCGAAGTTCTGAATCCGTGTCTGGTTACGAGTTTCATATTGATTTCTCAATATGTTCCATGCTTCACATGCCTTCGTAGTGTGTTGAATGAGAGTCAGAACACTATCAGAAGTACTTGTAACTAGAGCACAAAGTGCATCTGCATTTCTACGTTTCCAAGCACGTAGAAGATTAGCATCAGGAGGAATCATTCGACTAGGATTATTTGGATCAGGTCTTTCTTGGGGCTCATGATCAGTCCGCCCATTAAGGTTCTATGAGGAAACTGGGCGACAAGGCCTTTATTTTCACCTTGAATGGCAACCTAATGTCTTGGAAGTTTATGTCCTACCTATCCTAACGGCTAGGCTCACAAAGATCATCTACAACCATCAACGGTCACACAAAGACCTCATCTAACTTGGGAGTTAGGGTTCCACAAATGTCCGGGCTCTCATAATGGCTTCTCCTCATAATGGGGGCCTTACAACTTAGAGCACCATGGATCACTTGTGGTCACATGAGGGTGGAGTATTGATCATTAACACATGTCGGAATAAACCTAGCCATTTTGGTTAACCTATCCACAATTACCCAGACCGAGTCGTGCCCTCTCTCTGTCTTGGGTAATCCGACTATAAAGTCCATGGAGATACTCTCCCACTTCCCATTAGGAATGTCCAATGGGTGGAGTGGTCCTCCAATCCTCAACCTTTCAGCTTTATTGACTTGGCATTTAGGGTGCTTAAGCACATACTCTAGGACGTCCTTATGAAGTTGAGGCCAATAAAACTACCTCTTAACAAGATCATAAGGCTTGTTAACTCCTGGGTGTCCCAAACTAAGTGTGTCATGACACTCATACAAAATATGTTGTCTCATCTTAGATCTCTAGGGACACACACCTTACTTTTATATAATAGATATCCATCATGGATACTATAATTCTTTCACTTGAATCCTTCTTGAGTACCCGTCGATACTCCATCCTCATTGGAAACCCATATATCATGATCCCAATTCTCTATGGCTTCCCAAATCTTGGAATATGCATGATCAAGCCTACATTTCCTTCTAATGGACTCAAGTAGCTCATTAGTGATCTGAGTAAAACTCAGTCCATTGAGCATAGGCATGCAACTAAGTGAATTAGCCACTACATTAAACTTTCCTTTCCTATACCAAAGCTCATAATCAAACTCCTGAAAAGTCTCTACCCATCACGTCTTATGATCTTAAGGGATTGTTTCATTAGAGAGCCACTTAATGCTCTCTTGATCAAACACTATCATAACTTTGGCACCATATTTATAATGATGCCAGTTCTTCAAAGCATGGAAAATTGCATACAACTCCTTATCATAGATGGAGTAATTCTTCTGAATTGGTTCTAGTTTCTTACTCTCAAACACTATTGGTCGACCATCCTGGACTAAAACCACTCCAATGGCAAAATCACTTGCATCAGTCTCAACCACATAGGGTTTGTTGGGATTTGCTATATGTAAACTTGGAGTTGTAGCAATTACTACTTTCAATTTCTCCATACTTTGCTTTTGCTCATCTCCCCAATGAAAGGCTTTCCCTTTCCCTTTAAGTTGTTCCATCATCGGAACATCAATTTTGGCATAATTCTTAATGAGTCTTTGATAGAAACCTGATAAACCTAGGGAGATCTACAACTCTTCCAGGTTCCTTGGATGTGGCCATTGCATAATAGCCCTTACTTTTGCAGGATCCATCTGGATTCCATATTGGGAGACTATATGCCCATGGTATTTAACCTCTATTTTGAAAAATGCACACTTTGACTCCCTCGTAAAGAGTGAATTTTCCCTTAGCACTTGAAATACCTTCCTTAAGTGTTCCAAGTGCTCCTGTTCTGATGCACTATAGATCAGAATGTCATCCAAGAAATCTACTACAAAGTGTCCTAGATAAGGCCATAATACATTATTCATGAGCTTCATGAAAGTGGCAGGAGCATTGGTGAGACCAAAATGCATCACAAAAAACTCATAATGCCCATATCTAGTCCTAAATGCAGTCTTAGGGACATCCTCTGCCCGTATCCTAATGTGATGATATCATGATCTAAGATCAAGCTTGGTAAAATACCTAGCTTGATGTAACTAATCAAAATAGGTCTTCCAACATAGGCATTGAAAACCTATTTTTGATAGTTACCTTATTAAGTGCTATATAATATATACATAATTTCATAGAGCCATCTTTCTTCTTCTAGGAGCATTGGTGTTGCTCAAGGTGAGTTACTGGGTCTAATGAAGCCCTTATCTAAATAATCTTGTAATTGCCTCTCAACCTCCTCATGCTCAAAAACACTAAGCCTATAAGGTGGCTTACAAATAGGGTTAGTGTTAGTAACTACCTCAATAGCATGGTCAATGTCCCCTCTCTCAGGTGGTAGCCCTCTAGGTAAGCTAGTGGGAAAACATCTCTAAACTCAAACATAAGATCTTTATAACCACACACTCTTGCAAGAAAGAATAATAGAAAGTCGTGTCCATATTTCCATTCCTAGCATGAAAATATACATCAGGTGAACTATCTTTACAATGCTCAAAGGCCTGACTATACAATAAAAAGATCTCCTGTACATGATGAAAATGACAAAGACTATGGAACTCTAAAAATGAAATGAGATGTGCACTAGGTACATCTCTCTCTCCCTGTATACAAAATTTACTTCTATTTCTTTCAAACTCAAGTGTGTTGTTTTGATAGCTTCATTTAAGTGTGTCTCCCAACCGCCATAGCCACTCTCTTCCTAACACAAGGTCTGTCCTCTCCATATTCATAATTTGGAAGTACATATGATCTGTATAGTCCTGTATCTTGACGTCCAAATTGGATACCATAGTATCCCATATCCTCTTGTCTTCCTCTTGCATCATAGATACTATATATTTATGTGCACTGGGATGTTGGGAATCTTTAGCTTCTTGACCAGAGCATAGTTTATAAAGTCATGAGTTGCAGAATCTTCTATCATGATGTGCACCCTAGTCCCGTATACACTACCATGAAGTTTAACTAAGTCATGTGGTCCAAACTAGGGTGAGCACAATGACTGATTCAAACTATAGGTGTGCTCTATATCCTCATGCATCACCTCCACTCCCTTGCAACTAGAGCTGCCATGAATAGGGAGTGTCTACACTAGGTGGATTGCCTTTTTGCCCTTTTTAGGGGCCGTACTACTCTCTGGTCCTCTCTTCTTTTCTTTCCCCTTCTTGAGTGGAAAGTTCCACTATGAATGGCTAGGAGACAAACACCTAAAGCACAGGTTTTCTCTTTTGGTCCTCTCAAACTGCTCTATGGGTAACCTAGGCCCTTGTGGTCTCTCTTTTTTAATGAAAATTTTTTCCCCAATGGCAACTTCTTCTTAAATTTAGTCATGCTAAGAGGCTTGAGGGGCTAATTCGTCTCCATAGGAGTATATTGAGGATGGTTATGGTCCTCATAGATATGTGCATACTTGATTGCCTCCTCAAACGTCTTAGGTGCATTCCTTCTTACCTCTCTCTTGATGGCTTTATCTAAGCCTCTAACAAACCCTCTAGTTTTTGGAAAGTCATCTAAGCCCTTAGGTTTCAAAATGATTTCCCTATAGTGGGATATGTAGACCATCAAAGGCCTACCTCTCTGGGTGATCCTATCCCACTCATCCAAGTTCCTCTCCTCCTCATTCTCACGAAGAAACTCTTTCAGGAAAAGAGTTTCAAATTGAGCCCAATCTGTAGGGATAGAATTTGACTCCTTGAGACTGATCCACCACTTATAAGCACGTGGGCCAAGCAAGAGACTCGCCTCTAGCACACACTACTCTGGTGGGATGCCCTTTAGTTGATGCAAATCATGCCACTTTTGTAAAAATTGTAGATTGCATCCTTGTTTCTATCTCGGTCATCCCCCATAAAGGTAGGTGGCTTTAAGTCTTTCAGGAGGGGAGCTTCCCTAGAGCTCTCTCCGTTGTGCTTAGTAGGAAAAGAAGTGTCTTTCCTAGTCATCTCTAGAGGAAGAGTAGGAGTTTCTCTTTCCCTCCTATCTAGGAAAGAGGTGACTTGTGTCTCAAGTGAGATCATTTGAGACTTGAGCTACTGAATGAGAGATGTGATGCTACCTATGTCTCTCTCTAGTCTAAGGGTTTGTTCCTCTAATTCTGCAAATTGTTCATGAGTAAGAAACTCATCCAAAAGTTCCTCATAGGTATATTCCTCTTGTTGAGGCCCTTTTTCCTCTAGTTTCTCCTCTACTTCTTGCCCAACTGCTACCTGTTCCATCCTAAGATCAGGATCCTCTAGTGGTTCTTTAGATGGAGAAGTGTGTTCTATTATTTGTTTCCCTTTGGAATCCATGTTCACCCCCTTCCCTATGCCCCTATTTACTAACTAGAGTATATGGAAAGAATGGAACTAAACTTTAAATATGCAAGAAGAAGAGAAATATATCACAAGAGCACTTCCCTGGTACAAAATGAAGCTGTGGAAGCAAAATTCAAGCCGACTTTGAAGTGTGAAGGTGATGATCTTTAATCCTCACTAGGATCAAACAAAATTTTGAAATGTCCGGTTGGCCCAAAGAGGTTCCAGTCACCAAAAACCAACAAGAACGATGTCAAAATCATGTAGCAATAGCCCCAATTGGGCAAACTGAGTCATACTGAAGCACTTTTGAATTTTGAGAGTCCTTGCTAGTCCAAAAGATGTAGTCCAACACCTTTAGTTCAAAGATATAAAGCCATCCCAAGTGAAAAAAGTGAATTTGGATGCCAAATGATGAAAAACTAGGCCCGAAAGTTGCTGCCAAGTCCCTACTGAAGCGCTACAGAGGGATTTTGGTTGACCTTCTAAAATCAGACATCGCATCACCAAGCTATGGTGTAGAGAAAATGGGTATATCAAGGATAAGCTATGGGAAAGCAAATCTTCATGAAGTAGTGACTTTGGGAGCTCAGAACTAAAAATCTAGACCCTTTTTGAACATGCTAATGACCCATAGCCCAAGTCCACAGCCCATAATACATGTTTGCATCATTATTTTCCCAAGGTCCTGATCTAAAGGATGGATTTTCCCCCTGCAAGATTGAGAAAAAATGCAAAAATGAATCATTAATGTTACCTCCTTGTATGTTGGAAAACAATGATCGAATGTCTTATTGGTCAAAATTGTCCAAGACTTACAACATCTATAGATCTTTTTATTAGTCCCTATACAAGCAACAACACTGGGCGCCATGGATAGCGTAGTAGGCTTCCAAAGAATTCACCCAGGATCGATTCCCACGGGTGGTAGACAGTGAACGCGAAGCTTTTAGTTTTTTCTCATAAAAATAATGACGAAGTTTTTTACGATGGAATTTTTGAAGCGAGGAGTGTGTTATGCTTTTTGTTATGCAATCGTAGTGCTTTTGAGGAGCTTCTCAAGGGATAATCAAAGCTATATAAGAAGAGCCTTGGTTCATTGTCTTGTATCCTACCTTATGCAACATAAGCTTTGGAGCTTGATCCCTCATTAGAGGTGTTGCTTCTTAGCACATGGGGTAGCCATGTTGCTACCTTGGAGCATGTTGAGGAGCAGCTATGAAGTTCTTCTTGGAGAAGAAGAGTGTGCTCACACTCTTGCTTATGGAGAGGATTTACTCCGCAACAGCTTGATGGTATGGATCAGTCATTCATATGATGTATTTGAAGATTGTCTACATGAAGATTTCGGGTTATTTCAAAGACATTGGATGGTGGTTAACATAAGATTTGCATCTTATGTTAAGAATCTAGGTACATATTCTCTTTATGCACATAGGTACTACTTGGAGCTTATGGAGGTAGTTGCATCCATATCAGGAGGATTCCTATTCGGCATATACACAAGAGAACCAGTACGTATATGCTTCATGCATATTTGGATGAGGTGTTAGAGAGGAGTTCTAGCAGCAAACTTGTTAGAATTCTTTGCTACTTTTGTAAGTATGTGATCTTTTCACACACATGTCTAACTTAGGGTCTTCCATAGCCTAAGGTTAGATGAAGGTTTGTTGATTATCAGTTTTAGACTGGTCCTTCCTCCTTCTATCACTCATATTCACTCTTCTACAACCTATTAGGTCACACATCTCATATATATTCAGATTTTTGTCCATACATCTGAATATGTTTGTTACATTTGTACATTCACTCATCCATCTATTTTTGTTCACATAGAGTGGTTGAGAGTTTTTGCTCCCACATTGTACATTGAACATTGGTATATATGATAGTGTGAGTACGCATTAACTTACGTAACACTTTACACATGTCTAATCTTTGTCTATCTGTCTCATCATTTGTATGATTAAATGTGGTATGTTCATGTTTTGTCAATATTGGAAGATTGCCGGAATCTGTGTTGTAGATGCTGGACCTATGGAACTTGGACCTGTGGTATTAGTTATGGGCCTAATAAATTTCCAACATTTGGTATCAGAGCTTTAGGGCTTTGGCATCAGAGCAATCAGGCTCTTAGATTCCCAGGCTCCCAGACTTCTAAGGTTACAACACATAATTTAAGAGCATCTTCTAACATTTGACATTTTACATACACACTTAATCTAGATGAGTAAAGATTTGAGAATTAGAGAATTCGGTCACATGTGGAAGTATGAAGTTGATGATCTGTTAGCAACTGAATACTTTTGAAGAGTATGAAGATACTTTATAGAAAGTATTGTTTGAAGACCAAGACTTGATGAAGAGAAGGATACTTCAAATTCAAGGAAAAACAATGGTTTGGAGAAGATGAAGGAATCAGATCAACATCAAATCACAGGCATCAGTTTCTACTATCAGATTATCATTTGCAGGTCATATCTTAGAAGAGCAGTTATGAAGAGATTTGAAGGATTCAAGGAGTGCTTTTATACACTTTCATTATTTGAAAGTTAAAGGCTACATCAACACAATTATCTAGAGGTTTTTCTAGAGAGTTTTGAGAGATCTCTTTCATGTCAAAAACGCTCATCTAAGAAGACAAATTTGGAGATGGGATAAGTTTTGTGTTCAACCAATTTTGTCTTGTAAGTTAGTTGGATATCCAGGTACAAAATTTGATCTAGAGAGGTAACTCTAGAAAGGTAATCCATCATTCAGACAAAAGGTTGGTGAATTTAGTCATATCAGTCATAGTTGAAGCAAAATTTTGATTCAAAGATATGAGGACATGGTAAAACATGTTTCTGTATTCACTTCCATTTGTATACCATGTTTGTTTTGTCTCTTACTCTTAGCATTAGAGGAAAAGAGAAAGAGTTCGTTTGAAGAAGTTAAGAGTGCTTGCTACTTCAAGATGAAGAGAACAAAAGGTATGGAAGAGAAGTTTGAAGATGTCAACATCATCATCAGGTGAAAGAAAGATGCAGAAGAAGAAAGTCCATCATTTCAAAAAGAAAAGTAAAACTTCCTTTTCTCATATATTTTCCATATACTTTCCTACTTTTATCCTCTACATCCAAAGACAAGTCTACGAGACATCTTGTGTGAAGATAGTGTAAAGAAGAAGCAATTTTTTGTTTTGCACTACACTTGGTCATGATGTAGTAGATTTGACAAAGAATTGTAGCTTTTGGGTGTGCATAGCAGAGCTTTAAAAGAGATGGTGCAGAGCCCATAGGACTCGCCCCCCCCCCCAAAAGGTTTCAACATGCTCAATGAGGACTACCTAGAATGTTATGAGCCTGCGTGTGCCTGCCCATGCACATCATGTCTACATGGAGGCCAAAATTTTGCACACACTGGGCTTTATCTAGCCATCCTCCTTGTATTGAAGAACCGTATGCGTTATTCTTGGATATATACTCCAGCTCGAGTGGATTTTTCTCATATATGGGATTAATCTGATCTTGAGCATGCTTTTCGAGTTGGTGGTGAGGAGTGCATATGTAGAGGAATTTGAATTCCTTTGGGAGATCATAGTTTTAAGCTTTGCTTGCTAGCCAATTTCACCCATCTATATCCACTCTTTTGCCTATATCTTGAGCATCGGACCTCCAACTTTAGAGATTTTTCTTAGTAATGATAGCCCTCTTACAGCTCTTTCAAGAGAGTGACTGCAAGCCATATTTGCTTTTAGTCTCAGTTATTAAAAGAGCTTGGAGTTTGATCGTTCATTGTCAACAACCCTCTTTACAGCATAGTTTTGAAGCACTGACTATTGGAAGAATTTTGGCAAGCTATTCCAAAAGAGGATGAACCATCTCCAGCACTTGCACACACCTGCAAATTCCCTTTTGAACCTCCAAATAAGTCTCTTTATCATTTAATATGCATTGTTTCTTTCTTTTTGCATCATATTCCATATAGGACATGCAATTTTGCATTGCATCAAGAGTATTTGCATAGTTACAACATGGACTTGTATTCTATGGTGCATGCATTCTTCCTTGCAGGGACACGTAAACATTTTCTTCCAGGATAGCAAGGAAACAAAGATAAATTTGTTAGGGTATGTAATCCCCTTTGGTTTATTTGTAGTTAGATTGTGCCTTTCGGCACTATTATTGCAGAAATTGCTTGTTGATTACTTGGTATATTTTTTCTGATGTTCAAAATTACATCGTTATGGTGCTGAATTTTTTAGAAAATTATTATGCATATGCATTCAAGAATACAAAACATACTAAAAGTTTCTTGTTTCTTTATTTTCCATTGAGAAAATTCTTGTGATTTGTTTCTTTTCCACTACCACTTTTTTATTTTAGGTTTACATAGAATGTATTATTTGAAAAAAAAAAGAGATAAAACCAAAAAATAGTAGTATGGATTTTGGACCATCATCCCCTTCTAGGAGAGATACACTCATGGAAGAGCAACCCCTAGATCCCATACAGACCATGAGTAATAGGATTACCAATCTAGAAAGCATAGTACATATCAATGGGTCCAAGAAAGAGGAAGCTGTGCTAGAACCTGATTTGCTAGGGATGGATGTAGACGCTCCAAAAGAGCCTCTAACTCCAAAAATCCCTAGAGATAGCTGTTTGTTGTTACCCTTTGCAGTTGTCCTCTCCAATCATTTTAGCATAAAGGATCAACTACACATCTTTAAATTGTCAATCCGGGAAGTATACAAAGACCACAACCCCTTATAGTTAATGGAATCCAAGAACAAGAGTTAAATGACTGTTTTTCTGAGAAATTATGAAAATGGAGAGAAATATCTAGGGTTTTGATTATCTTGAGTTCTACAACAGCCTTTTCAATGATCTTTGTGCCTAAAGTGTGTCATTTCCATAGTAGATCAAAACTATGAAGTCAAATTTTAAAAACAATACCTGAATCACATACACGAGACAATCGTGATTCTATGAAAACTGAGAGTTTCCATTTCCAGCTTTGTTCTTCTGCACTTTCTTACTCAACACACTAAGAATCACCTCTCTTCATACACATTACTCAGAAATACACAACTGAAGCTCACAAATTCCATGGATCACACAATGAATAGACTCAACAAATCAAAAGAAAGTACATGAAAGAGAGAAACACGATTTTCTGCAGGAGAGCTCTTCACATTACTTGGATAGCAAAAATAATACAACCAACTGTTGCTCTAGCACAATGGTGAGAACCACGTTAAGAAGCTCCACCTCCTTAATTTCAATCCGCGGAAGAGATAGGAGTGATATGAAGATCGTGACCGTGAGATGAAGTGAGAGTGAAGGTGAGAAGCATAGAAATGCACACACTCATACACACACACTACGAAGAGACAAGCAAGACACAATGGAAGGTGAGAAATTATCTTTATTGCTCAAGAACACTATTACAAGCTCAAAATAATTCTAAGCTCACACTATCCAACCTCAAAAATGAGCTCTCTAGCTCTTTTTATAGTTTCTAGACTAGTTTTGACCGGTTTCACATCTAGTGACCGGCATAGTTAAAAATTAGGTCCTAGATGCTAGTTGGAAGGGTAAACGGTGTCTAAAAATAACGAAAATTGATACGCTTGTTCTAGCTAAGCTCCTCAAGCTCGAGGACTCCTCGGCTTGCACAAAATGGAGCTATGGATTACAAAATGGGGTTTTCTATGTTACATATGTTACAATAGTGATAAAAATCACTGTTGGAGGTTTTTGGAAAGTATTTGAAAACATAATTCTTTGAAAAAAGATTCGACTGGCTCCTTGCTCCGTCGTTACATGCTTCCGCGTCTTCTATGCCTCTGGCTGCTTCCAACACCCCCCTCCCTCTCGCTTCTGTTGTCCCTGACAGAACCTTGTTGTGAGGTCTGCTGGATATAGTTCTGTAGGAGGTCTTGAGTGAGGGCGTGCTCAGAGATACGAATGCCTCG
The DNA here is from genome assembly GCA_020310875.1 of Ceratopteris richardii. Taxonomy (NCBI): domain Eukaryota; kingdom Viridiplantae; phylum Streptophyta; class Polypodiopsida; order Polypodiales; family Pteridaceae; genus Ceratopteris; species Ceratopteris richardii. Next base: position 16,452,497 of record CM035427.1, read on the forward strand.
GGCCAGGTCGGCCTCGAGTTTCTCCCAATCTATTGGTTGCGGTTCATCTGATGGCGGGAGTCGATAATGCGTGGAATATACCATCTGTTCACAGGCAAATAATTGCAATAAATGGGTGGGCCTGCTGATGAACACTTCTGAATGGTATTCCCAGAAACCGGTTGTGAACATCTCTTTGAATGTCTGCTCGTAGCACGCCGGTAGGTACTTTATTATGCAATGCCAGGCATAACACACCCGTAGCGATGGCGTTGTACTCATATCATATACCAGATCGAAATTGCCATGCTCAAAGCCCGGGGTGTTTACATGAGGTGCCTTGACGCGTCGGAAGACTTTAAAAATCATTTGCATCATGTCAAAGATTTTGACAGTCATATGCGCCGCTATATCGTCCATATGCTTTAATCTAGGGAGCCAGTGAAGAATTGTAGCCATCATGTAGCCTACAATTGGTAACTCAATGGGTGGCTTAAAATAGGGGTAATTCAACCAGTCCTGGCACTGCTTATTGTTTTGTACCTTAATAGCAAAGGCAGTCCAAGAGCGACGTCGTGGTACTGGTCCCCAACATGGGTTGTACTTTAAATTCAAAGGTGCCTTTACCCATGTACTCATCATTTCTGGATACTTCTGTAGTAAATCTTTGCGCCACTCTGGTTGATAGATCTCTCCTTGCTGCGCATCGAGTGGTAGATCGTCCTCCTCGAATTGAGTCGCATGCGATGGTTTCTTACCTGTCTCTTTCTCAATGGCTAACTGGTATTCGGCCATTAACATAAAACACGGTTTATATTGTAGCTCATGCCCAGATATGTATCGTCGCGGGGCCAAATGAGCAAAGAATGGAGACTGTAAAATTATTTCTTCTATCATCGCCATGGCATGTAATTGTGCCTCTACTCTAGCTGAGTGCGTTGTCCCAAGTTCCTCAATAGTCTTCATCCACGCGGGGGTCGGGAGTTCGTAAGTCATCTGGCCTTCGGCCGTGACGCGTCCGCCTGGGATGGGTTGTGGCTCGTACGCCTCTTCAAACGTTTCCTCCACCGGGATGGTGACAGTTTCTTCCTCAGCTGGAAGCTCAGGTGGGGAATCTGGCCTTGGTGGTGCTTCATATACTGCGATCCTTGATTCAAGGTTTGATACCTGGGCCCGTAATGCGTTGAGTTCCTCTAAGATGTCAAGAGAGGGGTCCACAGGTGCTGGTATGTCTTGGTGTGCCGGTGCTCGTAACTGGAGTACTTTATGATCTTCTTTGAGTTTCTGTAACTCCTCGTTCATGCGGTCGTATTCATCTAGCAGTCTTACATGATCTTCTAGCAGCATCCTCATCGACTCTGAGGGAATGGCTTTGAACCGGCTAGGACTGAGTGGTTGGTCTGGATGGTCTAGGGCTGCTTCTAAGTTTTCTCGATTTTGGTCCTGTAAGCGTTGGTTTTCTTCCTTTGCTGCTGCTAGATGTCTTTTGAGTAAGCCCATGTTTCGTGTTAGCGTTGCATTGCGGACTGTCTGGGCTCTTAATAAGTTATCCAGGTCAGCAGTGGCTTCCTTGGTCTTTTCTTCGCTTTCTAGTTCTAATTTATGATAGGCCTCTCGTAATTCTTGGTAGCGGCTGTTCAGTGAGGCATTCTCAATCGACAATAAATTAAGCTGCGATTGTAAGTCATTGGTTGTCCTCTGCAGCTGCTGGTAATTATTGCCAAGAGATGTGAACTAATCTCTTACTTGCGTCATACACATGAACATCTGTCGGAATGCATTATCTACAGTGGGTGATAGTATTAATGGGGTGCTAAATGAGGATGCAGTGGGTGTAGATGCAAAGGGAACGGGGAATGGGGTTGGGAAGGTGGATGTTGTGGTGATTGTTGAAAATTGTGATGTGCCTAAAAATGTTTGTGTCGTGAGTGAAGTTAGTGGTGGTGCAGTGGGCGGTGAGATGTCCATGTCATTGGACGTGTCCAGTGCAGTGACTGTGAACAAGGGTGTGACTGTGGGTGCTTGTGCTGGTGTAAATACTGGATTTACAAAGGTTGAGGAGTAATCTACATGGGGGCTGGTTGGTGCAGCTAGGTGGAAAGGGGAAATAGGGGTTACAGTGGGTCGGGGAGGTGAGACTGGGGAGAAGGTTAAGGGCGGTGGGAATGGAAAAAGGGGGTCTTGGAGTTGTGGGGAAGGACGAGAAAGATGGATGGAGGAATGGGTTGGAGAGAAAGGTGGATGTGTGAGGGGGTAGACTGGGGCTAATGGGTGCAGGGATTGTGGGGTGAGTGGTCGGAAAGACGATTTCTGCTACGCCACCGGCGAATGAAGATGTTGGTCTGGGGGAAGGAGGGTGAATAGGGGAGGCTGGAGGGATGGGCAGTGATGGAGGAGCAGTTGGGGTGGTCGGTACTTCAATGACTACTGAGGTATGTACAGTTGTAGCGCGGGGTGGGGAATCTACAAGGATGGTTTCTGCTGCCAACGAACTTTTGGGGACGAGGCGTGCCTCCCTGGCTTGTTCTAAAGACTGTGCTCCTATTGGTACATGAATGTATTCGCCGGGCTTTGAAAGTAGTCGTACGCGGCGGGGGTCAAACTGTGGTAGTGGCTTTCTTTGCAAGTACCTGAGGGCTTCATTGGAGCCTACTGATTTGACTAACTCGCGGAATCCTTTGATGTATGCGTCTTCGAATCCGCATGTGACAAGTTCCTGTTCTATTATTGCTTGACTCTCTTCCTCAGTCAGCTTTTTGCGTGCCCAAACTTTTTCCATAGTTCTATACAGCTTCTTAATAGCCAGTGTGTAAGCTGCTGCTTCACAAGTTTCATCTTCATGGGTACTTGTATCACCATGTGTGTCTGTTTGTTGGCCTTGGCCATCTGTCTGTTCATGCTCTTGGGATTCGTGAGTGCCCTGGCTGGCTTCGTCGTCGCCTTCGTCGTCATCGGTTGCTGTTCTTTCGTCATCAGATCTAGACACAATCTGTCCTTGTGGCTGATCCCGGGGTGTGGTGGGATAGCTGGGCCTTTCATATTCTTGAGAAAACACTTGTCCTTTTGAAAATTGGAACTCATTGGAGAATGCATCGGGCATTTCAAAATCGAACGGTGTGTTCAGTGGCACTGCTTGTTCTGCTTCTAAATGGGGTATTGGAAAAGAGAACGCTTTCGCACCAATAGTGGTGGGAATTTCTGCTACCGTGGTGATAGGTTCTGGGGTTGTGTCTGCTTGAGGTGCAACAGTACTGGTGGTGCCCTCCGTTACCACTGGTCTTGATAATCTGATACGAATAGGTTGTACTGTGGGAGTGGTTGCTGTCGGTGACTGCTCTGGAGATGGTTGTGGGGAGGGTGATTCTAGGACTTGTAAGCACGGGATAGTGCCTCTCATCCGCTTTCCTGCTCTACCTTTGCTCGACTTTCTAGCCTTCTTAGTGGTCCCTTTGAATGCTTTCAGTTCCTCACTGGTCATGGCACGCTCAATCGGAAGGTCATATGCCAAGCACATATATATAATCCTTGTAAGTGCACAACACCCATTGATGACTTTCTTTCGTTCCCATCTATGTTGTGCCAAATAGAGCTGATCAATTATCCAGCTAGCTAGATCAACCGTTTGGGGTCCAGTACATGCTAAGTATAATCCAAACCAGATTCTTTTGTGGGGCATGGTAAAACGATCCTGAGCTGGGAAAGAAAAATGTTGCATGCATATCCGCAATGGCTTGGAAAGCTCAGGGGTTATAGCTGAAATGTCCTCCCACTTAGTAACATCACCATGTTTCATCGGCTCTGGAACTAGCCGTTCTCGTTCCGTAGGAGTGTGCGTTCCATGTATTTTGAGAGCTGCGCGAATTAAATCTTTAGACAGATAAAACCTTCTGAATGGAGGATCATTTACCAAGGATGGTAACATGAATGTTCCGGGTAGATCCTTGTTCTCTGAGGCTATCAAGGTGGTTACTAGGTAAAAGCATCTGTAAAAATCGGGTTTAGACAGAGGGTCACTAAAATATTTTGTAAATCCCGCTCGTGCCCAGACGTGCGTTAAATCTTGTGTATTCTGTAGTCCTTCAAATTCTCTTGAAAAGAACTGGTACTTGGCCCATGTGCGAGAATCAAATGCCAAATTGGCCTCAAATATGAAATCAGCGTCTGCTAATGGTCCTGCTAGGCCTTGAAACCAGTGAGACTTACGATGAATCTTCTCAGTATATCCTCTAGGAGGATCGTCTATTGGCATGGGTCCTAGAAAACCTTGAAACTCTGGTGGTTGCATCGTCGGATAAGATTCCGCGAGTAATTCTCCAATATTGGCCATTGGTGTGCTTGGGCCAGCTTCTGATGGTCCTTCTTCGGTTTGCATGATGATTGACGAGCTAATGGAAAAGATCTGCTACAAAAGATTAACACATTAGCATGGAAATTAATTATGATCCCATTAAAGTGAGACCACAATCCCTTTCCATAACCGATGTGTAACCCGTGTAGCCACGTGTTGTTGTTGGAGCAAGTCTATGACAAGCCTAAGTATTGGCTTGAGTCTCACAAAGTCTTAGAAGAAGCTTTAAAAAGAAGACTATGTAAAGTTCACTTGTGAACTACCTCTTGTAACTTTTGAAGAGTTTACTTAATGTAAAAGTAAGAGAATCTTAAGTGGTTGAGTTCACATGATCAAGAATGGAAAGAGGAGCCACGAATTAGTGATTTGTGGTAGGTAGAGAATCAAATCAATCATTGATTGATTGGAGAGTGATTGAGGGAAGTTAGCCTCCCAAACTCAACTATAAATAGATGGCAGTTTTAGTCGTGGTTAGAGAGACCTATGTGAAGACCTCCAAGAGCTGAGCTTTATGCCATATCAAGGTGTGATTACAAGGCACACATATGTATCAGTAAGTCATTGTATTGTACAAGAAATATACTTTCATTTTCATGATTATTTGGTTTCATCTTTCCATGTTCTTGTGAAGTGTACTACTCACTACCATTACTCTCAGTTTTCTCAGTCAGCTTGCAGAGATGTTTTCTCTAAGCTTGGTACATCATTTTCCATGATTTAACTTGGTAAAGTTAGCTCTATAAGTTTACTATATGCTCACAAATTTTCATGTCATTTGGATGTTGCAATCTTCAGTTATGTTCATTTGAAGTCAACAGGGTCTGTTCATCTTCACTTCTCTGTCAGGTACCCGACTTTTTCACTCATCTTGTCAGAGCCATTTCTCAGTGGTTACTTATCCAACTTCAGTGATTTAAAGCTTGTTGGATTTAGCTTACTGTCTAGTATAACCATACAAATTTTCATGATCATTGGATTTCTACATTTTGAGTTATGGTGATTTTTCAGCTCACTAGTCTATTTCTGTAGCAGCCCGTGAAAATCGGGATGATGTCATCACTTGTTAAAACTCATTCTCAGTGTCTGGTTCATTATTTTTGATGCGATTACTCTTGAAAGTTAGCTCTTTAAGTTGCCTAGACTTCCCCAAGAGGAATTGAGCTAATTGCTGCTGTGCTCAGAGAATTATGTAAAACACTGGACAGGTGTATGAACCAAGAATAGCAAGTTTTCACCTCTGAGCTAACTCCAACTTATCTGTTTTGATCTATCTTTTTGAGAGTGATCTTCCAAGGTACATAGGGTGTCTAATACATCCATTGGCAAGCTAAAAGCGCCCACCATATACTCCTGGAGTTCATTTGGCTGGTGTAGATCAAGGATTTTGCAACACCTCTTCATCTTCAAGCACATACCTATCCATCTCTTCACAGTGGTATCAGAGCAAGGTTGGACAACATGGCAGATGGATTTCCTTCATCAATTGACAAATTAGACAGAGGTAACTACTCATCTTGGTCATTAAGAATGGCAGCCTATCTCCAAGGTAGAAGTTTATATGGTTATGTGGCTGGAGATGAAGTTATGCCAAGTTTCAGGAACAAAAGTCAACCAACACAAGAAGAGCAAGAAAGATTGAGCACATGGTGCTCCAAGGATGCACTTGCAAGGTCTTATCTCCTCAACTCTATCTCAAATTTTTTGTTGCCTCACATTAGAAGTTGTAAGACATCTTAGGAAGTGTGGGATGCACTTGAAGCTTTCTTTTCTTCAAGTACCAAAGCTAGGAAGCATCAACTATGGCTGGAGTTCACAACTCTCAAGAAGGCTCCCAAACAAAATGTGACTGATTTTGTCACAAAGCTCAAGGACATAGCGGATCAGTTGGGAAGCATTGGAGAGGTAATAGATGAAGAGCAAATTGTAAGGCAGGTCATCAATGGCTTGAAGGCAGATGATAAGTGGGAAGCATTCACCACAGCTATGGATTTGTACATGGACATGCATGTACCTGATTTCAACACACTCATTGGACAACTACTTACTCAAGAGGCAAAGCTTATCAAAAATGGAGAAAGCTCTAAAGGTAATCAATCTTCAGCTTTATACACGGATAAAAGCAAGTCTAAAGATAACAAAGGAAAGGCAAAGAAAGTGGATGATGAAGCAGGTACATATCAAGTTAACTATGCAGGTAGAGGAAGACATGGCAGAGGTAGAGGAAGAGGAGGTAGACAAGGCAGGGGGAGATCCCAAGACTCCAACTCATGTTCTATTTGTGGATTAACTAATCATACAACTGAAAATTTCTTTAGGAATTCCAGGAATCAAAGAGGCAGAGGATACAATAGAGGAAGTTATGGCTATTCAAGAGGAAGGTTCAACAACTACCATGGCAACTACAACAACTACAATCATTCAAACTATCAAGGAGGCTACAAAGGAAGGAGAGACTACAATAACTACACAGAAGACTCAAACAAAGAGGATTCATTATTGATCATGAACATGGCTATGCCACAAGGTAAATCTGATGAGCATGTTTTCTACATAGATTTAGGTTGTTCAAATCATGTGGCAGGAAATGTGGCACTCCTATCAGATTTAGAAGATCCAAGGAATAAGCATGAGGTACAAACAGGAGATGATACAAAACATCCTGTGGAGAAAATAGGCAATGTCAAAGCACCTGATGGAAACATCAACCTACTCAGTAAGGTACTCTATGTCCCTACCATTACAAAGAATTTATAAGTGTTGGGCAGATAGTAGAGAAAGGGTTGCAAGTCAGGTTCACAAAACCAGGAGCATTTGTTGAAGATCCAAGTCAAGGATTCAGAAGAATTGCAAAAGGTGAAAAGACAGGTAGATTGTTCACATTTGAATTACAGGACACTAGAAACATTGCTCTCTTTAATTATGGTAGTCAGACACTCACAGAATTGGAAGTATGGCACAAAAGGTTAGCACATATTGGTGAAAGGTCATTAAAGCAAATCTGCAGGGACCAAAGTGTACTTGGACTTCCTAATTTGTCAAAACAACATATGATTTATAAGTGTAGTGCATGTCAATTTGGAAAGTCTCACAGGTTACCATTCATGAAGAAAGGTTATATGCATGGAGATCTCTTGGAGTTGGTTCATACAGATGTATGGGGACCTAGCAAGGAAGCTTCAATATCTGGATCAAGGTATTATGTTTCCTTTATTGATGATTGCAGCAGATGGACTATCCTATTCTTTATGAAACACAAAGATGAAGTTTTTTCATGTTTCAAAAGATATTTGGCTCTTGTGGAGAATTAAACAGGTAAATCACTAAAAAGGCTAAGGTCAGATGGAGGGGGAGAATATTTCTCCCATGAGTTTGATTCTTTTCTTCAAGAAAGAGGAATCAAAAGAGAGGTAACTACAAGGTACACTCCTGAGCAAAATGGAGTGGCAGAAAGGAGGAATAGGACAATTGTTGAAGCTGCAAGGTCTATGTTAAATGAAAAGCATTTACCTAATTACTTATGGGCTGAGGCTGTATCTACAGCCACTTACTTGATTAATAGGTTGCCTTCAAAATCCCTTGATGGGATGACTCCATATGAGGCTTGGAATGGAAGAAGACCAAGCTTAGATCATTGTAAAATTTTTGGATGTATTGCTTTTGCTCATGTTCCTTCACAGGTTAGAGGCAAGATGGATCCAAAGGCAGAAAGATGTGTATTTATTGGATATGACAACAATCAAAAGGGCTACAAGTTATACAACCCTACCAACAAAGGATTCTTGGTAAGCAGAGATGTAGTTTTTGATGAGAACAATTCATGGTATGAAGATTCATGCAGGAAGGTCAATTTACCATATAATGTTGAAGAAGATTTTCCAAAGCTTGGTAGAGAACAACCAAAGATTGAAGAACAAGACACCTTAGAGGATGATGAAGAATCTCACATGGAAATGATCAAAGCATGGAAGTCTAAAGGTAAAGCAAAATTGCAGGAACTTGGACATGAGGCAGAATCATCACATCATGGCCTAAGAAGATCTATGAGGGAAAAGAAAAAACCAGAAAGGTATGGGTTTGACACCTCATTAGTAACTAAACATTCTATCTACATAGCACAGGACATAAACCAAGAGGAGCCATCATCATTTGAAGAGGCCAAAGCAAAAACAGAATGGAAGCATGCAATGAAGGAAGAGATTGAAGCACTTGAGGAAAACAACACTTGGGATTTGGTGCCCAAGACTTCATCCATGAAGGTAATAGGCTCAAGATGGGTCTATAAACTCAAGAAGAATTCTGATGGTTCCATTAACAGGTATAAGGCAAGGCTTGTGGCAAAAGGCTTTGCACAAACTCAGGGAATTGATTATGAGGAGACTTTCTCTCGTGTGGCAAAGATGCCTACTATTAGGGTTTTGCTTAGTATTGCCTCTTCCAAGAATTGGAAGATACTTCAACTAGATGTAAAGAATGCATTCTTGAATGGTTGGATAACAGAAGAGGTATATATGGCACAACCACCTGGTTTTGAGAATCAAGTTTATCCTGATTATGTGTGTAAACTTAACAAAGCATTGTATGGTCTCAAGCAAGCTCCAAGAGCTTGGAATTTCAGGCTTGTTTCATTCTTGCAAGACAAAGGCTTTCAACCAAGCAAGGCAGATCCTTCACTCTTTATTAAAAAGAGTAATTCCGAGGTCATCTACCTATGTGTATATGTAGATGATATTATATTGACAGGAAATGATGCAGATGGTATGAAGAAGATCAAAGATCAGATGAGAGAAGAGTTCAAGATAAGTGATTTGGGTTCACTTACCTACTTCCTAGGTTTGGAAGTTGTCTACAAAGATCATGGTTTGTTTCTCACTCAAAGAAAGTACATTAAGGACATGTTGGCAAAATTCAAGATGCAAGATTGTAAGATTGCAGGTACTCCAATGGAGGTCAATCACAAATTGAGCTCACATGAAGGTGAACTCATAGAGGACATCACATCATATCAAAGTCTAGTGGGTAGTCTCAACTATGCCACATTGACAAGAGTAGATATATGTTACAGTGTGAGTGTGCTAAGTCAATTTATGCACACACCAAGGAAACCACATATGGATGCTTCCAAAAGGATTCTCAAGTATCTCAAAGGAACCATAAATGAAGGACTTTATTACCCTTATGTATCTGATTTAGGTTTGAAGCTATTTTCTGATGCAGATTGGGCTGGCTCCAAGGAAGATAGAAGGAGCACTTCAGGTTATCTTACCTTTGCAGGTTCAAAGCTTATTTCATGGTCATCCAAGAAGCAACCCACAGTTGCTCTCTCTTCTACTGAAGCTGAATATAGAGGTCTTGCCATAGCTACACAAGAAGCTATGTGGATGAAGACATTATTCAAAGATCTTGGATTGGAGTTTGGAACTCCAACTATTTTTGGTGACAATATGAGTTCTATTCACTTGGCTGCTAATCCTATTTTTCATGCAAGGACTAAACATATTGAAGTTCATTATCACTATGTACGAGAGAAGGTTCTAAGCAAAGAGATTCAAATATCATATGTGTCCACTCATCAACAATGTGCAGATATTCTAACCAAAGCATTGGATGGTACAAAGCTTTGCAAATTCAAGGCTATGATTGGTTTGTAGGTAATCTTGGAAGATTGAAGACCTCAAGCATACTTGTCTTGAGGGGGAGCTGTTGGAGCAAGTCTATGACAAGCCTAAGTATTGGTTTGAGTCTCACAAAGTCTTAGAAGAAGCTTTAAAAAGAAGACTATGTAAAGTTCACTTGTGAACTACCTCTTGTAACCTTTGAAGAGTTTACTTAATGTAAAAGTAAGAGAATCTTAAGTGGTTGAGTCCACATGATCAAGAATGGAAAGAGGAGCCACGAATTTGTGATTTGTGGTAGGTAGAGAATCAAATCAATCATTGATTGATTGGAGAGTGATTGAGGGAAGTTAGCCTCCCAAACTCAACTATAAATAGATGGCAGTTTTAGTCATGGTTAGAGAGACCTATGTGAAGACCTCCAAGAGCTGAGCTTTATGCCATATCAAGGTGTGATTACAAGGCACACATATGTATCAGTAAGTCATTGTATTGTACAAGAAATACACTTTCATTTTCATGATTATTTGGTTTCATCTTTCCATGTTCTTGTGAAGTGTACTACTCACTACCATTACTCTCAGTTTTCTCAGTCAGCTTGCAGAGATGTTTTCTCTGAGCTTGGTGCATCATTTTCAGTGATTTAACTTGGTAAAGTTAGCTCTATAAGTCTAATATATGCTCACAAATTTGCATGTCATTTGGATGTTGCAATCTTCAGTTATGTTCATTTGAAGTCAACAGGGTCTGTTCATCTTCACTTCTCTGTCAGGTACCCGACTTTTTCACTCATCTTGTCAGAGCCATTTCTCAGTGGTTACTTATCCAAATTCAATGAATTAAAGCTTGTTGGATTCAGCTTACTGTCTAGTATAACCATACCAATTTTCATAATCATTGGATCTCTAAATTTTGAGTTATGTTGATTTTTCAGCTCACTAGTCTATTTCTGTAGCAGCCCGTGAAAATCGGGATGATGTCATCACTTGTTAAAACTCATTCTCAGTGTGTGGTTCAATATTTTTGATGAGATTACTCTTGAAAGTTAGCTCTTTAAGTTGCCTAGACTTCCCCAAGAGGAATTGAGCTAATTGCTGCTGTGCTCAGAGAATTATGTAAAACACTGGACAGGTGTATGAACGAAGAATAGCAAGTTTTCACCTCTGAGCTAACTCCTACTTATCTGTTTTGATCTATCTTTTTGAGAGTGATCTTCCAAGGTACATAGGGTGTCTAATACATCCATTGGCAAGCTAAAAGGGCCCACCATATACTCCTGGAGTTCATTTGGCTGGTGTAGATCAAGGATTTTGCAACACCTCTTCATCTTCAAGCACATACCTATCCATCTCTTCACAGTTGTGAGGTGGTTAATGGAATGATTATTTGCAAAACTAATGCAGGTCTCTAGACGCCTACATGGTCAGATTATGCATACATTTCTTGATGAGCTTTTATTATGCATGATGTGGGGTTTTGGTGTATGAATTCATACAAGGTTTGGTTGAGGGTGAATTATTACAAGGGTGGAGTTTAAACGGGGTGGGAGAATTGTTAGATAAGGGGGTACAAGAAGACGTCTGGATACGTTTTGGTATCCATTTCCTAGGAGTCTTTGAGTGGGTGGTGTGTTTCTGCTGAGGGACAAAAAGCGATATCGGGTTTGGTGGTATTGAAGGATGGAAAGATTTCTGAGGGGTATATATTACATGGCTTGAGGGTTGGGCTATAATACATTGTTTGGGTACCCAAATCTGCATGGGTGTGGGTCTATTCGTTAGGTACTTCTTGGCGATCCAAATCTGTCGAGTATTTGTACTTGGGGAAGAAGATCGAGGGGACTTTGGATGCTGACTCTGCTTTTTTTGAAACTTTGTCCTGTTCTTGTCTGCAGTGTTGCCAATAGGTTGTGGTTGCTGTCCTTTTGGCACCCATATTTGTCTCGTGCCACTTGTTCTGTGATGTTGATATTGCTGCTTTCTTTGCCTTGTCTGGTGGTGTCGTCGGTCTGGGTTCCTCTGTTGTGGTTGACTCCTTCGTGGTTGGGTTTGAGAGGTCCATAGGACGCTCTGCTTTGGAAAAGAAGGGAGATCCAACACTTGCGTGACATGCCCATTAGGAAGTGATTCGTTCTTTATCTTTAATCTAGGCCAGTCCACAGCAAGTTTGGAAGGATGGGCACCGCAGGGTGTTTTGCCCATATGTCCGCTGATGCAACCCACCTGACCGCTAATTGTGTCCATCTGCCCTAGCGGTTGGGTAACGGCCCCTTCTAGTTTGCAGGAAGCCCCAGGGAAGATCTCCTGACGTCCTTCTGATTGACAACTGTCTATAGACAAGCCCGAGTGGGTTGGTGTAGACGTAACGTGACTGATTTGACCAAAGATCTTCCGGTCTTCTGTCGCATGCATTTCATGGGGTCTAGGGTTACAAACCTCAGTCAGAATGCCATTAGGTAAGTTAAGCGGTATCACTCGCTTCTATTCTAAGGTTCCAATCTATAAGGAGCCTTGTCTAAAATTTAGGTCCACTGAGTGATCGTATAGCCAATCTTGGCCAAGGATTAGGGGTTCTATCAGGTCGTCATCATGGCACACTAGTAGCTTCGCTGTCATAGTCACATCCTTAATGAGGATAGGAAGGTCCACCTCACCCATGCAAGGGGTTTCCATGCCTCCTAGCCCTATGAGGTATGCCTCAATTGGCCGCATTTCTATTCTTGAATCCTTATAGTGGGACCATCTAATCACGCTAGTCGCAGCACCTGAGTCAATTAAAGCCCTAAGCTCTGGGCAAGGGTTGCAGTGCTCTAGCCTGACTGTAATGAATGGTCTCCTGTCCACTATACTAGGATGAGTGGTTGACTTTACTTGACACATGGCCATGGGATATCTGGGTGATGTTTCCAGAGGGTTATAATGTTCTCTCCCTAGTCCTTGTCTTCTTAGCTTCATGCGCTTAATGCGTTCTATTGCTTCTGCCTGAGCTTCCGCTCGTATTCTATTTTCTTCCTCCTTATGCTTCTTTGCCAACGTGAGTCGTCTAAGCATATCATCAGTAAGAGGTTCCTGATATAACTTGACTCTACAGCCACTAATATAATTAGGCATTATGTCTCCTTCTAAGGTGGCTAACTGTACTGCTCCACTTGTCGAGAGTCTGTTAATGATCATAGGTCCATAACCTCGCTTTTCTAACTTCCGTGCATGCTATTTCAGCGTATATACTAGAACTAAATCTCCTTCTTTTTAAGCCTTTATCTTTCACATGTGCATCAAAATAGGCTTTATGTCGCTTCTTTGCTGCATATATTCCTGCTGCTGCTTTCAGCCTGGTTTCTCCTAATCGTTCCAAGTCCATTATTCTTGCTGATAATTCATGGCCGCTCCACTGATGTTCTTGTGCAACCTTAAGGGTCGGTATCAAGAAGTCCAAAGCAAGCACAGCTTTCTGACCAAAAACCATCTGAAAGGGAGTTGCATTGAGTACGGTCTTGTAGGCCACTCGATATGCCCAAACAGCGTGGTGTAATTGTTTGTCCTAATCTGAACGTTTGTTGTTCACGAGTTTCGTCAGTACGTTACAAAGGATCTTATTAGTGCTTTCAGCCTGACCATTGGCTTGAGGATGATATGGTGCGGATTTCTTGTGAATCACCATAAAATCTTGTAACAAATATTCAATGACTTGGTTTAGAAAGTGAGTTCCGCGATCGCTCACTAACTCTATAGGCAATCCATATCTTGTAAAGACATTTTCAAATAAGAATTTTGCAGTTGTGTGTGCATCATTCTTTTTTGTGGCTTTTGCCTCTACCCATTTGGTTAGATAATCTGTCGCAACAATAATGTATTCCGCATGTGTACCTTTTGCAGGGGGGTTAATGGGTCCTACAAAGTCTATATCCCACTTTGAAAATGCACGTCCGCCCATCATGGGTTTCAATGGCATTTCATCTCTACGAGTAGGAAATTGAGTTCTTTGGCACACATCACATCTCTTAACCTAGGTATGTGCATCCATGTGAAGAGTGGGCCACCATAATCTTGCAAAGAGGATGGCTTTGATTATCCTTTCAGGTCCAAAATGACCTCCTGCAACACCTTGGTGTGCAGTATCTAGTATGCTCAGATAATCGCTTTCATGAACACATTGTCTTAGATATCCATCTCGTCCTCTTTTGTATAGAGTATGGCCAATAAGTGAATAGTCTTGAGCTTCCTGCTCCACACTGCGTTGTCGAGCTAAGGTCATTCCTTGAGGGAATGTCTTTGTCCTCAAGTACGTCACTAAAGATTCACTCCAGTTTGGTGTGAGAGACACGTGATATAATGTAGCATGTTCTACTGGTGGTCTTTCACAACAAACATGGCATTCTTTACACAATTTGTAGACATCTGCTTCCATCGAAGGCCAATATACTCCTAGTCTATGCAGAGTTTGTAATGTTCGATGTCTTGAATGATGTTGCTTTAATGCACCTATGTGTGCTAATTGCAACCAATTTGCATGTTCTGATTCATCTACACAACAAGCAAGAATCTTTTGATTATCCTGTTTGTATATGCTTCCTGCTATGATTTGGTATCTCTGAGACTTGGTAATCTCTCCTTCTTTGATCTTTATCCTAGGATTCTTGGGTCCATACGTGAGAATAGGGACTATTGGTTTAGCCCATTCTGGTGCTATCTCAAGATTAAACAAATATGCATCTGGTAGATCATCCACTACTCCTTGAGGAGCTTCTCCTGAGGTTAATCTCGAAAGGTGTTCAGCTCTAAGATGTGTCTTTCCTTTCCTGACTACTACTTCAAAATCATACTCCATGAGTAATAGAAACCAACGTATTAGTCGTCCTGTGTTACATGGCTTGTTGACTAAGTACAATAGGGCTTGATGATCTGTAAAGAACTTGAATTTGTTGGCCAACAAATAGTGCCTAAACTTCTTTACCACGTAGATCATCCCTAATCCTTCTCGTTCCGTCGTGGTGTAATTTCTTTCTGCTGCGTTCAATTGTCTGCTCGCGTAAGCTATGGGGAGATCTATGTTACCTTCACTCGTGGGTTGTGCTAACACACATCCTATGGCGTAGTTGGATGCATCCACATGTACATGGAATGGCTTACTCCAATCTGGGGTAGTCAATATAGGTGTTGAGCACAAGCGTCGTTTAAGTTCATTGAATGAATTTTCACATTCATCTGTCCATTCAAAGTTGGTTAAAGGAGAGTACAAAGGCTTGGCTATGATTGCATACATGTGTATGAATCTCCTATAATAACCGCAATGGCCCAAAAATGCCTGTACCTCTTTCACATTAGTTGGTCTAGGTAATTCTGCAATTACCTTCACCTTTTCTTCATCCGTACAGATTCCATTTTTTGACACAATGTGTCCTAGAATTTTGCCTTGTCTGACCATGAAAACACATTTTTCTGGCTTCAAACAAACCTGATATTCTCGACATTTGTCAAATATTTGTCTTAACTCAGGGATATGTGTTTGTCTTACATTTGAATGAGCACATATGTCATCGACATATACTTCCAAACTCTTGCGTAAGAATTCCTTAAAAACATGACACATGAGTCGCTGGAAAGTGGCGGGTGCATTTGTTAAGCCAAATGGCATTACACAAAATGCAAATATGCCCCATTCGGTGGCAAATGCCATCTTGTGTTGGTCCTCTGGAGAAATGGCTACTTGATTATAGCCTGAAAATCCATCAAGAAAGCTGTAAACTTCCTTGCCCGCAACTCTTTCCAATAGATGTTCTGTGATAGGAAGAGGATAACTGTCTCTAATCGTGGCGGCATTAACTTTTTTAAGGTTAATACACACACGCAATTTTCCATTTTTCTTGGGCACTACCACAATGGGGGATACCCATTCGGTATGCTCAATCTCATAGATGAATCCTGCTTCTATCAAACGATCTATTTCTTCTTTAATCTTCGCAGCATAGTTATCATTGTACGTGTATGGCTTTTGTTTTGTAGGTTTTGCATCTGGAGTCATAGGGATTCTATGAGAACATATATCTGGATCTACTCCTTTCAAATCTTTGTAACTCCAAGCAAACACATCTCTATATTCGCGCAATAGGGCAACTAGCTCTTCTTCTTCTTCCTTCATCAAATCATGCCCTATGTATGTACATTTTTCTTCTTCTCCTTCTATGGCTACTATTATTTTCTTGGTTTTCTCTCGGTTATCATATACTTGTCCGTCATTCACCTTTCTATTAGGCATTCGTACCCTGATTCTTCTATCTTCGATTTCATATTTCTTGAAATTCTCGGGTACTTCAAACAAAGATTCTTCTTTTTCTGACATGGTGTCTTTCTTCTTTCTTTTCTTGCCTTCACTCTTGTTAGTCACTTGAGTGGCTATTCTCACATCATTCATAACTTCTTCCTGTTTCTGAGGGTGAGCTTCTACGTCGTAAAAATATTCTTCCTCTGATGCAAAGGGTGGGTCCATGATAATTGATTCTAATCGAAATCGCTTGCATCCTCAAATGCATCAGTGTTAGGTTCACACTCTTCTAAAATTGCATCGCACATGATTGGCTCTATCGTGAAAATTGAAATGTCATAGCCATCCTCGTCACAATGGGGTGTCCATTGTTCTTCATTGATGGCTACATCCATGGTTGCTAGGATTTCTGCCCAACCATGGGGTTTAAACTCTTCGTCTGGGAATACTATAGGTGCATAGGCTGGATCTTGAAGGGTTCGTGGATTTTTATCTGCACCTAAGGTCCTTGCTTCTAGCCTTTCTTCCTCTTGTTTTGCTACCTTACACATCCATAAATGAGTATCCTCATGCAACCAAGAGGGTTCTGACTCTAATGAGTGCACGGATTCTGTTTCTACTTGTGTCTTATGGATGGTATTCCATTGTATTGGGGGTACGTCTCTATGTGAATACTCTTTAAGATTGACTTTGGTAGTCACTCCTAAATGTTGCAAGTACAAAGAATTAGTTCCCCAATCTTGTACAATTTGCAACTGACGCATGAATGGTCGTCCCAATATCATCTCATAAGCATGATTTTTTGCAAAGTCATACATGGCGAAAGTTTGCTCAAATTCTACACCACAAGTGGTGAGAGATATGCCTTCTAGTAAGCCTAATGGTTTTTCTATGTGTCCGTCAGCCATTTGTAGCTTCATCCTGGTGGGTCTTAATGCTGGCTTACCCCAACGTTTCCATAAAGCGATGGTAGCGATGGCTACTCCGGCTCCTGAATCTAAGATGGCTTTCGTGGTGTAGCTCTGATGGGTTATTGGAAGATAAGTGTTACCTTCCTCTCCTTCGCTTACATCTCCAATCTTTTCTACGGGTATCTCTGGTACCTTATTTTGTTATCCTATTTGTGAGGGAGTAGTAGCAAGCTCGAGGAATTGATTTGCTACATGTTTCCACAATTCTGGTTTTACCTTTAACAACTCCTCTAGAGTGAGATTACACTGTACTTTGGTATTCTTGATCACTTCCGTGTTTCTAGCGATTACTGATTCTTCATTCCTCACTATTATCGTGGGTGCTCTCATATTAATAGACTTTGCTTCCCAAGGTCCTGTGAACTGAGGTAATTCTTGTAAAGAATTAGATTCAAATCTTGTGTTTTCACTCAGTTGTTCTTCCTCTACACCATCGTAAATAGAGGGAATGTCTTGGGGAAATTGTTCCTGCAAGTCGTCTATTTCTTGAATAGGAGGCTGAGGTCCTTGTTCTTTTCTCCACTTCTCTTCTTGGATTTCTCTCAAAAATTCATGTGAGTACCTATGTATGGAAGACAAATTGTCTTGACTTTCTGTATTGGGTACTTGAGACAGAGATGGTGCATTCCTTTCCTGTGTCTCTAGGACAATGGGGTTCCTATGCTGATCCTTTTTCTCTTTGCTCTCTATCAAGTATTCTAGCCTCTCCATTAGTCCTTGAAAGTGTAGTTCCGGTTTTGCCATGTTATTCCAATTAAGATATCTAGAGGCTTCGAACAAAACTTGTGCTAATTCTACCATCTTCATGCAAAGTTTAGCTCTCTCAATTTCTAGATCAGCTCGAGGGTAGTTTTTACTTATTTCAGCTTCCTAAGGTCCCTCTTTTAATCTAGCCTGATATGCACGAAACATCATGTCTAGATTTTCTGGTATGGGTTCCGCTAAAACTGATCCTGACTTCTGAGCTGGGTTCTCTTGATTTAATTCCTGAGAAGTCAATTCTAGGATTTTGGCTCTAGATTCCTTCAAACTTCCTTCCAACTCAGTTATCTTTTTACTCCACTTTCTCTTAATTCTTTCTCTAGAATCTTTCCAAGATTTCATCTTTTTGCTACCAGATTCTGCAACTTCACTACTTCCGGCTACTTTCTCCTGATTAAGCTGTTGGTTCTGTAAGAGCGCCTGGGCTCTTGTTATAGCTTGGATAGGCACGTATGTAGGGTTGGATCCATCTGTGTTACTTACAATACCTATCACGTTGATCGGTGTCACATTCGAAGCATTAACAATGTTCTTAGGACAATCTTTGATTATGTGCTCTTTACCACAATCGGCACAAAAGCCTTGGATGTTATAGTATTGTGATTGTCCTGCTATCGGAGGATGTGGACAATCCTTTATGAAATGGTCTCCTTGGCACCTAAAGCATGGTCCTCTAGGGTCCTGTGGTCTTTGTTGTCTCAATTGGGGCCGTGGATTTGGGTTTGTGTACATCACATTAGCATAGTCTGGCTCCCAACTAGGTTCCACTGGTGGACTATCATAATGATATGTCTCCACATGTTCTGGTGACTCCGTGTAATAAGCGGGTGGACTATCTACATGCGTAGAGTCAAAACTGTTTGAGTTTGGGTCACTCTCTGTGATCAACGGTGAAGAAGGCACTAAGGCCCTACTTAGGTTCTCTTCTGCAGCAGCGTATTTGACTGAGATGACATTCGCTGGTGGGGGTGGCTGCTGAGCTAAGACAGGTTGAGGTCTCTGTTGAGCCTGGTAGGGGTAGTTCTGAGGAGGCCTATAGTAATAAGGCTGAGCATTGTATTGGCCTTGATACCTACCTGGCTGTGCGTATGCTTGCGGGTAGTTCTGTCTCACTGTCTGTTTGTTGTATGGGCAGTCCTGAGCCATATGATTTGTGTATCTTCTCTCAATTGTACAGTATTGGCCACTAGGGTTGACTTGTGTTTGTGGTGCATTGGGACACACATTCACCATATGATCACCACCACAGGTGTAACAACGCTTGTTCAGTAGTACCCTAGGTTTACTAGAAACTCCTAGTTTCTGGACCACTTTTTCTGCTAGGTCTTCTATTGAGCTAGACAATTTTGTGGATGCTAGAGATGAACAGTCTGAGTCCTTATAGACCTTTGAGAGTTCCAACTCATCTCCTAAGTTGTCCTCAATGTCTATACAAATTCTTACACATTGCTCTAGCATTCTGGGTTCTTTTAGGTACACATAGGAGCGTAGTTTAGCGCTCAACAAGCCATCTAGGAACAATGACACTTGCTTGGCCTGTGAAGGTAGCTCTTGCATTGGAAATCGTTCAACATATTGTCTAAACCTACGTCCTACGAGTCTAACTGTTTCTTGAGGAGTCTGTTTGAAGCTATGAATCAACGAAGACGTGTCATGTCTAATCCCACTTTTAGAGAATTCAGTGATGAATGACTCTAAAAAGTGATGGATGTCTCTAAATTGCCTCTGTTGCAATGGTTGGAACCAAGTTAAAGCGGTATTCTTCAACGTTAGTCCGAATGCGTTGTATTGCGTGAACATGTCTTCGACTTGTTCTGCTCTTAGTACTTGCTTGAATTCTGCGACATGGTCAAAGGGATCTCCTGTCCCATCAAAATAATTTTTCATTGATTTTACCAATTGAGTGGGTCTCAATATTCTTGCGTGTTCACGTGGTCTAGGTAGATGAAAATCATCTCTACCACCTGGTATTCCATGATCTCTTTGTCTATCCGCTCTATTAGTGTCCGTGGTTGTTCTATCTCTTCCTATGGGATGAGTGAAGCTTACTTCGGGTCTTTCTTTATTCTTTTCTCTTTGCATGCCATGGGCTGAGGATGTTCCTGCCCCTTGTTGGTTTGCGTTTACGTTTGTTCGTGATGGAGGGAATACCAATTTACCTCTCCATGTGTATGTGTTTTTAGCGTGGTCAGGCACCACAAAGACTCTTTCTGAAGTCTCATCCAGGTATACAAACTTTCCAGGTGTATCCGGGTCCTTGAACTCGTATATCGTGATGATACCTACCTCACTAAGTAGTTTTGTCTTGTATCTCCAAAAGGCTTCATCTATTTCTTTATTTACAAACAACTCTATGCTTCTGTTGTCCTGAGGGATCCATTCTGGGATTAGTACTCGTGTCAGTACAGATTTCCCTCTAGGTTTTCTAGGCTCTTCTAATGGTTCTTTTCCTTGAGATTTGGTTTCTGTCTCTATCTGAATTATGCCAAACTCGTTGGTATTGTTTGGCTGCGTACTTAAGATGTACATTGTTCCTTCTTTGTCTATGTACGCGTCTCTCTCAAATTTCACCACTAGATGTTCCAATCCAATGGGTTGATCGGGGTTGTGCATTTGCACCACTTGCCTTCGCAAACCATCCTCATAGATGCGAGCACCTAATCGGTTGGTTCGGAGAAACTCTAGTTGCGTTCTATAGGGTCCTTCTGGTTTTTCTAAATAGGCTACATTTGACCCTTCTTCTGGTCTTTCTGCACTAAATGCCATTTCTGATTCGCTAGTATCTGAGCTCTCGTAGGGATAACTAGTGTTCAATTGTTGAGCCCACGATCGTGCAGTAGTTCTTACACTTGCCTCTGATGATCTAAGGGTTCGTCGGTCTGACTTGCCTATATGTTTGCCCGATCTAAGGTTCATTAATTTTCTTCCTTGCACACTTAGTACACGCTCAGATCGTCAATGATTCTTTGTTATTACTTTCTTGATTCTTTTTAAATTTCTTTAGATTCTTGTCTTACTGTATGCGTCAAGAATTCGACTTTCCGTGGTACTTTGAGTTCTCGTTCTGTCAGACTTATGTTCTTTCCTTTAGGTTTTCGTGTCACACACCTTTACTTTGGTCTTGAACTTGATAAATTTAATTCTCTTGAACTTGAGGCGTTCTTATCGTCTTTAATCCACAATACTACCGTTTATCCTAAGCTAAGAATTGACTGAAGGGGTTGAGTAATCTTCCAACCTCGAGTCAGCTCTTCT
This sequence comes from Ceratopteris richardii, assembly GCA_020310875.1. Lineage (NCBI taxonomy): Eukaryota > Viridiplantae > Streptophyta > Polypodiopsida > Polypodiales > Pteridaceae > Ceratopteris > Ceratopteris richardii. The sequence goes on from CM035427.1 coordinate 16,473,685, forward strand.
GGTTGCTCTGATGCCCAAGAAGCCGTGCTTCCCAAGCTTTATGCCCTTCACTGTCTTGCCTTGGTTGCCTTTGATTGCCCTTGCTAGACCTGGAAAAATTCAATATTAGACCAATTCACAGTTGGATGATCAAGCACTTGAGTATATACACCTTTTAAGTCATGTAGTACTCGTCAAGAGCTTTCTAATGAGCTATTAAGCTCAAAAAACGGACTTCGGATGAAAAAGTTATGACCGTTCAGGCCTTGGGGGGTAAAAACTGACAAACAAGTTTTTCTCCAAATATGAGCTAAGGGGTCTCCTATGAGTCTAATCACCCAAAAATTTCCCAAAAATAGCCCCAAAATTGGCCAAAAAATGGAACCCTAAAATTTGCGATGGGGGTGCACAATCGCGATGGCGTGAGACAATCGCGATGGTCTGGGACCGTCGCGATGGCGTGAAGGTGAGCAATCATGATGGTCTGAAGTGCACGGTCGTGATGGTCCAAAAGTGAGCAATCGCGATGGCTCGATCAGGCGGACAATCGCGATGGCGTCAGTCAACGGTCAACGTGAACAATCGTGATGGTCCAAAAGTGAACCGTCATGATGGCCACAGATGCGATGGCTTGAGCCAATCGCGATGGTCAGGGTGCGATGGCGTGAGCCAATCGCGATGGTCCAAAATTCGAGTTGTCGCGATGGTCTGAGGGTATCGTCGCGATGGTCCAACTTGCCACGTGGCACCGTCGGCGCGATGGCGTGAGCCTATCGCGATGGCGTGGGGTCAACCGAACAGTCGTGATGGTCCGCGAACCGTCGCGATGGTTCAAGTGAACCGTCGCGATGGCGTGAGACCGTTGCGATGGTCCGGCCGAGCCGTCGCGATGGCGTGAGCCAATCGCGATGGTGTGACACAATCGCGATGGTCTGAGACCGTCGCGATGGTCCAACAAAATGTGATTTTTGCAGATGCGTCTGTGGATTCGTGTGTGCGCTTGTGTCGCCTATCCCGTGGTGTGGTCGCTTACCAAAAATTCCGCACTTGGCAGACCATCGCGATGGTCTGACACAGTCGGAAATCTCTGACAGAAACTGAAAATTTTACCTTTTCCAAGCTTTCCTGATGCTCTGGAGCACTGTACCTGCAAGAAAACTCAAGAAGACAAAAGCACATGCAAGCACAAAAGCTCTCTCTCACTCTCTCGCATGCACAAATGAGGGGAAATGAGGAGAATGGGTAGATATGGTGAATTTTCTGATTTTTTTGGAGATGAAGATGATGATGCGGTGATGAAGATGGAGTGTGGGGGAGGTGAAAAACACTAAAAACTAAGTGAAAACAACAACAAAAACTGAAATTTTACCTTCCAACGCCACTTCTTGCTATACTCTTACCATCACACATTCGTCCTAGACTCGATCCCCGGCAACGGCGCCAAATTTGGTGTTGCTCTAGCACAATGGTGAGAACCACGTTAAGAAGCTCCACCTCCTTAATGTCAATCCGCGGAAGAGATAGGAGTGATATGAAGATCGTGAACGTGAGATGAAGTGAGAGTGAAGGTGAGAAGCATAGAAATGCACACACTCATACACACACACTACGAAGAGACAAGCAAGACACAATGGAAGGTGAGAAATTATCTCTATTGCTCAAGAACACTATTACAAGCTCAAAATCATTCTAAGCTCACACTATCCAACCTCAAAAATGAGCTCTCTAGCTCTTTTTATAGTTTCTAGACTAGTTTTGACCGGTTTCACATCTAGTGACCGGCATAGTTAAAAATTAGTTAGATGCTATTTGGAAGGGTAAACGGTGTCTAAAAATAACAAAAATTGATACGCTTGTTCTACCTAAGATCCTCAAGCTCGAGGACTCCTCGGCTTGCACAAAATGGAGCTATGGATTACAAAATGGGGTTTTCTATGTGACATATGTTACAATAGTGATAAAAATCACTGTTGGAGGTTTTTGGAAAGTATTTGAAAAGATAATTCTTTGAAAAAAGATTCGACTGGCTCCCTGCTCCGTCGTTACATGCTTCCGCGTCTTCTATGCCTCTGGCTGCTTCCAACACCAACCCTCTCAAAATAGAGGAAATTATCTTTTATACATTTTCAAGTGTCCCTTTTCACACTTGAATTTTTGTCCTTTTCCCTTCTAAACTAAAAATATGCTATCAAAGTGCTTCCAAAAATTCTAGAAAAAATACATATGATTCTAATTTACATGAGGAAGACTCTTCCTCATTTTTACATCATTTGTATAAATATTTCTACAAGTTTTTGACATTTTCCAAATAATTGTCCTTCAAAAAATGCTTCTTCTAACAATAGCATCCTAATTAGAGAAGCCATTTGGTAGCTTAAGGATCTTAAGCCCCTAGATACCATGGCTTGACTAGTGCTAGGACTGTTGATGTGGTTGAGTAGTGGCTCAGCAAGTGGAAGCAGTACTTTTGCTTGTGCCATATTGTGGACGATAGGCATTGGATTCAACAAGCCATGTATAACCTTATTGATGTCACCCATAGGTGGTGGCATAAGATTGAACAAGATAAGAAAGAGCTCAAGACTTCAGATGAGTTGAAGATCTTGTTCTATAATAATTTTGTACCGCCTGATGAGAGGTCTAGAGCACTAGACACTTGGTTCATATTAATCAGACGAATCACACAGTTCAGGAGTACACAGATAAGTACAAAGAGGTGCTTGTTAAAGTGCCTAATACTATCCTAGAGTTTCTCCATGTACACAAGTTCATCTTGGGATTGAGAGAAACTATTATACAATTTGTGAGGAAGGAGAGATGTCACTCCTTGGCATAGGCCATGGAGATGGCTTTAGTCCATGAGGATGGTCATAGAGGCACATGCTTCTAGGGTTAGAGGTCCTCATGGCCTAGTGTCAATCAATCCTTCCTCACACCTGCTCCTAGTTCGATCAGTGCACAACCTTCTAGAGAGGCTAAGCAGGTGCATATGATCAATATAGTCACAAGAGGTAAGAGAAAAGTGTCTCCTCTTGCTGAGAGGGCTTATAATAAGTTGATACTTACCCCTCAACAAAACGAGAAGGCAATGAAAGAAGGATTATGCTATGGGTGTTTAGGTCACTGCCTGTTCAAGGACTGGCCTAAGAAAAAGAAAATAGTAGCCACCATAGTCATAAGTCCTACTCAGGCTGGGAGTGATGATAATGAGGACTTTGGAGATTCCCCATCACCACTATCATTTCCCATAGTGGCCATGATAGGCACGAAAAAAGTCTTGACTATGCTAGACATTGTGCTTTCACCAATGGCATAGAAAGGATATCAGTTTCCTAATATCAAACTCATTTTCATGAGAGGAATCGTGGCAAGACAGCTTGTCAAGGTACTCTTTGACACTCGATCAATAGATAATGGCATTAGTTCTCGACTAGTCAAGCGATTACATTAGAGACTGTGCCTTCAAACTATACTGTTGAGAAAACGGGAGCAACGGACCCTAACCGCCTCACATGGAAGTGAGGAGCTTCTCCAAGTTGGGGCAAAGAATGAGAGGAGAGGTTCACCCACACTCATGGAGCAATGGCAACAATGGCCAACGTCACAAGGAGCAAAGGGGAACATCCTCCCAACCATGCACACACACATGCAAATCCATACACCAAGACCAACACCATTGCACACAAGGATTTGGATGAAACCAAATGACACCTTCTTCCATTACCAAAATGGAGGCCAAGGCCATGGCCAAGGGACCTCCCTTTTACAAATTGAACTCCTCCTTATATAAGAAAAGAGAAGGAATCCGTTGGATGTAAGTGGCCAAAGGCTTCATTAACTAGAAATATTCTAAAAATGATAGGTAGTTGGGAAAATCAAAAAGAGAATCTTCCTAGAGAGAGAGCTCTTTCCGCGTATCCAAAAGAGAGCTCTTATTTCTAAAAAAGGCAAGAACTCAAGAGTAGCATTTTACAAAAAAAAGAAGGATAAGGTTGAGTTTTTATGGGTTTTCTCACAAAAATAGGTAAGAGGTAGTTCCTATGAAGGAACTTGTATACAAGTTGGAAAAATGGGAAATTTGGGAGAGTGCCACACCAAGCCTTGAGCCTTCAAGTAACCTTAGTTCCGAGGATGGCCTCCAAGTACACCATAGCCTTCTTAGCTTCACAAAAATTAAGTACTCCTTTAATGGTCTTCAAGCCTTCTCACTGCATCATAGCTCTACAACACTTTCACTGCATCATAGCTCTGGAACACACTCCCCCTCCTAGGCTTTGTCGTCCTCGACAAAGCTGAGAAAAAAGGACCATACATAGCTGATCGAGGTAATGTTGAGTCTTCGATGTCTTCAAATCTGGAAGTCTTCAAGTTTGCAAGATTCAAGTCTTCAAGTCTTCAGTGCAGAGCAACAGAATCCCCTTCTATGCAGCCCTTTGTAAGACTGAAAAAACATCCTTCTATGCAGCCCTTTGTAAGACTGAAAAAACCTACAGGAGCATCCAAACCTGAAATTAACACATACAAAAGCAAGTAGGCTGTTTTTGAAAAAATACGATGAAACATGTATTCCCACTTTAGTTTTCACTCCAAGGAGCATCAAGTCCTACAAGACTGTGCTCTACTAGTGATAGGTCCTCATGAAGATCTATCCTCCCACAGTGTGTCTAACAAACCTAGCATGTATGTTAGATTTTGGACATAATCCCATAAAGGGTGGTTGCAAAATTAACATACTTCGAAAATGAAGATCATGCCAAGTAATCCAAGAAAAATTTTACTTCAAGGAATCCATTAAAAATAATAGCATTTCACACCATAACCATGCCACAAACAATCATAATGTACTAGGATAGTTGTGTAGTTTCAGTGCATTAAGAGTGAGTACTCCCACTGCCATCAATCCACAAGCACTCCACCATATTGTTCCCATGTGGAGGTCTTGAATCCAAGAATCTTGTAAGCCTTGAGGTCTTCTACCTGTTACACATCACCATGTAACTGATTATCTTTAGAATAGAAATGTGTGACCAATCATGAGTAAATGGATGAATTCTTTTAGGCATCTGGACAATCAAACGAGGAGAGAAACCATGTCTGTGTAGCACATTAGAACCACATCACCTTCTCCAACTCAAACGTGAGGGAAGCACCTTCCAACTCACAAGTGAGGGAAGCAGACAACTGCATGCTCAACAAACAACTTCCAAACATAGGCTTATGAATGTATTTCAAAGAACGCAACAACCCTGTATGTCCAAGAGTTTATCCTATCACCCGTTGGAACATAAATTTAGTAAGTTGTAATAGTGATCATGTAAACTACCTTGCCATTTGGATCCTGCATATGAATATTGCATGCGTGTATTAAGGTTAGCAACACAGGCAAGTCCAAAACAACCCAAACCTTGAGCATATGAGCACCGTTGCTAAAACAGATTGGTCCTCATTCGATCATCCCCATGTGTAGACATAGTCACCCATTTTCTTACGGTTTAGGAGGGGAATTTTGACACCATCCCCGAGAGGAGCAAAAAACGTGGCTAGAAGCCTCCAAAAAACCATAATGTTGAGATTCTACCACGCTTAATTCAATAGCCAAGGTCATCCTTGGTTTGCAACCATAACTTTCCCTACATCCTTGATTTAGAAGTCATAAAAACAAACACGGATCACTCATTAGCACAGATTGAATGCAATAGTATGGAAACCTCAACCTCCTCCCACATACTAGGTATGTACACAAGCAAATACATCGGGAGAAAGTGTTAACCTAATGGTGCTTAGAGTCATTAGCCATTGTGCACTAGAGCATCATCACACAACAGGAGAACAGAAAACCATCAAAGATAAAAGAGCGTATGCCACTATAGATTTGATAATAGTACCTTGCAGTTGAAAATCACACACGAGGAAATGAGGGAGGAAGTAGTGTGGTATCACCTCCTTCCCCTACTTCATATCAATCGGATTGTGGTAGCTAATCAAAAAGATCTCGAGAGTCTTGTAGGCCTAGCAGACAAGAGAGAAGGGAATTGAAGTGTCACGCTTCATCTCATCGCCCAAACACCATTGATTGCACCCATGATTTCCAATAGTCACTTTTTCCACTTCCTGTTGTCCTGAACATGATGTAAGGCAGGCACAAGAAAAGCATTGCATAACAACCAGTTATTGATTTGCAACCTTATCGTTGATTTTCCCAAGATGGCATTAAGCACATAAAGCAGAATGAGTTAAGAAAATTGATGTCATTAGCCCCACTGCCGACTTATGAAAGCCCTTAATCAAAAGTCTACATTGTTGCATAGATGCGCTTCATTGTGATGTCATTTGATCATAAGGAAGAAGCACTATAGAAACATGTTGCACACAATAAAAAGATAGGGAGAGAGACGCCAGGCTCATCCTCCACCCCCATTCATAAAAAATTTCATGTTAGTATCATAGTTATAACTATTAGAGCATAACTTCTACAGATGTAGTGCAATTTCCGAGAAGAAGACAAACCATTTGTAGCTAGCTTCTGAACAACAACATGTTTACAATGTTACTGTTTGCTACCATTTTAGATAAAACACTTGTACAACACTACGTAGATACACATACATGCTTGAAAAAAAATGCAACAACAGAGAGTATGCTACTTCATGGGGCTAGACATCAATATACAAAATCCTCATTAGTTTTAAAATGTGACAATTTGATTACAGTTTGCAGAGATTCATAGCATCTCCTCTTTGAGGCATTATGTAGCAGCAGGCCATTGAAGGTTACCACTGTTCGCTTCTTAACATTGATGGATATGCATAATTTTGGCTCATAGAAAGTGCGAAGAGAGTGGACAAGTCCAATTCTCGAGTGACAGATTCTGTGAGGTGGTCTGATTTGGACCTACTTCTTAGAGCAAGTTACTAAAATGTGCCCTACTAAGAAGTGACCGATAGCTAGAAGGCACATAGGCGATTAAGCAAAGCATAGGAAATTGAACATAACAGGACCGTCTCCAAAAAATAACGTAGCCACAGCCTTTGGTTTTGTGTTGATGCAAAAACTAGGCATCAACCAACTTTGCATTAAGGGACCTTTTCCTCAGCCTGCTCTACGTGTTGTATACACAACCATTTTGCCATGATATCAAAGACATACAGCCATTGAGAAATGGGGAACAGGCCTTTGAAAGGCTGTCAAGGACTTCGAGGGCCATCCTACTTCATATACTAGAAAATATTGCAACAAATCTTTCCCAATGTCAGGCGGTTAGGGACCTGCTATGTCAAAGAGTAGAGTTTGAAGCGGGCATAACTTAGACCCATGGATGACACGAGCTGGAAGGGAAGCACGAAATTCCTACCTGCAGATCAAAGAATGACCGTAGGGGTGCTCAACAGTTATCTCAACAACAAAGGAGAGTATACCTCGCAAGGCGCCTATTCCCTTAGTTGACCAGGGGCAGCCCATGAACCTCCACAGGGGATCGATGGAGATGCCCAACTCAGAAGAGTAATCAGAAGCATGTATAGGAGCAATTCAACCCAACACTCAAACAATGAGAGTTTCCTTTGAGAGACCGAGATGCGGAGAATTTCCTATGTCGCATCGTGGCCATGCTCCAAGGGAACCACAGAGAGCAAGACTCAATCCATTTGCCAACGTGTGCAGAGGGGGAGCCATGGCTCAGCCTTCCCGCAATTGATCACATAGCGGAAAGGAGAAGCCTCTTTAGGGCTTGGTGTCGTAAACAAGAGAGGGGGGAACTCGAAAGGATTTAATGGAGTTGTGGACCTACCCCATTAATGAGGAGAGAGAAACTTACTCCCTTAATTGACCGCTCACTCATACTCGTACATGACCTCTTTCTATGCACATGCCAACTGTTAATGCGTGGGGCTCAAGAAATAAGGAATGTCAGATGCATGCAGACTCGCCTAACTATTGCATTTAACTTTTTTAAGAAAAAAGAAAAATTGACTCCCCAATTTAAGCATAAAACAGTAATAAAGTGTTTCTTTGCATTTCGATTTTTTTCGTGACCTGGACATATGCATTCGCTAGGTTTCATTTTTTCAAATGAAAGTGGCAAAACGGGAGGGAAAAGAAAGAAAGTCACTACCCATCCCATTATCCAAAAAAATCATTCACTTCAAGAAAATGACAAAGATGCAAGGTGATGCCAAAGTGAGTGTGTGGGAGTGTGTATATATGTGAGTGAGAGATAAGGGGTAGGGGGTGTTCTTGTGCAACAAACAAAAATAAAGAACTAAACTACTCAAAAAAAGCAAATGGGAGGTACCCTTGACCAACCGAAGGCCACACGTATTCATCCTCTTCCAAGTGGCAAGGTGCATCTCACGAAATATGGACACGCAAACTTGGAAAAACCAACGGCTAAAGGCCGATGTCCCCGGCAACGGTGCCAAATTGTTGAGAAAAGGGGAGCAACGGACCCTAACCACCTCACATGGAAGCGAGGAGCTTCTCCAAGTTGGGGCAAAGAATGAGAGGAGAGGCTCACCCACACTCATGGAGCAATGGCAACAATGGTCAACGTCACAAGGAGCAAAGGGGAACATCCTCCCAACCATACACACACACATGCAAATCCATACACCAAGACCAACGCCATTGCACACAAGGATTTGGATGAAACCAAATGACACCTTCTTCCATTACCAAAATGGAGACCAAGGCCATGGCCAAGGGACCTCCCTTTACAAATTGAACTCCTCCTTATATAAGAAAAGAGAAGGAATCCGTTGGATGCAAGTGGCCAAAGGCTTCATTAACTACAAATATTCTAAAAATGATAGGTAGTTGGGAAAATCAAAAAGAGAATCTTCCTAGAGAGAGAGCTCTTTCCACGTATCCAAAAGAGAGCTCTTATTTCTAAAAAAGGCAAGAACTCAAGAGTAGCATTTTACAAAAAAAAAGAAGGATAAGGTTGAGTTTTTATGGGTTTTCTCACAAAAATAGGTAAGAGGTAGTTCCTATGAAGGAACTTGTATACAAGTTGGAAAAGTGGGAAATTTGGGAGAGTGCCACACCAAGCCTTGAGCCTTCAAGTAACCTTAGTTCCGAGGATGGCCTCCAAGTACACCATAGCCTTCTTAGCTTCACAAAAATTAAGTACTCCTTTAATGGTCTTCAAGCCTTCTCACTGCATCATAGCTCTACAACACTTTCACTGCATCATAGCTCTGGAACACACATCTTTTCACATATGTTCTTGCATCAAGAAGAAGAGTTGGCCACCAAAAAACCAGAATATAAAATGAGTTTCGTAGTCCTTTCACTTGAAAAATGTCCTCCTGCTACTCCTGAATGTGCCATCTCTAACATTTCCATATACTTATCTTCAGGAACATATATTCTTAGATATCCATCGATTCCTTTCTTGTACAATTGGTCTCCTATCAATTGATACTCCTCAAAGATTGTCTATAAATTTCTAGAGTTTGCACTAACTTTTACTGGCTCTAATGGTTTATTTCTTCTTAACTCCTCGATTATGTGTGTACTCCAATCTGGATTTTTCTGAAACCAGTACAAAGTTGTAATTTCTAAATTTTGCAAAGATTGGCATTTAAGACAATTGGAAATATATTTCTCCACATCTTGAATCTTTGTAGGCCAATGTACATCAATTCTATTGAGATTTTTTAAAGTGACCACCATGGAAGCATGAGTACATGGATTCCAATAATGCGCTTTTCTTAGATATTCCTGCTGCTCATCTTCTGGAGTACAATATTCCAGTATACCAATATGATTTATATGATACAAGTGTCCAACAAGTCATACAAAGTTCCTACTTTGTAATACCAAATGTGTGTTGTTTTCACGTGTTCTACAAGGCCCCATGGTTAACAAAGGCACCAATGTCATTACCCAATCAGGAATACTTTCTATTTTGAACAGATATGCATCTGGTAATTCATCATCTAAAGGTGAGTTTGGCTCTCTGGTTTGTATCCTGGACAAATGATCTGCTCTTAAATGAGTTTTCCCTTGTCTTACCACTACGTGAAACTCAAATTCCATCAATAGTAGGAACCATCTAACTATCCTACCCGTGTGACATGGTTTGTTCACCAAGTAAAGTAAGGCTTGGTGATCCACAAAGAATTTAAACTTGTTGGCTAAAAGATAATGTTTGTACTTCTTTACACAAAATATCATTCCCAATCCTTCCCGTTCAATGGTTGTATAGTTTCTTTCAGCTAAATTCAATTGCCTACTAGCATAAGCAATTGGAAAGTCTAATTTTCTTCCTTCCATTGGTTGTGCCAAAACACATCCTAAAGAAAAATTTGAAGCATCAACATGAACATGAAAAATTTGATTCCACTGTGGGGTTTTTAGAATAGGTGCTGTCACCAAACAAGTTTTTAAAATCTCAAAGGCTTGGTCACATTCTGTGGTCCATTCAAATTTTGTAATTAATGCATACAAAGGTTTTGCAATATCTGCAAACTTGTGTACAAATTTTCTATAATATCCATAGTGTCCCATAAAAGTTTGAAGTTCTTTTACATTTGTCGGTTTTCATAGATCCAGTATGGCCTTAATTTTCCTCTCATCAGTTGAAATTCCATTTCTAGAAACTATGTGACCTAACATTCTCCCTTGCCTCACAAAGAACACACATTTCTCAGGATTTAAACATACTCTATAAGTTCTACATTTCTTGAATATATTCTCGAGATCTTTCAAATGATCTTGTCTTTTTAATGAGAAAGTGCAAAGACCATCAACATAAATTTCCATTATGTTTCTAAGCAATTCTTTGAATATATGGCACATCAACCTTTGAAAGGTTGCTAGAGCATTGGTTAAACCGAAAGGCATAACCCTAAATGCATATATTCTCCACTCTGTGGAAAAGGCAGTTTTATGTTGGTCTTCCAAAGCTATAGGCACCTGATTATATCCTGAAAAACCATCCAAAAAACTATAGACCTCCTTGTCTGCAACCCTTTCTAAGAGATGGTCTGTTATTGGTAATGGATAGCTATCTCTTATAGTTGCTGCATTAACTTTTTTCAAATTAATACATACCCTGAGTTTCCCATTCTTTTTAGGTACCACGTGTACTCAATTTCATAGATGAATTTGGCAGCCAATAATTTGTCAATCTCCTCCTTTATTTTAGCAAAGTATTTGTCATTAGATGTATAGTGTCTTTGTTTGCTAGGTTTTGCATTAGGATTAATAGGAATCTTATGTTCACAAATTTTAGGATCAATTCCTTTCAAATCCTTATAACTGTAAGAAAACACATCCCTGTAAGTTTTATACTTTGGGGAGGACAACTCCACTGTTTGTTATACTTTGGAGAGGAAAACTCCAAAGTATAACAAACAGTGGGTGTTCTTGTAATCGAAAGTATAATTCTGAAATCTTGTGTAATCCAATTAGAGAGCACAATCTAGTGCTCCCCTGACATTTTGGCAAGACTACCTTCATCAAGATTAAGCATCATGGAGATTATTCCTGAAGAAATGTTTTTTGCACGAAAAGTTATTCAACAAAAAGTCTAAGAGATATGAAAAAACCAACAAAGGATTCATCAACAGAATATTCAAGATGTAATCACAGAACTTCAAAGGCACATCTAAGAGCTGTAGATCATTGTAAATCAATCTTCTTCAAGTACCCCCATGATAACTAATCTGAAGAAAAGTCCAAAATTGACATGCCTGAGAAATTTGATGGGCCAAGATCAAAGTTTTGAGGATTTGTGCAACAAGTGAAGCTATTCATAAGGATGCAACCAGACAGGTACCCATATGATGCTTCTCAAGTAGGACTCATAGGAACTATATTATGTGGTCCTGCTCTTTTATGGTTTGCACCTATCCTTGAGAAGAATATGGATATTTTCCTTGATTTCAAGGCCTTTATTTGAGAGTTCACATCTTCGATTGGAGATACCAATTATTCACGTGTTGCCGAGACAAAGCTAAGGAAGCTACACCAAGGACGTAGGCCTGCATCTACATATGCATCAGAATTCAGACAAATCATTTGTGATCTCACATGACATGAGGATTATTTTATCAAACAATTTTGATGGGGCTTACGTGATGATGTCAAGGACCTCATGTTAACCATGCCCAAGGTAAATACTTTGAAATAATTCATGAATCAATCAATTGAGTGTGACAATACATTTTTTGAGAGAAAGCAAGAGAAGAAGATTTCTATCCATGATCGAGAATACAAGTTTACCTCAGTTCCTCAACAACATATGTTGGAAGAATCTCAACTAGAAGCCATGTAGTTGGATAACATTAGGGTCAGACAACTTGCACCAAAGGAAAGAAAACATAGAAAAGACAATGGATTATGCTTTTATTGTGGAGATCATGATCATATGGTATTCAAATGTCCTAAAAAGAAGAAGCAAGTTGGAATTAGGACTTCTACAATAACCATCCTACATCAAAAGGATCATCATCAAAATCAAAAGAGGAGTACTTCCCATCATGGGAATCATGGCCTTCATCATGTACCTAGGTATACTACGAACACTTTTTAGTTTCATTGTGGATATCTATTGGCAGCACCCAAGGAAGTTAGGGCGTGACAAGATAGGGGAGCCGATGCAAAGAGTTAGAGCAGAGGGATAGCCAAGTAGGACCAAATAAACATAGCAGTCAAAGAAAATCTGGCAACTAGGTCTATCCAAATTTTCATAAAATAAATCCTTTTCAATAGTGATTTTCATCACTACATGAACCTTGTAAATACCATTTTTGGTAGATTACACTTCATTTGGTTCAAGATAAGGATTCCTTGAGCTTGCAGACTATTAGAAGTATCTATGTATCAATTTTCATAATTTTTGGACTCTGTTTGAGCCTTCAAATAAGCCCTGGAACCTGATTTTTAACTAGGCCAGAGACTAGGTCTGGATAGGGCCAAAACCTAGTCAAAAACTATAAAAGAGCTAGAGAGCTCATTTTTGAGGTTAGCTTGTTGGAATTTTGAGCTATTGTAGGAGATTTCTTGAGTAATAGAAAGCACTCCATTGTTCCTCTCTTTTTTCTTACCTTGTGTGCACATGTGTGTGTGTGTGTGTATGTGTGTGCATGCTTGTGAGCTTCTCACTCACACACTTGTGCCTTCACTTGCTCATAGTCATCATACTAGTCCTCACATCTCCACGGATTGACATTTATGAGGTGGATCTCCTCACGTTGGTACTTGTCACTGTGCTAGAGTGATGCCAAATTTGGCACTATTGTCGGGGAGAGAGCTTCGAGGATGAGCATGTGAAGGTATGATGTAGATTTGTGATGTTGGATTAGCTAATTTCTTTAATTTTGCATATTTGTTTTTACTTACTTCATCACCATCATCACCATCATCATCCTCACCATCTCCCACCTCCATCTCCACCTTCGCAGAATTTTCAGTTTTTTTGGTCATATCACCTTCCCCACCTTATTCCCCTCATTTCACTTGTGAGAGAGAGCGAGAGAGAGCTTGTGTGCATTTTGTTTTGAACATTTTTTAGCATTTATTGTAGGATCTGGCCATATCATCATCTTGAGTAGCTCTAGTAGGTACAAAAAACGTCTGCAGAAGTCCGGTGGCATTGAGCTCTATCAATCACAATTGATAGAAAAATCAACTTTTTAGCAAAACTAAGTGTACAAACATAGTCTAGGGGACCTTGCACATCACATCCTCATAAACATTTCAAAAAATCTTGCATTTTCTCTGTCCGTCATGATTGACACCATCAATTGTGATTGACAGTGTTCATTGCAACGAACTACCTATCCATCACGATTGATAGACCCCGATGGACACCTCTGTCCATCGTGCTAGACGATATCCATCATGATGGATACCCACCCTTGTCCATTGTGATTGACAAAAATAGGACAATAGAAAGTGAGATTTGACATAAATCTAGTCCATCACAACATATAGAGGCTCGATTGACACAAGAAAGCACAAAAATCCAAAAAGTTCAGTCCCTCACGATTGACAACCCACAACAAACTACTTGCCCATCACGACTGACAGGTGTCCATCATGCCGGATGCCCTTGTCCATCGCAATTGATAGTGAAATCATGATTGAAACCCCATCTCCATGAAAAACCCATCCATCACGACTCATAGGCCCATGATTGACATGTCTTCACGAAAAAACCCAAAAATTTTTGTCCATCGTGATTGACACCATCAATCATGACCGACACCATCAATTGCATCCGAATCCTCCATCATGATTGACACCATCAATCACGATTGACACTGTCCATCAAGATTGATAGGCCATGATAGACAACTTAGTCTATCGTGATTGATAGGCCATGACGGGTAGCTTTGTCTATCGTGATTGATAGCCTTGTGGATCACGATTGACAGGCAAATTCAACCATTTTTTTAGGGTTGTTTAATTTTTAAGTTATGGCTAATTTTGATTATAAATTACAAGTGATTGGAGCATAGAGAGGCTTCCAAGTAAAATTTATGAGAAATCCTATTTGTTTGTTTGCGTGTTTGACCCTAGAACATTTAATTAGCATAAATTCTTCATATGAAATCCATTTTGAGTGATCGTTTCGAGTTGAAGTTTTGAGAAATCCGTTCAAGATATGGTATTTAAAGTTGATCTACCATAGGGGTGAGGAAATTGAAGGATCTCTAGATTATTCTTGCATAATGACAAGTGACAAATTGGTCTTTGAACTACATGAATGAAAATGGTCTATTACTTCAATTGAGTTTAAATCTTGATCTAACTTTGGAACTTTTACAGGTCCATTGAGAGCATCAAAGGGCATCTAGAGCAAGGGTGAGTTGCAGATTGAGAGTGTGTGTCTTCAGAAGTCAAGGGGGATCAAAAGGAGAAGGAACTTGAGGTTGGATCATTCTCAACCCCTCTATCAGTTCCTAACTTAGGCTAAGTATGAATAGAAGTATTGATTAATTAGGGTTACACGCGACTCAAGTACAAGAACCCTTATACTCAAGTGCAAACATAAATAGGTTACATTTCCAAAAAAAAACCCTAAGGTGAAAGGACATAACTCGAGCGATCAAACTTCAAGTGCATTAAAACTGAAGTATTCCTTGTGACAAAAACTTATTGGATAAGAAGTGACAACCTAATGAAAATAAAAAGAACAAGTGACTATTACAAAAGGACTCTACAATGAGGTTTTACTAGGAAAAAATTAGGATACCCACCAAGGCTTATGAACCATCAGTCATACCTAGGAATACAGAGGTAGTAAAGAACACTAAAGTGTAGTGAAATCTCACTTTAGAAGAGCTTAAGCCAAAATTGTGGAAACATCTAGCCAATCAAGTGCCTAAAGTGGCTAAACCTCATTCCCAAGTAGGATCACACAGAATAGTGTCAGAAATACCCTTCAATAAGACAAAAGACATGAGTGAAAGAGAAGAAGGAAATAGCTATCTCCCTATCACTCATCAGGGTTACACAACCAAGGCTCTTTTGGACTCAAGTGCAGGAGTTGCAATTGCTACCACTTCCCTATGGAAGCATTGGGGCAAACTAGCACTCAGGCCAATGAGAATGGGACTACAAATGGCCGATGGTCACATAGAGAGGCCTTTAGGATTGCTAGAAGGGATAACTCTCACTACTTGTGGTGTAGAGTTTGAACATGCTTTTGCTATATGTGATTTTAGCAAAAACCAAGCCTATGAGATGATTTTGGGAAGACCATTCATGAGATATTTGCAAGTAGTGCAAGATTGGGGAACCAATTCCCTGTATTTGCAACACTTAGGCGTTACAACCAAAGTCAATCTCAAGGATTACTCGCAGAGAGATGTACCTCATATTTAGTTGAATCCCATCCATAGTGCCACAAACGATACGGATTCAGTGCATTCCATAGGATCAGGATCCTCATAGATGCATGAAGACATAAACTTATGGATGTGTAAAGTTATAGTAGAAGAAGAGAAAAGAGAAAATGCAAGAGAGGTAGGTGCGAAGGAGACTCATAGTTCAATTTGGGACCTAACCTATGCACGTGTAGTATTTTCAGATGAAGAGTTTGAACCTCATGGTTGGGCTGAAATTTTAGCCACAATGGATGTAGCTATCAATGATGAAAAATGGATATTGCATTGTGATGAAGATGGTTATGACATTTCACTTTTCACAATTGAAGCACTCATGTGTGATTCGGTTATCAAAGAATGTGAGCCTAGAATGGAAGAAATTGATCAATCAAGTGACTCAGACCTAGAATCAATAATAATGGACCCTTTTTGGGCATCAAAAGAGGAATACCTATACAAAGTAGAAGCTCACCCTCAAAGACAAGAAAAGCTTGCAAACGATGTGTGGTTAGCTACACAAGTAACCACTAGGAGGGAAGGGAAGAAAAGAAAGAAGAGAGAATTCCCACTTGAAGAAGAAGAATCCTTATTTGAGGTGCTTGAAAACTTTAAGAAGTACAAGTTAGAGGACAGGAAAGTCATGATAAGAATGCCTAAACGAGAAGCATAGATAGGAGAGGCCTATGATAACAAAGAAACAACAAAGAAAGTTTTTGTGACCATAGAAGAAGGTGAAGAATGGTGTATGTACATAGGACATGACCTGTCTGAGGAAGAGGAACAAGAGTTGATAGCCTTGCTAAGAGAATATAGAGATTTGTTTGCATGGAGCTATACGGACCGAAAAGGTGTAGACCCGGACCTATGATCACATACAGAAGCCCTACACATATAATGACAGTTATGCGACCAAGATCAAAGAAGAGATAGAAGATCGATTTATCTATGAAATTGAGCACATGGAATGGATTTCTCCCATTGTAGTGGTGCCCAAAGAGTGGCAGGCAAGGAAGTATACAACTTCCTTGATGGATTATCTGGCTACAATCAAGTGGCCATCCAGAAGATCAGCATAAGACAACTTTTGCTACAGAGTGGGGCATATTTGCTTTTTGGGTAATGCCGTTTGATCTTACCAATGCACCAACTACCTTCCAATGGTTGGTGTGCCATGTGTTCAAAGAGTTCTTGAGGAAAAACTTTGACATCTATGGTGATGATCTATGTGCTCATTCCAACATTAGACAAACACATATACCTAAGCTGAGAGCTATCTTTGACAAATGTAGAGGGTATTAGGTCTGCCTGATCCCAAAAAAGTGTGTTTTCATGGTTAGCCAAGGCAAGATTCTAGGACACAGTGTCAAAGAATGACATATCCATGGATGAGGAGAAAGTTATAGCTATTGCAGAACTACCTAGGCCAAGGAATGTCAAGGATGTACAAGCTTTCATGGGGCATTGTGGCTATTATTGATGCTTCATTCACATGTATGCGATCATTGCAAAACCTCTGTACTCCTTGTTGACTAACTTTGAATGGATAGAAGAATGTGAAAACTCCTTTAACGAGCTTAAGCGACAATTGTGTTTAGCACCAATATTGACTACACCAGATTGAAACAAGCCATTCCATATCCATGTGGATGCATCCAATTACACTATTGGATGTGTACTAGCATGACAAGTATTGGTGAAGGTAATAGTGACATTTCGATTGCTTATGCTAGTAGACAATTGAATGGAGCTGAACAAAATTATACCACAACCGAAAGAGAAGGATTAGCCATGGTATATGCAGTTAAGAAGTTTAGACATTATTTGCTTGCAAATAAGTTTAAAATGTTTACAGACCATCAAGCATTACTGTATCTAGTGAGGAAACCATGCAATACTAACCGATTAGTAAGATGGTTCCTCTTACTAATGGAATATGACTTTGAAGTTGTTGTTAGGAAAGCTAGGACTCACCTTAGGGTGGAACACCTTTCTAGACTTACTTCAGGAGAGTCCCCTCAAGGAGATGAAATTGGCTAGACAAAAGAGCTTAGACCAAGAAGCATTATATTATACACTCATTGATGATAATCTCTACAAGAATGGAAAGGACATATACCTAAGACTATGTATCCACGAGAGTGAATATGTCAAGATCTTAGAGATTTCTCACCAAGGTGTGACAGGAGGACACTTTAGACCAAATAGGGTGATCAAAGCTATACTATTTGTAGGTCTTTGGTGGCCAACACTTCACATGGATGCACATACCTATGTGAAGAAATGTGATATTTGTTAGTGAACTCAATATCCGATATGCAAAGATGAGATGCCTTTGAAACCTATGATGGGTGGATGCACATTCTCTAAGTGGGGAATAGACTTTCTGTTCCTATTAATCCACCAACCAAGAGTTCATATGCTGAATATATTATTGTGGCCACAAACTATTTGAGCAAATGGGTATAACTAAAGGCCACAATGAAGAATGATGCTCAAACGATGGCTAAGTTCTTATTTGAGAACATATTCACCAAATGTGGTTTACCTATTCAGTTAGTAAGTGATAGAGGCACACACTTCTTGAATGAAGTCATTGTACACCTTCTCCAAGAAATCTTGGTAGTACATAAGAAGTCTACCCCCTATCATCCACAAGCTAACAGATAGGCCGAGAGCACAAACAAGATATTATGTAATGCATTGACAAAATTGGTGAATAATAAATGCTCTGATTGGGACAAACAACTACACCATGTTGTTTGGGCATATTGAGTGGCCTATAAAATGGTACTCCAAGACACATCCTTTCGGATGGTATTTGGCCAAAATTCTGTGCTATCATTAGACTTTTTGATCCCTACATTGAAAGTAGCACAAGAGCTTCAATGGACTGGCCATGAGCTCTCATCTAGAATCTTTGATCCTGAATGGATAAGTGAAACAGGATTGAGAGGGGGAACAAGAATTTATGTAGCTAAGAATTTATGCCCATGTGAAAGATAAAGGCTTGAAAGTGAGAGACTTAGTCTTGATATACACATTGAAACAACATGCATGGAAGTTGGAGAAGCGAGGCTATGGACCTATGATCCATCCACAAGTGGAGCAATCCAATTAGCCACTCTAGAAGGTGACATCCTACCTAGTTACATCAGAGAATGCATAGTCAAACTATATCAAGAACCCCCTTAGAGAGGAGATGCTAAAGGGACTCAATACTACAAAGAAATGTAAAGAAGAAGAAACTTGAGAAGAAGCACAAGTAGAAGCCTTGGAACACATTTGACCAATGAAATTGAAAAGACAGAATACAGATCAACCTAGGATAG
Source organism: Ceratopteris richardii (assembly GCA_020310875.1). Classification (NCBI taxonomy): domain Eukaryota; kingdom Viridiplantae; phylum Streptophyta; class Polypodiopsida; order Polypodiales; family Pteridaceae; genus Ceratopteris; species Ceratopteris richardii. Next base: position 16,492,832 of record CM035427.1, read on the forward strand.
ATGCTTATGAAGCTCGAAGCTATCACATGGCAATGTGCAAAGCATCAAGTGTATGTTCCCATAGAATAGTTGACCGACGAACTTTTGTGACCCTTGAGGTAGGACAAGGAAATAGTGCAAGGACTATAAGAGCTTTGATTGACTCAGGAGTAGCCACTAGAGCAGTTAGACTTTCTTACTGTCAAGAAGTGCAATTAATTGTCAATACTATAGAAGCATATCTCATAGGATTGGGAGGTGTGGAAACCACTTGCATGGGTGAGATGGAGCTTCCCATCTACATTCAGGATATTCTTATGAGAGTGAAGGTGCTAGTGTGTCAATACGAGGATCTCATAGAACCTCTTGTCTTGGGTCAAGACTGGATCTATGATCATGTGGTCAATCTGAACATAAGAAGTGGACTTCTTCAGGTCTGGGTGGATCAAGACCGCATCACAATTGAGCTAGAAAACCATGCACTCAAGGAACTAAGGAAGGCACCAAATCCTGGTTCTTCTAGGAGTACACATGAAGATAAAGATGTTGTTCTTGTCCAAAACTCTGTGATGGAGAAAGAGGATGTTCATAGCAAAGAAGTCAAGGATTTGATGGAACTCCCTTCTTTTCCGAAAGTGATCGAGTCGAAGCAAACCAAGGAGGCCAAGAAGTAGAAGAAGCAGACAGTCTATGCTCATAGTCAATGTAGAGCACAAAGCAAGGGGACACAAATTGTGAAGAAGATATGGATATGCAAGGGTGAACAATCCTCTACTAGGTTGATAGATCCCCAACTATGCACCAAACAAACTACTCGGGCAAGGACTACAAAGAAGCTGTACTCTAGTAATCTCCCAAAATGGACCATTTTTATTTGGGACCCAAAGCGGTCAATGAAGGCTGACCCCAATGCATGACAAATCTAGGTGCCCAGGACCTACTTATACACCCAAGTAGCTTCACATAAGCTCACAAGATTGAATAGCCACTCACAATCACTCACATCATACAATTCAGGGCACATATCTACACTCAACACATCCACACATGAAATCACACCTAGGACTATTTGGAAATGGGTACCCAAAAAGTCTCAAATCCAAGTAGTCATATATCAGAAACATGTAAAGTCCATCACCTCAAAAGATGTTATCACCCATTAAAATTTTGGAGAATAAAAACTTGTACCAAACCACCCAACCCAAGTTTGTAAACCCATTCAAACCAAAATAGATACATTCCAAGTACAATGCACATCCAGAGTATGCATCTAGGTACAAACCACTAACTTACTAACTAACATTAACAAGTCATAAGAAACATCTCACTCACTAATGCCCTAACCACATTGGTAGCATGTTGGTATTGTAGAGGGAACATGGTATTACCATGTTTCTGATGCAATACTCATATGAATTTCTTCTTTGAGCAGATAAGAATAACATGGATGAAGTACCAAGAACAAGCTCCCAAGCAGGCACTAGTCAGCAGGTTGTGGATATGGAGAGTTTACCTATCATGCATGAGACAATTGAAAGATTGGAGGAATTGCAAGCTATACAGATTATATCGATACAGGACCCCCCCCCCCCAGCGGCCATACCATGCTTGTAGGCAAAAGCTCTCATTGGTTTAGTGAAGTAGCAGGACCATTGGGTGAGGGCTCATCCTTGGGAGACAGAGCTAGAATTCAATGGAAAGGGGGGCAAGTACCATTTCTTTACATGGGAATTTGAAAAGTTATAGAACGCAAAAGCACTATGTCTAGTATGGCTGAAAGCAGGATTGGATGCATATTTTAGTGCTCAACTACCCAAACCTGACTTTATGCAGTGCTATTATCTTATCAACACCCTGAATCCTAGTAAGCATCCCCAAGCATCAAGCATGTTTGTGCTCCCATCTCTTACAAGCGGAAATGAGCCGAAGAGGTTTAAGTTAACCAATAACTTAGTGCGGGAGGCCCTGGATATGAAAGGAATGCACATACCCACTGAGAAGGAATTTCTAATACCAGAAAACATGAAGAATCAAAACCTTACTAAACTCAAGGATATGGTAGCTATGATGCATAATATTGCAGTTCACCTAAGAACGTGCATGCAAAACTTTGCCTTCCTCACCCAAGACAGATTCACTATGCCACCCAAGAAGATATGGTTCAATACGTGTCTTGTAGAGACTCAAAACTTCACAATTAACCTGCCTCATTAGATTATTGACCAAATCCACCTGACACACAAACAGTGGTCACATAAGTTAGTCTTGTATGGATGTTGTGCATTGACTAGGATCATTTATAGGTGTTTGACTTATGATATTCCAACCCAGCGGGACTTAATGTGGAATAGAGTACAACAATTCAAGGGCTGAACACCCACATGACCCCCTTCCAAGAGGAGGTGAGGAGTAGTATAAGTACCATGTGCTCAACCACGAGGAGCAACATTGACCCCAGATGTCACTCCCCCACCTTGAAGGGTACGAACATTTACAGTATGCCTCTCGAGACACAACACTGAAGGCCCCAACTTGATATTCTCGCCAGTTCCCATAGACCTTGAATTCCCTAGTAGAGTACATTTGGAAGAGCTCATTAATGAGGATTTTGAGCAGATTCTAAAATAAGTGAATCTTGAGTCAACTGAGGAACAACTGATGGAACATTCTTAGGCACAAGCAACCAACTCTCAAGTACATGTTACTATAGTCGACGAGGATGAAGATGATAATGAGGATGAAGAATCTGAAGGAGACAATGCTGAACAGGAAGGAAGACATCTAGAAGAGGAATAAGAGGTGCCTGAACTTGCAGGTCCTCTGGCCTACACAACCCAGTTACAAAGGTTATATGACACAATCAAGGCGGTACAAGAGAGGCATATACTTTCATTCACATCAGGTCAAGCCTTGATCGAATAGATGCTTGTAAACAAAAGAGTGCATCCTCACTTCATTACACTGCAATTGTTAACAGAGTCACTAGGAGTTCAAGAGGCAGAGTGCAAAGAAGGCCTCATACAAGCAAAAACATACGGATACCCATATCCGAACCCGAAGCAACCATAAAACCAACAACCATTCCAACAAAAACCATCAATCGTATTGTTGAAACATTTGTACAAACATCAACCATTTCACCCCAGCAACCTCCATCTCCTCCATCACCCCCACCCCCACCACTGACCATTGAGGAAATCACTGTAGTAATCACGACCATTATCTGAACCCCACTTCCATCAACATCTTTTTCTTTTCGTGAACCAAAATCCCAGGACACCCTCTTTTCTTTGATTACCAACCCTTTGTATACTTACACATTTTGGTTTGTAGAACCCATCATTGGACACCCACTTATACCTAGCATAGAAGGACACCCAGGACTCACCGAAGGTAATCTAGGCATCCTCGCATACCCCCATTCACACATGCCTCTTCCCCGTGACCCTGAATTCCCATTTGCGTCCTCACTCTTTCCCTACACCTCAGTCGCAACCATAGCCCCACCCCATTATGTCTCGTTCATGGAAGATTTCATTCGCTCACATAGCACATAGATGTTAGGACAAACAAACAGTCACTCCCACTTCACTATACACACACACCACAATCACTTCACCTACCATACCCACTTACATGGTAGCTCCTACATGTACCACATTGTGAGATCCTATGGACATTTCACCACCCATCACAGCTCCCCCTCCCTCCAGGATTCCACCATCTCCCATTCCCCTACCACCAACTTCACCTGCACCCACCTCTTTGTTCGACACTGCATCCACCATTCCCATCCCCCTCCCATTCCCCCTACATTCCAACCCATCTCCCTTGCATCTCATACTGTATATAATACATTCAATACAATCATTCAATGTGTCTCAAAGCTACAATAGGATTATCAGAGACTAGAAGATAGAAGTGCTGCCTTCTAGGCAGAATCCCAAAAATTGCAAGCAAGAGTCACAATGCTGGAGGTGGCCAATGAAACCCTATAGGCGGAATACTCCACCTAACAACAAGCTCATGCCAAGTTAGAATCCAAGACAAAAAATGTGGATGCCCAAGCCCTTAAGGACTTGGAGAGAATGCTAAATGAGCAACATCTCACCAATGCCAAATTATGAACAAATCTAGGGCTTCTCAAGAAGCACATGTCTGTGGCATTGGAAGAGAACAAGTGACTTCAGAAACAAAACCAAGACAATCTTGAAGTAGCTATGGAAGGAACCCTAGGAGTAGAGATTAGCCCTACCAAGTCTCAAGCTGTTCCCTCAAAAGATATTCAAATATTACTAGAGGAACATGCCAACTTTTTGGAATCCTATGAAAAGCTAGAATCTGAATGTGTAGAACTTAGGAAGCAACTAACCATTGTACACACAACTCAACTAGAGTCTACCATCCCTCAATAGTCTACAGATGAACAAGAAGCCCTTAGGAAGTAGGTGACAGAACTATAAGAATGCCTATTACCATATGAGAGACCACTCTCTCCAATTGAAGAACCAGAACCCGAAATAGTGGTGGAGATCCTAGTGGAAGAAAGTTTTGAAGAACCATATGAGCAGATGCCAGTACCTAGCAGGCATGTCATAGCCGAGGGTAGAGACACCTTTGAGATAGAAGTCCCAAATCGGCTCAAGAGAGTAGAGCAAATAGGACAAACCCAGGACGATGGAGTTGTCATACAAATCCAATCACTCTCCAATCTGGAAGACATTGTTCTAAAATATTCTTGTTTTCAAAACCTATCCCATCAATGGCTAATTACCACATCAAAAATGCAATACATGCCTTACTTTGTATTGTTATCCAACTATAATGTAGAGATTAAAAGGCATACAGGGAAAGAGCCAACATTCACCACTCTGCTCGAGCCCAATGATCTACAAGAAGAGGCACAAGTATGCTTGATTTTCAACCTAATTGGCCTAAGTGCCTCTTAATGGACTACCTTGAAATTATGTGCACATGGGCAACCATGCGAATGTATATTAAATATAACCCATGTTATTTCCCCATTGTCTATCGTAGGTCCTGGCAAGCATTCGCCATCAAAGGTTGCAACAATAAAGCATGTTTAGATTGGGTCAACTATCTATATTTTGCTCCACCCAAAGCACCACCCACCATCGCCTACATGATCTTGACCATACGCCATTGGTCTGCTTGATTGAAGAATGTATCAGAGATCACTGCACAGATGTGTATGAAGGTTTTCGAGTTGATGATGGTAGTCTTCAAAATTTTTCATAAAATCAAAGCTGCATATATTTTAACCCCTAGGTTCGCTAAAGGGAACCGTGATCCCATATATAACATGAGCCAACCCCCCTCCATCAACATAATTTATGCATGGCATGCACACATAAAGTACTTACCCACTTGCTATAAGTAGACTTTTGCAGAGATGTTCTCTACCGGGTTCTGAGAATACCACCCCAAAAATTTCATTCCTAGATCGACACACTTGTTGCATCTCTTTGTGGTAGAACAAGCCATACATGTAGATGAGCTATGCTTGCCACATCTGGATGTTCCAGGTCTAGTTGATTGGGATCAAATGATGATAGACTTGGCAAGAGGACTATGCATACAAGAACATCATCTTGCCATTGATGTCATTGGATATTATATTAAACACTCCCTACAACAAGGGTGGTACTGTTTCCAGTTGATGATATCATTGATAACATCATCAACTAGTAACTACCCTTGAACCACCCTTGGAAAACCTATATAAGGAGGGGTTGGCCACATTCATTCTTAGTCTTGCCAATGCCAATCTTGGGAGCTCAAGGAGTCGTGATGGCCAAGTAAGTACTCTCCAAGTTCCAATTCCAATTCTTGTCTTGTTCCTTGTTCTAGTCTTGTCCTTGTATCTTGGACATCTCGTCTTTTCCTCTTGTAATCTTGTAGTATGAGATCTTCTTTAGTTACTTCTTGTATCTAGTTCATCTCCCTGAAGGGAATTCTTGTAATCGAAATATCTTGTTTCATACCTATGGTCTTGGGTTGTGGGATCTCTTGTACCATCTCTAGTCTAGTTTTCCATACCTAATGATCTCGGGTTATGGGACGTCTTGTATCAATTATGTATTCTTGCATTGTTCTCCCTACGTGGGTGTTCTTGTAAATCAAAACTATAATTCTGAAATCTTGTCTAGTCTAGTTAGAGAGCATAATCTAGTGGTCCCATCACACATTATGTGTGTCACAGATCAAGCTTTCTTGGCTAGTTAGAAGGGCAAAGGTAAACTGAGATTTTCTACTAGTAAGCTGAAATCTAGTGATTCAACACAATCAAAGAAGGAAGACAGACAAGAAGAAAATAGAAAAGTAGAAATTGTTTTACAAATACTGTAACGCAAACGATCATGTCATAAAGAGTTGTCCAAAATTGGCTACAAAAGAGGCAAAGAAGAAAGAGGGTGGAATGGTTGTTGTAGAGGCTTGTACACCAAAAATAGAGGTTGCTAATCTTGTGCAAAATGAAGAATAATGTTAGAGGAAGCATATTTTAAGGGAAATTATTTGTAATTTGACAATTTTTGTTATCCAAATGATGTAAAAATTGGGAAGATCTTCCTCATGTAAAGTAGGATCATATGTATTTTTCTTAGAATTTTTAGAAGCTCTTTGATAGCATATTTTAGAATAGAAGGCAAAGAGGATCAAATTTCAAGTGTGAAAAGGGACACTTGAAATAGTATAAAAGATAATTTCTTCTATTTTGAAGAGGTTGGTTGTATTATTTTCATGCTATCCAAGTAATGTGAAGAGCTTCTCTGCAAAAAATCGTGTTTCTACTTTTCATGATCATATTATTGATTTGTTGAGTCTTCTGATTGTGTGATCCATGGAATTTGTGAACTTTCCTTGTGTATTTCTGAGTGAAGTGTATGAAGATAGGTTAGTGTTAGTAGATTGAGCAAATATTGTAGAAGATCAAGGTTGGAAATGAAATTCCTCAGTTTTTACAGAATCGTGATTGTCTGCTTTGTATGATACATGTACTGTTTTGGAAATATGACTTCATATTTGTATTCTACTGGAAAAATGGCACACTTTAGGCACAAAGATCATTGAAAATGCTGTTGTAGAACTCAAGATAATCAAAACCCTAGGTTATTTCCTTTCTTCTTCACAAAGCTCTCAGAAAACAGCTATGTCAATTCTTATTCTTGGATTCCATTAACTAGAAGGGGCTATGGTCTTTGCATACTTCTCGGATTGAGAATTTAAAGATGTGTAGTTAATCTTTTGTGCTATAATGACTGGAGAGGACAACTCCAAAGGTTAACAACAAACATTTTTTGGCGCCGTTGCTGGGGAACAAAGCAAAAGCTTCATTGAAGTTTTGGACCTTGTTGGATCTTCCATTGTTGATGGTATTTGAACACTTTGGAAAGGTATTACTCTATAATCAAGTAAGAAAATTTGAGAAGGTAGGTTTTCTAAGCTTGTCTTTTGGGAAAAGAAAGCATGAATTAACCTTTTGAGACAAAGAAGTATGTAAATTTATGCAAATTGATAGTTGCTCATACTTTTTAAGAGTAAAGTGCAGGTATTGTAGCAAGAAATGATTTAATTTGCTGAAAGGAGAAGTGAAAGGTGATTATCTTTGCATATGTAGATTTCTTTGGACAAAGTACCAAGCAAATTTTGTTAATCTTGAAAAGATGACATAGTTGCAATGAGGAAAGTCATGAAAAGTATCTATGTGCAAATTGATTGTTCCATTTGCTTTTCCAAAGTGAATTTATTGTCTTGTGAAAAGATTGACTGATCACTTGAAAAGAAAAAGGTGTTGAGTTTATCCTGGCGTAAATTGATAATTGTACTTGATAACACATATTTTCTTGAAAAGCTCTATTTCCATTGTGAGATTGCAAGCATAGTGAGTAGAACCAATCATAAGTCAAAAGATCAGTGGATCTTGAAAAAAGAAAACCCTAAGTGAAGTGTTTTCCTTGATTTAGGGACAAAAATACTAAAAAAATTCATGAAATTTAATAAAAAATCAAACAAATTTATTTTTTGTAAAGAAAGTTTTGTATGAGGTGTGTGTTGAATAGTGGAAGAGAATAAGTTGAAAAAAAATCAAAAAATTAAAAAAATATTAAAGAAAAGAAAAAAATGGTTGTTTCTTTTTTCAGTTCTAATCTCTTGTGAATAGTTGAGTGGTGCATAATTGCAGGTGACAATTGACTTGGAGTTGTTGAAGAACATTGGAGAAGACCAGGTGAGAAGAAAAGTCAAAAAGTGCAAAAGCAGGGAAGTTCAGAAAACACACGATTCTCATCTCAGAATCACAATTTTTAGTAAGATAATGAAATTGATTCAGTTGCACTTTTGGGCATTAAGGTAAGTCATTTTAAGGTTTCATAAGTTGCACAATTGAAGGAAATCAAAATTTCAGTAAGAATTGAGCATCAAGTGATCAAATTTGAGAATTGGACACAAAATTGCAATTTTCATAAGTAGAATAAAGCATGGAAATTTTGTTTAAGGGGACAAGATTTTATAAATAAAACAACAAACTTGCACAAGAACAAGACTCATTAAAGTGGGAACTCAAATTTGTTAAAAGTCACTCACAATCACGATTGTATGAAGCCTATAAAAGCATGAACTCACTTCAAAATTAGTCATTGAGTGAGAGAATGAGTGAAGAGAGAAGTAGCAGAATCGCAATTTTCTGCAAACTCAGAGTTCTTGGGAGATTTTTGATCAAGCAGTAAGGTAACTTTTTCCACATTGATTTTCCATATATATTCAAGTTGAAAATGTTTGGTTAAGATAAGAAAAACAGAAAATCCTTGAAAATACAGAATCGCCACTTTCAATAGCTTTGGATTTTTTGCATTATAAGTTGTCATTTTCTTGTGGGTTCTTTATTGCATGTTAATTTTTTGGTAAGGCACTCCTAATGGTGTGATAAGAATTCAAAAAATCAAAATCCAAAAAGTTAGTAAGAATCTGCACAGAATCACGATTCTGTGAAAAAACTCAAAATCGCGATCCCCAGAATACGATTTCCATAAAAAAATCGTGTTTTATACGATTGTGAGCAATCAAAATTGTCTGGGGTTACAAAATCGTGAAAAAACACGATTCTCACTCAGAATCATGAAAAACACAATTCCCACACAGAATTATGAAAAACGCGATCTGACTCAGAATCGTGAAAAACACGATTCTCACTCAAGAATCGTGAAAAACACGATTCCCACTCAGAATCGTGAAAAACACGATTCTCACACAGAATCGTGAAAAAACACGATTGCCACTCAGAATCGTGAAAAACATGATTCTCACTTAGAATTGTGAAAAACACGATTCCCACACAGAATCATGAAAAAATACGATTCTCACTCAGAATCGTGAAAGACACGATTCTCACTCAGAATCGTGAAAAAACACGATTCTCACTCAGAATCGTGAAAAACACGATTCCCACACAAAATGTGAAAAAAAAACACAAATTATAGTTCACTAAAATAAAATCTTTACATTTTGCTCCAATCAATTACAAATGTCAACTTTTGAAGAAATCTAATATAACCAAGTGAATGATTTTGAGATCTGGTAATAAGCTGCCTATACCTCACAAGAGTTAAAAGGGAAAGAGATAGAGTTAGAAGAACTACAATGAAACACCAAAAACTAGTGACTTTAGAAATATCCTCAAGTACATGTATACAAATAGGTTTGGAGCCTATGTGTATCAAGATGGTATGCATAATTTTCTCATTAGGATGAGAAACTTAGAATTTCCCTTAAATTTAATGCCAGTGGCACAATTTAGGGATGGTAGATATGAGGATAGACAAGGATGTGTATACATATTTTCACAAGATCCTGAAAATTCTAATGACTTAGGACAATGTGCAGACAAGAGACCTTGGGAGCAAGACCTAAGGAAAAGAGACTTGCCAAGACAAAATGAAAATCATACTTCTACTGAACAACAAAAAGGGAGGAAATTACACACTTCTCCAAATCCTTTTTGAAAGGGAAGTAGAGGGAATACCTGATTTTCCCATCAGAAGGAGACAATAATGGAAAAACCATGGAAGAATTCTAAGGCCCTATCAAGTAACTAAATGCATGAAGAATCAATATGAAGGGTATTCAGATCCTCATGCTCATGCTGTAGAATTCAGACAATTGATTAGGGCAAAAGAAGTAGAGGATTACAAAGTACAATTTGAAGCATTTGGTCTAACCCTAACTGGACCTGCATTATCTTGGTTCATTCCATTGAGAAAGGAAATGTACCCAGATATGGAATCATTCCTTGAAGCCTTTATAGGAGAATTCTCCAAAACAAGAATCAAACATAGTACAACTACACTGATACATAGTTTTAAACAGCAAAAAGATGAAAATGTGAGAAAGACTGCGAGGAGATTCAAGCAATACATTGATAGATGTCCAAAAGAGGAGGTACCTTCAATGGCAAGACAAGTGTCTTTGTTCATAGAAGGATTGAGGAGTGCACAACTAAGAACCTTGGTGTATTATAGGAGATGTCCTGATCTAGGGGCCTGTGTGAAAGAGGCAATATATTTAGAGGATAATAAAGTACAATATTTATTAGCATTTGATCAACCAAGAACAAATGAAGACGGACTTCCACCAATGGAAGAATTAGCAAAAGCCATTGCTAAATCCCTAGAAGTTAACACCAAAACAAATTTGATTAACACTAGAATATCAACCAATAAGAAGTGCTATAATTGCCAAGAGAACCATTTGGTTCAACAATGTCCTTATCCACAAACCACAACATTTGCAAGTCAGGAAAACACTCAAATATTGTACCTTAGAAAGAAAATGGACAAACCATACTAGAGAGGAATGCTTCTACAACAAACAACCCATCAAAGAAAGACAAATGTAATACTAGTAAAATACACACCAGTAGAAGAGGAAAGCACAAGACCCAGATCATATTACAGGGAGGATTACCATTTGTGTGACGGATATCAGGAAGATTGGGAAGGATATGAACAGAGAGAACCAAAACTGAAAGCCTTAGACTTGGGAAATGGGAGAATTGAAATGGACACAACCACATTCATGTACATAACTAATAATTATATGTCCAATCAGAAATCCCAATTCAAAGGAGGCCAAAAGATAACTTGTTATAGATGTGGGGGGGAACATTTCATTAGAGACTGTCCACAACTTCCAACATTAAGAATAAAAGGAGCCTATTGTAAGGATTGTGGCAGGCAGCATTTGATAAGACATTGTCCAAGAAACCCTCAAAAACAACAAAACACATCTAGTAACATACCATTAAAAGTAGTTAACATAATGGAGCAAGAAGAATTAAGTGATCATGAATAGGTAACTGTAAATGCCGTAACAAGGGCTCAAGCTAAACAAAAAAGCATAAAAAATGAGACACACACACAGAACAACAAGAAAAATTTAGTTACAAAAGAAAATAAAAATAGACAAAAAGGGAGATGGGAAAAAAAGATGAGAACGGGTAAAAATCTAGAAGAGGAAACTGAAGGGAACTCAAACAATAGCCAACAACAAAATACACAGACACAAAATGAGGTAAAAATTAAAAAAGCTTGGAAACTCTTTATCTTTATCTTCAATTTTTTGTGGAATGTAACTTTCATCTTCAATTAATATGTCAATCTAGGAAGTATACTAAGACCACATCCCTTTCTAATACCAATGGGACCCAAGAAATTGCAAGAAAAAACCATATTATCTAAGTTATTCTTGAAGAGAAAGCTAAAAACTAGGGTTTGAGATATTTTGAGATAGAAGTATGTATTTTTTATGATTCTTGTGCCTAAAGCATGCTATTTTTGGTGTAGAATTCAAATAACAATTAAATTTCATTACTAGTATCATCACAATGAGACAATTGCCATTTTGACAAAAATGGTATTTTTCATAATCAATAAAATATTCCACAAATAATCTTTCAGTATTGTAAGAAACTTCCCTCCTCACAAGATTCATTCAGTATACACAGATCTTAGCAACAAAATCCATGCGAAACACAAGGAAAACATTCACATTCATCCATGAAAACCTTGAAAAAGAGAGGAAACACAAATTTCTGCTAAGAGCTCTCAAATTCTCATTCAAAATCAAGTACAAATGATGAGCCCCTCAGTACAAAATTTTGACCTTTATAGTTTTTCAAGTGTCCATGTTCACACTTGAAATTAGGTCATTTCAATTTCTAAACTAAAAATAATTAAGATTGAGAGCTCCAAAAAATCTATAAAAAATACATAGCATCTAATGAATCATGAGGAACTCTTCCTCATTTTTACATCATTCTAACTGTTGTATATACAAAAATTATCTACTTTACAAAAATCCTTTTGTCTTCAAAAAACACATTCTAACATTTCTTCTTCTCCTAGACTTTTTGGCATCTTTGACAAAAAGTTGATTTAATAGGATGCAGCTTCTATAGTGTTTCTTCTTTCTTTGATACACTTGAGCGAGGAGGTCGTGACTCTTTCTTTCAGTCAAATTCAAACTATTGACCATCTCGAACAAGGCTTTTCTCATCTGTACTGTTGCTTCTAGTCTATCAATGACATCCTTCTTTACATATTCAGTGTATGCTACTTCATATGTTGTGAGTCTTGATTTTGTAATCATTGAGAGTGTACCAAAAAATTTTGATTCCCTTTCAAAAAATCCATAGTCAAAAGCATCCTCAAAAATCTGTAAGTAATGACTACCCAAAAACACTATTCTACTGTAATAGGCCATAAGACATATCCTGTGAGATGTTTCACTTATGTCAAAAAGAAGAGCATCACTAGGTGAATTAAATCCTATGTATTTTAAGGTTCTGACATCTGTGTCTATAAATGTTTCTATACAAGTAATAATCATCCTCATTATTTTGGTTATGAATATACAAGCAAGATCATTTACATCTTTGTATGAGGCTATTACTGCGTCAGCTATGTCCACCATATAACTCTTACTTGGCCATGTTCCTTTCTTAGATCCTGCTATCTTAGGAAAATTTAAACATTTTGGTTGGAATTAAGCCTTCATTTCTTCTTTTCCAATAATCTAACCAGCCCCTTCTTCTTGCCGCAGGCCAATATGTTCAGTTTATCTTTTGTCGTAAAGGAGCTTCCTTCCCAATCTTCCTACACTCTTTATGAGCATCAAGCCATTTGTTTCTCCAAGCAGGATTTGACTTCTCAAATAATTCTTTGGTTACATTGATATCTTCTTCATACTCCAGGAATTGGTTTAGAGGTATCCCCACTCTTGTAGTTTGATAATTTTTTATGCTTTCTAAAATCATGCAAAATGGAATACCTAACCCATCAGAATCCCAATGGTGTTGATCTAGGTTCACACCATTCTCTAGTGCAAATTTTACTATTTGGTTTTCATATTCATCATGCATCTTTCTAATATATTCCATTCTGGCTTCTCTACTTGTTGAAAATCAAGTTTCAATCATGCAAAAAGGCTCAACCAAGAGTTTTGCAAGTGGACCAATAAAAAATGAGGATCCAAGTCGTGGAATAAAGTTAGAAGCTCCACCAAACTCAATCAAATTCAAATCCCATCAAATTAGCCATCAAAAAGTGCACCTAACTGATTGGTGGGTGGTTAGTTGTATTTTAGGAAAAGTAAAACTCTATATAAGCATCATCCCGCCTTTGTTTCTTGAGTTTTATGTATTCCATGAGTTTCCCACTTAGTTTAGTGAAGTCATAAACTCTAGCAAGCAGCCCCCTTGCTTGCTTACCTCATTTTCCCATGATTTTGCTCCTCTCTATCTAGAGGTGTAGTTAGGCTTTTCCAAATCTGATTGTACCAGATTGCAGAGCATTGTTTGCTCTCTCATTGTACTCATTTTCATTTATTTCAAGCTTCATTTGGTCTCTCATATTGTGCCCTAAGGTTTTTCAAAGTTTCAAGTTATTTGGCTGAGTGAGTTGTGAGAAATTGCCAACTTTGTGAAGGTATATCTCTGCACATAGGCATAGAGTATTGCAAACAGGTAGCGTGTTTTGCAGAGGGTGTTTCTTGGAATATCCATTTGGGATGATTTAGCGTGTTTGGTAGCTCGTATAATCTACTACAAGTTTACAAAATTTCAACTTAAGTCTCTATACTGACGCAGAGAAAAGTTCAGAACAGTGAGCATATATCACTACTTGTGGACCTAGTGGAGGGCAGCCATCTTCCATTTTCTGCATTGGGGTGTTAGAATCATCCCCCATCAATGGTATCAGAGCCATTTTTGGAGGCTTGGAGACACCAGTGGCATCATATTGAAGACTTGAACGGATCAAGACAACTCGTGGAAGCAGAAGGAGGACTCATCAAAGCAAGAGAACATCAAAAGTGGGCTACGTTGATCGAGATATCAACTAGTCAAAGGTTAGCAAGGGAAAAGCTATCAAAAGGTAATATCCACACCTTCTAAAGCACAAACACTTGAGGAGAAGCTAGAGGAGCATCTTAGATCTCAGTATGGCTGAGTATAATGCACAAATAGAGAAGTTATAGAAAGGCAATTATCAACCATGGAAACTTAGAGGTAGCAACTACCTTATGGGCAAAGGATTGTGGGGATTAATGAGCGGCATGGAGCCAATGCCTCATGTACATGATCCACCACTTCAAGGGCAGGTCAAGGCACTTAATGAATGGATAGAAAGGGATAGGAGAGTCATATTCATTCTATCCCAACACATAAGCAATAGCATGATAGGGCATATACAAGACTTGGACACATCCAAGAAGGTTTGGGAGACCTTGGAGAGGTTTTACTCTTCATCAACCAAGGCAAGGAAGATTCAGCTCAATAATGAGCTGAATAATCTTAGGAAATCACCAAGTACTAACATAAATGAGTACATTTTGAAGGTTAAGGAGCTTGCAGATGCCTTAGGCTCAATTGGGAGCCCAATCGAAGACGATGATCTTGTTGCACACACTCTCAATGGCTTGAGAGAGGATGAAAGGTGGAAAGCATTCACCACATCAGTTTATGTGAGGGATTCCCTACCAGAATTTGATCAATTAGTCACATTGATGGTGACCGAGGAGATGAACCAAGGAGGTTCACAATCAAAGGGCAGCCAAGCCCAAGTTTTCTATGCAGGTAGAGGCAAAGGAAAAAGAGGTGGACAAAACTCCCAAGGCAGAGGGAGAGGAAGGTCAAGCTCAAGATCAAGCAACCAAGAAGGCTCCAACCAAATCTATGGATCAAGAGGAAGAGGAAGGAGTAGATGAAGAGGAGGAAGATCACATGGAAGAGAAGCATTCAATGGAGAATGCTACAATCGTGGAAAACCGGGCCATTATGAAAGAGATTGTTGGTCCAAAGGAGGAGACAATCAAGGATACAAAAGGAACTAAGATAATTATTCTAATAGTTCATCAAATTCAAAAGATGAGAACTTGCTTATGATGTATGGTTCAAGTGAAAGAGTCAATTCAGATTTTACATGGTACATTGATAGTGGTTGTAGCAACCATATGAGTTGCAATAAAGATGTTTTATTTAATTTACATTCACCCATCACTCAAGGACATGTAGAGATAGGGGATGACATTGAGCATAAGATTACACATGTGGGAGATGTTGCATTGAATGGATCTCAAAGCTCCAAGGTGTTGAAGGATGTGTTGCATGTGCCAACCATCACAAAGAACTTGGTTTAGGTAGGCCAAATGGTTGAAAGAGGTTATGAGGTGAGGTTCAATGAGCAAGGATGTTTTGTTGAAGACCCCATGCAGGACTACAAGCTCATAGCAAAAGGAAAGAAGCAAGGAAGACTCTTCACCATGGAGGTAAAGCCATCAACCCCTCACACTGTCTACTTGTCAATTGGAAATAAACGGATTGCAAAAATCGACTTATGGCATAAAAGAATTGGGCACATAAACTTACAAATGATTAAGGACATGCAAAGGAAGGGCTTGGTGAGTGGTGTACCGTATCTTACATCTCAGAATATGCAATATTTGTGCCACACTTGTCAATTAGGAAAACAAAGCAAATTGCCACTCAAGAAAGGAGCACATGTGAGCAATGAAGTGTTGAATCTCATAAACACAGATGTATGGGGACCTACAAGGGAGCCATCCATTGGAGGTAATAGATATTTTGTCACATTTATAGATTATCATTCAAGGTTTGTTTGGATGTATTGCATGAAGGCAAAATCAGAGGTGTTTTACCACTTCAAGAGTTTCAAAAACCTAGTGGAGAAGGAAATAGGGAAGTATATAAAGACTCTCAGATCGGATGGAAGGGGAGAGTATTTTTCAAATGAATTTTCAGATTTTCTACATGATCATGGCATCAAAAGGCAATTCACTTATAGGTATACACATCAACAAAATGGGGTGGCAAAAAGGAAGAATAGATACATAGCAGAAGTGGCTAGATCTTTATTAAATGAAATGAATGCTCCTAACTCTTATTGGGCTGATGCAACAAATACAGCCGTATACATTATGAATAGGTGTCCAACCTCAGGAGTACATGGAGTTACACCTTATGAATCTTGGTGTGGTAAGAAACCCAACCTTTCACATCTCAAAGTATTTGGTTGTGTGTGTTCTGTTCACATACCTCAAGAATTGAGACACAAGTTAGACCCGAAGGCAGATAGGTGTATATTTCTTGGATATTCTTCAGAGAAAAAGGGTTTTAGATGCTATAACCCTTGCACCAAAGAGCTTAAGGTATCTAGGTATGTAATATTTGATGAGTTGCTACCTTGATATGGTAGCAAAGATGTGTTACAGGTTGACGATGCATATTACGCCGAGAAGAAGCTCAAAGGGCAACAACAAAGCATGGAGATAAGTGGTCCAACCACTTCAAGTACACCATCAGAGGAGAGTACTACATCATTGGCATGGAAGGACAAGGAATGAAGCTCATTCAAGTGAAGGAAGTAGCAAAGGGAGGGAAAAGGCAAATGACGAAGACCATCGATGGGTAGACATGGAATCTGCAAGTGATGAAGATTTGGAAAAATTAGAAACTCTAGGATTTAAAGCATCTAAACCAAGGAGGAGGAGATTCCTACCACCTAATGGTGAGGTAAGGTCATCCAATAGGGTTAAATACCTTGTTCAAAGGTTAACTTGTGATTCATTCATTGCAAGACACTATGCCTACATGAGTCAAGTTATAGCTTGTGAAGAACCTAACCTTTTTGAAGAAGCAAATAAGCATAGGGAATGGATTGAAGCCATGGAGGAGGAATTCAAAGCACTTGAAGAAAATGATACTTGGTTATTGGTGCCAAGAACAAAGGACATGAAAGTCATTGGCAACAAATGGGTGTACAAGGTAAAGAGGCATGCAGATGGGAGCATCTCTAAGTATAAAGCAAGGCTGGTTGCCAAAGGTTCTGCTCAAAACTATGAAATGATTTGATCGTTACAGGGGATGATGAAGCCAACAACAACGACATAAAGAGGAAGCTTGGATGTGAGTTTAAAATCTTAGATTTAGGGATTTTAAGGTACTTCTTTGGGATTGAAGTACTATATAAAGAGGAAGGTATATACTTGATGCAAAGGAAATACATTCTTGATCTTTTGAAGAAGTTTGGCTTGTGTGATTGCAAGCCCATTTCAAATCCATTAGAAGTAACTGTTAGACTAAGTGCTCATGAAGGTGAAGAAGTGAAGGATGTGACCATGTATAGATCAATAATTGGTTCTCTTTTGTATGCTACTATGACAAGACCTGATATTGCACATGTAGTTCGAGCGTTATCTCAACTTTTGCAAGCACCAAGAGTACCTCATCTTGTTTCAAGAAAAAGGGTACTTAGGTACCTCAAAGGATCAGTGAATGAAGTTCTATATTATCCATTTGATGATGGATTAAATGTACAAGCTTATTGTGATGATGATTGGGCAGGTTCCAAAGATGACAGGAGGAGCACTAGTGGATATGTTATCATGTTAGGGAAGAAGACCATCTCATGGATGTCAAAGAAACAACCAACCATGGCTCTTTCATCGACCAAAGCTGAGTATAGAGGCTTAGCACAAGTCTCATGTGAGCTTATGTGGCTCAAGAAGTTGTTTGTTGATCTTGATTTGCAGGCTAAGCAAATACCTATTTTTTGTGACAACATAAGTAGCATATGCTTGGCTCAAAATCCTATGTTCCATGCAAGGTTGAAGCATATAGAAGTGCATTACCACTTTATTCAAGAGAAGATCATGTCAAAAGATGTCAAGGTGTAGCATGTCAATACAAAGGAACAATATGAAGATATATTTACCAAAGCATTGGATGGAGTAAAGCTACAACACTTCCAAGGCATGCATTGGAATGAAGGACCTAGGCATTGAGACTTGAGGGGGAGTGTTGAAAATCAAGTCTCAATCATGCAAAAAGGCTCAACCACAAGTTTTGCAAGTGGACCAATAAAAAATGAGGACCCAAAGACGTGGAATAAAGTTAGAAGCTCCACCAAACTCAATCAAATTCAATTCTCATCAAATCAGCCACCAAAAAGTGCACCTACACTCATTGGTGGGTGGTTAGCTAGATTGTAGGAAAAGTAAAACTCTATATAAGCATCATCCCGCCTTTGTTTCTTGAGTTCCTCATGATTTTGCTCCTCTCTATCTAGAGGTGTAGTTAGGCTTTTCCAAATCTGATTGTACCAGATTGCAGAGCATTGTTTGCTCTCTCATGCTACTCATTTTCATTGATTTCAAGCTTCATTTGGTCTCTCATATTGTGCACTAAACTTTGCCAAAGTTTCAAGTTATTTGGCTAAGTGAATTGTGAGAAATTGCTAACTTTGTGAAGGTATATCTTTGCACATAAGCAGAGAGTGTTGCAAATAGGTAGCCTATTTTGCAGAGGGTGATTCTCCCATATGGAATATCCATTTGGTATTATTTAAAGCCTGTTGGGTAGAACATATAGTCTACTACAAGTCTGAAAATTGGTGTAGAGAAAAGCTCAGAACAGTGAGCATATATCACTACTTGTGGACCTCGTGGAGGGTAGCCATCTTCCATTTTTTTGATTGGGGTGTTAGAACCATCCCCCATCATACTTGTTAACAATTGTTGAACAAATTTTTCTAAATATTCTTCTATTGTTCGTTCCTCTTCAGTAGCCATAAAATGTTCCTCAAGTGGAGGAGACATCTTTGTTGCTTCCTTTCCCTTGAATTCCTCCTCTTCCTGTTTTTGTCATTGTTCTGCCAGCTCCTTTTCCTTTTGCACCTATTTTTCCACTTGATTCTTCCATTCTTTGATTTCTTTGAGTAATCCTAACTCACCTTGTTGTAACCCTTCATGGCACTTACTGCATGTGCATTAGCTTGCCTTTCCAGTTCCTTTGTATCCTTTAATTCCTCTTGTAGTTTCTCAACTTCCTTTCTTAACCTTTCAATCTCTTCACCATCTGATATAGTTGTTTGGGTTTGAATCATGCCTTGTCCTTCCTCCATCAGCAGCTTATTAATCTCCTCATTAGCTCTAGTCAAGATTTGGTATGAACTTTGCAAAATTTTGTACTATGATTCCATGCTCCTTAGATCTCCTTCAAGCTGACTAATACTTTCTACTTGCTTTGTACATTTTTACTCTAGGAATTTTATTATGTTCTTACTTTCTATGTCCTTAGTTCTTAATGCTAAATTTTTGCCCATGAGTTTCTCATTCTTTTCCTATATTTCCTTAATTTGCTTCTCCATTCTAGATTTTTCCTCTCTATGGATTCCATGATAGTTTGACATACATTCCTTATATCCTTAGGAATTCTTCCCAATCCTATGTTTACTTCCAGTTGCTTTAACTCAATCTACTTTTCCTCGTTTTGGTACGTGCCTTCTTCCTTTTCCTCTCATTTATCATCTTCTGTATGTTCTTCTTCTTGATCATCCTTGTCTTCTTGGGTATCAACTTTTGGCTATTCCTATTACACTTCCTCCTACTTTTTCTATTCTGCATCTTGATGTGTGATGATGCGTTCCTCTTTTTCTTGTTTCTCTTGGTCACCTTCTTCTTTATCTATGTTCATCTCCTCATATTCCTCCTCTTGATTTGTTATTTCTGTAAAACCTTGATTCTCATAATGTTGCTCTTCTTCCTTCTGCTCTTCTTTCCATAGATCCAACAAAACCTCTTCAATATTTTTTCTGAGTGCTCATTCTAAAGCAACCTCCTTTTCTTCAATCTTTTTTCTTCCTTTATCTTTAATACATTTTTGGCAATATTCTGTTTCAGAAGGGTTAATTATGCTAGTCATTCTTTAATTTAGCCCCCCCTGACTTCCTCCTGATTCTATTATCTCCACTTCTTCCACCTTTTCTTTTCCTTCATCTTTCTTTTTCTTTTCTTCAACATCTTCTAAAGAGGTCACATTCTCCATCTTTGAATTCTTTTGAGACTCAGCAGACCCCATTCCTTTTTCTAACATCTAAGACTAGGCTTCCACCTGTACCTGTTTAACTGGAGTTCCTGGCAATGATAGATTTAGACTTCTTAATAAAAATCCTTCTATATCTGAGTCTGACTCAGATGAGGCTTTCTCTTTTCCCTTGTCTACTATCTTTTCCATTCTTTCCTCTTGCACATCTGGCTTCTCCCTTAAGTCCATTCCTTCAGAAATGTTATGTACTTCCAGTATTGAGGTTTCCATAGATTTTCCCTTGTCTTTTCTTGTAGGTTTCTTCTTTTGAGATGTCTTCCTTTGTATCATCTTCCTGGCTACTATTGTTGTTCTAGTTTCTGGTGGTCCTTGAAGCTCTTTGAAATAAGCTAGTAGTTCTACTTCTTTTGTCACAAAAACTTCTTCCGTTTCTGTAGCCATCATCTATTCATGGAGGTCCTCATAGTGTTCTAGTTCCTCCTGCTTCCAATCAGTAGCTTTATGAGTGTAATCTTCTAGCATCTTCTAATATTGTGCCTCATATACTGCCCTTTTATTCCCTCCTTGTGTTAAGTAAGCATATAGCTTCTCTTTCCCTGTTTGAGGTGGGTGTGACTCTTTATCAGCCTACATTTTCTTTTGTTCTGCTTGAATTTCTTCTTTGGGCACTTCTTCTTGCTTTAATTCAAACTTCATGGGGTCCGTTTTCCTCTTCTTAATTGGTTGAGCTTCTTCTACTACAACCTCCTTCCTCTTGCTACCCACTTCTTTAACCCCATGGATTTTAAAGGACTGCCCATGTGAGCCATCATACTTCTAGATGTCGGAGCCTCTGGAGCTAATTGTAGATTTTCCTCCATTTCTAGTACAAGATAAATGGTTTTGGTCAAGAACTGATCTCCATTCATAAACTTCCTTGTTGACCAATGCTTTGCTGCTTCTTTCAGCTGCTCATGAATGTATGGAGTTACATCCATAACATCAAAAGGTCTAGTTTTATCTTTGTTGTTTAACATAATAAGGGTGATTGGTTTGTGAGGTATGGTATACCTAGGCATCCTTGGAAAGCATAAGTATTGTAAGAATAACCTTACAACCATTTCTGCATTTGCCTTCCCTTTGATATTAGTGAATTTTGAGTAACCTACATATGAAGCTTCATTTTTCTTCACAAAACTAACATCCAGCTTGGTTCCCATATTATACAATTTCAAAGCTTTTATTATATGTTCTGGCTTAATGGAGATCTACACTTCCTCTGCATCCTTATTATTTACTTTGCACTTGAAATAGGCCTCATTACCTTTTCCTAATTCCTGTAAACTTGACATCACTTCTGCTACTCTTTCAAAGTCAATGAAGAAGATTGGCTCATCTAGCATTGTGTGTAATCCTACTACTTTCCATTTTTTGCAGGTAGTTTTTGTCCTTTGAAAGTTAAAGAATTCCTAGCAAAGCATGGTGTATTTATACTGCCCCTTTTTAATTGTGAATATATGCTAACTGATATCTCCCAAGGCTCCTTTGAGTTATTTTGCTATCTTGGCACTCTCAAATAGTTCTTCATTAGCATTAGACTCTAGCTCATGAATTTCCTTTGTAGCTTCAATGTCCAGAAACCAATGTCCTCTTGATAAGGACACTGAATTTACTTCCAGATTGGCAATATATAGCTCTTTAATATTCAACATCCTGTAAAAGTAAAAAATGAAAGAACAAACAAACACACCCACTCCAACACCGTGAGTCTCTTCATCAAAAGGAAAAGATTTTTGTAAGGAAAACAAGATTTCAAAATTCTTCATCTATATATATATATATATATATATATATATATATATATATATATATATATATACATATATATATATATATATATATATATATATATATATATATATATATATATATATATATATATATATAACAATTGTAAGGAAAAAAGAAAGAAAAGAAAAAAAACAATTGTTCATCTATTATATATACAAAAGGAAGAAAAAATAGATTAAATTCAACTAACATTCTACACGAAGATCTTGCTTTTGTGCTCTTTAGAAAAAAATAAAAAAATATTATCAATATCAAATTCATATTTTACTTTTTAGTACTTATTAGATTCACCTAAGATCTTGAATCTAAGAAAACCCTAACTCTTTCTCCTTTAAAAGTCAAATATACTATTGGCAAATGTTCTCTTATTTTCCCTAACTGCTTCTCACATTTCAATACTTCTCTGATATTCTTGTATTTCTGTATTCTTTCTTTGGCCTCTAGTTGAGCTTCCCACCTCATCTTGTTCTCTTCCTATTTTCTATGTTGAGCTTGTTGTAGTCTTCTCCAATCTTCAATAGTCAAAGGTTGATTATACCTTTGGACTGTTGAAAATCAAGTCTCAATCATGCAAAAAGGCTCAACCACGAATTTGCAAGTGGACCAATCAAAAATGAGGACCCAAATTTGTGGAATAAAGTTAGAAGCTCCATCAAACTCAATCAAATTCAAATCTCATCGAATCAGCCACCAAAAGTGCACCTACACTGATTGGTGGGTGGTTAGTGAGATTGCAGGAAAAGTAGAACTCTGTATAAGCATCATCCCGCCTTTTTTTCTTGAGTTGTATGCATTCCACAAGTTTCCCACTTAGTTTAGTGAAGTCATAAACACCAAAAAGCAGCCCCCTTGCTTGCTTACCTCATTTTCTCATGATTTTGCTCCGCTCTATCTAGAGGTGTAGTTATGCTTTTACAAGTCTGGTTGTACTAGATTGCAGAGCATTGTTTGATCTCTCGTTGTACTCATTTTCATTAATTTAAAGTTTCATTTGCTCTCTCATATTGTGCCCTAAACGTTGCCAAAGTTTCAAGTTATTTGGCTAAGTGAGATGTGAGAAATTGCCAACTTTGTGAAGGTATATCTTTGCACATAGGCAGAGAGTGTTGCAAACAGGTAGCCTGTTTTGCAGAGGGTGGTTCTCCCAGCTGGAATATCCATTTGGGATGATTTAAATCTTGTTGGGTATCTCTTATAGTCTACTACAACTTTGAAAATTTCATTTTAAGTCTCTGTATTGGTGCAGAGAAAAGTTCATAACAGTGAGCATATATCACTGCTTGTGGACCTAGTGGAGGGCAGCCATCTTCCATTTTTGCATTAGGGTGTTAGAATCATCCCCCATAAGTGGTATCAGAGCCATTTTGGAGGCTTGGAGAGATCACTCGCATCATATTGAAGACTTGAAGGGATCAAAACAACTCGTGGAAGCACAAGGAGGACTCATCAAAGCAAGAAGACATCAAAAGGGGGCTACGTCGATCGAGATCTCAACTAGTCGAAGGTTAGCAAGGGAGAAGCTATCAAAAGATAATATCCACACCTTCTAAAGCATACAAAAACTTGAGGAGAATCTAGAGAAGCATATGGCAGAGTATAATTCACAATTAGAGAAGTTAGAGAAACGCAAATATCAACCATGGAAATTTAGAGTTAGCAACTACCTTATGGGCAAAGTATTGTGGGGATTAGTGAGCGGCATGGAGCCAATGCCTCATGTACATGATCCACCACTTCAAGGGCAGGTCAAGGCACTTAATGAATGGATAGAAAGGGATAGGATAGTCATATTCATTCTATCTCAACACATAAGCAATAGCATGATAGGGCATATACAAGACTTGGACACATCCAAGAAGGTTTGGAGACCTGGGAGAGATTGTACTCTTCATCAACAAAGGCAAGGAAGATTCAGCTCAAGAATGAGCTGAATAATCTTAGGAAATCACCAAGTACTAACATAAATGAGTACATTTTGAAGGTTAAGGAATTTGCAGATGCTTTAGGCTCAATTGGGATCCCAATCGAAGACGATGATCTTGTTGCACACACTCTCAATGGCTTGAGAGAGGATGAAAGGTGGAAAGCATTCACCACATCAGTTTATGTGAGGGATTCCCTACCAGAATTTGATCAATTAGTCACATTGATGGTGACCGAGGAGATGAACCAAGGAGGTTCACAATCAAAGGGCAGCCAAGCCCCAAGTTTTATATGCAGGTAGAGGCAAAGGCAAAAGAGGTGGACAAAACTCCCAAGGCAGAGGGAGAGGAAGTTCAAGCTCAAGCTCAAGCAACCAAGAAGGCTCCAACCAAAGCTATGGATCCAGAGGAAGAGGAAGGAGTAGAGAAAGAGGAGGAAGATCACATGGAAGAGAAGCATCCAATGGAGAATGCTACAATTGTGGAAAACCGGGCCATTATGCAAGAGATTGTTGGTCCAAAGGAGGAGACAATCAAGGATACAAAAGGAACCAAGGTACTTATGCTAGTACTTCAACAAATTCACGAAATGAAAACTTGCTTTTGATGTATGGTTCAAGTAAAAGAGTCAATTCAGATTTTACATGGTGCATTGATAGTGGTTGTAGCAACCATATGAGTTGCAATAAAGATGTTTCCTTTAATTTACATTCACCCATCACTCAAGGACATGTAGAGATAGGGGATGACAGTGAGCACAAGATTACACATGTGGGAGACGTTGTATTGAAGGAGCACTTTCTACTTTGAATAGATAAGCATCTGACAAGTCATCATTAATGGGAAGAGTTTGTTCTTTTGTGTGGATTCTAGACAAATCATCTGCTCTGAAATGTGTTTTCCCTTGTCTAACCACTATTTCAAATTCAAATTCCATTAAGAGTAAGAACCATCTTACAATTCTTCTAGTATGACAAGGTTTGTTTACCAAATATAATAATGCTTGGTGATCCACAAAGAACTTAAATTTATTGGCTAGCAAATAATTTCTATATTTTTTTACTACAAACACCATTCCTAATCCTTCTCTTTCGGTAGTAGAATAGTTCCTTTATGTTTAAGTCAATTGCCTGCTAGCATAAGCAATGGGGAAATCTAATTTACTTCCTTCCATAGGTTGTGCCAAAACACATCCTAGAGAAAAATTGGAAGCATCCACATGAACATGAAAGATTTGATCCCATTGTGGTGTTTTCAAAATAGGTGTTGTCACTAACCAAGTTTTTAAAATTTCAAAGCCTTCATCACATTCTTGGGTCCATTCAAATTTAGTTATTAGAGCATAAAAGGGTTTAGTAATATCTGCAAACTTATGAAAAAATTTCCTGTAATAACCACAATGAGCCATAAAGGTTTGAAGTTCTTTCACATTGGTTGGCTTGGGAAAATCCACTATTGCCTTGATTTTCCCCTCATGAGTAGAGATCCCATTCTTCGAAACTATGTGTCCCAACATTCTTCCTTGTCTGACAAAGAACACACATTTCTCAAGGTTAAGACACACTCTATAGATTCTGCATTTTTTGAATATATTCTCCAAATCTTGTAGATGATTTCCTCTTTTATTTGAGAAAGTACAAAGGTCATCTACATAGATTTCCATCATGTTTCTCAAAAAATCTTTGAACACATGACACATTAATCTTTGGAATGTAGCTGGTGCATTGGTTAAACCAAATTTCTTTGGAACTACAACTATAGGAGAAATCCACTCAGTATACTCAATTTCATAAATGAAATTAGCAACCAATAACTTGTTAATTTCCTCTTTTATTTTTGCATAATATTTATCATTGAAAGTGTAATGTCTTTGCTTACTAGGTTTTGCATCTGGAGCCATGGGTATCTTATGTTCACAAATCTTGGGATCTATGCCCTTCAAATCTTTATAACTATAAGCAAACACATCCCTGTATTCTCTAGCTAACTTTATTAAAGCTTCCTCCTCATGTTCTTCCATATCATATGTTATGATAATATGTATATCTTCTTCTTCTTCCTTAGTGATGAGTACCTTTTTGGTTTGTTCTTCATTGTCATAAGACTCACCTTTATTCTTTGTTATATTTTCTTGAGATTCTATATTTGATTACATCATCTGCCTGAACTTCTTCTAAATAAATATTTTTGTTATGTATCAAAAATGTTTGGTCATCTTGGAAATTACTTTGTTGAGCTACATTAATCATATTGACTTTTATATGAAAAATGGCATATCCTTCCTCATTCTGGAAGTTTATCCCCACATGTTCATCATTGGCTATGTCTAGTGTGGACAAAATTTGATTCCATCCATATGGTTCAAACTCTTCATCATCAAACTTCTAGGGTACTGTTTCATCTTCAATTCCTCTCTCCTTTTTACAATCCTCCTTTTTAATGAGAATTTTTCTAAAAATTTTCTTATTTATTGCATTACACCTCCACAATGGGGGTTCAGCATCACTTTCACTTCCTCCTTGTGACTCCTCACTTGTGTCCCAACTTTGATGTAGCTTGAACCACTCTTGGGGGGATATATCACAAAATTGTCCATTTTTTAGGTTTACTTTGGTAATTTTTCCTTGATTCTAGAGATATAGGAAATCCCTTCCCCAATCTTGTATTATTTTCATTTGTCTCATAAAAGGCCTACCTAGGATAATCTCATAGGATGTCAATTGTGGAAATTCTACTACATCAAATGTTTGCTCTATTTCTATTCCACAAATCTCTATTATTACCTTCTCATAGATCCCTAAAGGTGCCTGAATGTGACCATCTGCCAATTGTAATTTCTTTTTGTTTGGTTGAAGTGTGTGCTCTCCCCACACTACAAGGAATATGGGTGCATAGCAATGGTTAACGTGACACAATTTTGTCGCTATAAAATTGCATAAAGCATCGCAACAAGCGTCGAGCGTGAAACATCAGTTAAACGACAAAAAATGTGATGTTTTTATCAATGTGTGGCATGATGGGATATGCGACACTCACATTGAGCATTGCTACAACATTTTAGTATTGTTTCATCAAAAACCCATTGTCTAAGCGATGATAATGCGTCGCAAATGCCCATGCACAATTAAAATGTTGGAGACTCTTTGATCGGCATCTACATGCATCTGATCGAAGAGCTCTCCAATGTTCGTAAGGTTTTCTCCAAGGCGGCAACCAAGGCGGCAACCAAGGCATAGACCTTGGCATACCTTGTCATCCGAGTCACCGAAGTCACCATTGGCGCCGTTGGCTGTGCACGAGGGAGGACCTCAACGATCAAGGAATATAGAGGTTCCTAGTACTTCCCGGGAGGTCACCCATCCCAGTATTGTTCCCCCCAGAGCTCGCTTAACCGTGGCAATCTCTTGCCACTAAGATAAACTCTTGTGGTGTTTGAAGAAGGGGAAAGACTAAGGTTGACATTACCTTGAACAAGTTTTGGTCCCTCAAAGCTTCATTTTTGCTTTCAAAGCCTATTTCTGAAGCAATTTTGGGGTGTTTTTGGAGCCATTTTGGAGTACTTTTGCACATAGTTCTCTTCACACAGGTCCAAGAACATCAAGAAGAGTGTTCCTTGTACTTCTCAGACAATAAATATCAACCTTTGGGGCTGTATTTTCAGCCACACTCGTAAAACTACAGGTTTCTCGAGGGGTTTTCAATTTTGGTGGGAGCAATCACTGCAAATTTATGGAGGTTTTTAAAGCCTAAAACATCAGAGTTGACAGACACTTGCAGGTGTTATTGGCTAGTTTTTGGGCTGTGTATTCAACCTTTTAGTGTCATTTTACTGCATATATTGAGCACATACACACCATGTATGCTTCTGTGGATACCGCTTATGTACATCCATGTGGTCATTGATATAGCAGTTACGTTCTTTGCATAAAGCCTTTTACGTTTGATAAAGAGGGTCATGGTGAGGTTTTCCTAACTGGGAGACACCTAAATGTCGGGGTCTCTTCGGTGATGCAAGTGGAAGACTTACCCAGCCTCGCCATAGGAGATGTATGATAGTTGTTCATAGGTGCTCGATAAGCCTAGTTGGCTTCTATTGGGTAACTGATTATATGCAGTGGAGTCAGTGATTCACTATGCACGTAGACATGTCAGTACTTGCAGTTTTATGATACTTTGACACTGGTCATATGCCAATTTTGCAGAGGATACTCTGGGAAAAGTTTTCCAGATTTTTGGTTTAGTCAACTATACAGTGTTCGATTTACTCTTGATACACTTATTTGTTGGTGTTTGGACTCTTCTATCTCCATTATCATTCTATTCAGTTCTCTACGATCATGGCATCAGAGGTCTCAAGCACATCCGGTGGATCAGGGTCTAGTGGTAGTGTTCCGAGGAGGAGGTATAACTCGCAGGGCAAAGACCATTTTGAGATCCGAAAATTTGATGGCACAAACTTTGCTCTATGGAAGAATCAGATTAAAGATGTGCTGATTCAAAGGAGGCAATGGAAGCCAATAAATGGGATTTCAAAGAAGCCTACTGACATGGATGAAGATGATTGGGATGAGTTAGATGAAATGGCCAGGTCTACCATTCGCTTGCACCTGGCAGATAATGTTTACTTTACAATATTAGATTGTGAAAGTGTAGAGGAGCTTTGGAAGAAGTTATGCAATACATATGAAAAAGAGACGACATCAAATAAAGTGTATCTGATGAGAAAATTATATGACCTTCGTATGAAGGACATAGATAGTGTTGCTTCTCATCTAAATGAGTTTGATGCTATATTCTCCCAGTTACAAGCTCAGAAAATGGATATGGATAATGAAATGAAAGCAGTATTGCTGTTATGCACCTTGCCATCATCATGGGATACGTTTTGCACAACTATTAGCAATAGTGCACCTGGTGGTAAACTCGTCTATGATGACATATGTGGATCACTCTTGAGTGACGAGATTCACAGAAAATAGAGCTATGGTTGGCACTCAGAGTGGAGATGCATATAATGTTCGTCATTCTTACCAAGGAAAGAATCAACAACGTGGCAGGAGCAAGAACAAGGAAAAGAATGGTCAACGAAATAAGAGTAGAAGTAAATCAAGGAAGAGGGATATCGAATGCCATTATTGTCATAAGAAAGGACACATGAAGAAAGACTGTTATGCATTAAAGAATGCTAAAGGTAAAGGATAGAATGTTGATGGGCATGTTAAACAGTTACCTGCACCATCTACTTCGACTGTGAAGATTGAAGAAATTAATGCTATTTCTGATGATGCTGATGTGTTGACACTTGATAGTACTGTGCCATCTGAGGCACTTATGGCTGATTCTCTTTCCCACACCTGGCTGCTAGATTCTAGTGCTTCTTTCCATGTGACACCACATAGAGAATGGTTCTCTAATTATGTAGCAAAGTCTCTTGGTACCGTGAGACTTGGTGACTCTTACTAGTGTGATGTTGTGGGGATTGGAGATGTGGTTGTGCAGTTCATTGATGGTTCAAAATTTACTATGCATAATGTACGCCATGTACCTTAGTTATCATGCAGTTTGGTGTCAGTTGGTCAACTTGATGACCTTGGTTACAAGGTGGTCTTCTATGCTCAGTCCTTTTGTATATCAAAGGGCAATATGGTTATTGCAAAAGGAAGCAAAGTTGGCTCACTTTATCCTTTATTTGTATCACAGAAAGAACACTTATTAGCTGTTACTGAATAGCCTATGGCTTGTATTTGGCATGGTCGTTTGGGCCATATATCGCGTAGTGGAATGGAAAATCTTTCTCGTTCTGGCTACTTACCTGTGTTATCTTTCTCTGATTTTTCATTTTGTGAGCATTGTCAATATGGAAAGCAAACCAGAAGTGTGCATAGAACGCACATTGACTCTTCAATTCAGCCTTTAGATCTCGTTCATACAGATATGTGTGGTCCTATGCCCACTAGGTCCTTAGGTGGTTCTCTTTACTTTGTCACTTTCATAGATGATGCTACTAGAAAAGTCTGGGTATATCCTATCAAATCAAAGGATGATGTATTCCCTACTTTCAGAAAATGGCTTGCTTCAGTTGAGACTGAAAAAGGAACTAAGCTTAAGGCTTTACGTTCAGATAATGGGGGTGAGTATACCTCACATGAATTCAGCCTTTCCTGTCAGTCTAGAGGGATTCGTAGAGAGTTTACAGCTCCTTATACCCCAGTACAGAATGGTGTAGCTGAGAGGATGAATAGAACTATTCAAGATAGAGTAGTCTCTATGTTGCATCATGCAAACCTCTCACAAGGTTTTTGGGCAGAAGCAGTATTGACTGCAGTTCATGTGATTAACCTTTCACCTAGTATTGCCAAAAGTCTGAAAGTGGCACAAGAGTTATGGACAGGGAAACCACCATATTATGATCATCTTCGAGTTTTTGGGTGTGAAGCATATGTTCATATACCCAAGAATCTTAGACAAAAGTTGGACCATAAGTCAAAGAAATGCATTTTTCTTGGATATGGTCGAGAAGGACAATTTGGATATCGCTTATGGGATCCTGAAACACGGTCAGTGATCAAAAGTAGTGATGTCATTTTTAATGAGTCTAAGATGCATAAACAACCGATTAAGGAGGTTGAAGTGAGAAGAGTGTTGTTTGAGGATACTAGTCCTCCGGTTAGCATGCATAAAAATGCTGCACATAGGGATGTTCAAGAGAATGTCCATTCAGATCAGTCTGCACATGTTCCTGTTCAGCAACCATTGAGACGTTCTGCATGTGTCTCATATCCACCTGATAGATATGTTCCAGGTTTAGATTTTGTTATGCTAACAGATGCCGGTGAGCCTTCTTGCTACAAAGAGGCTATGCAGACAGAGGATCATGTCAAGTGGGAGCGTGCCATGAAGAGTGAGTTGGATTCTATTCACAAGAATGGTACTTAGGACTTAGTACCTTTGCCAAAGGGCAGGAAAGCTTTACCATGTAAATGGGTATATAAGCTGAAATTCACATCAGATAGTGCTTCTCCAAAATATAAAGCACAACTTGTTGCAAAGGGTTTTAAGCAACAACATGGTGTTGATTTTGAGGAAATCTTCTCTCTAGTGGTCAAGATGACTACTTTGCGCATGTTGCCTGGATTCGTTGCAATGGAGGACTTAGAGCTAGTCCAAATGGATGTGAAAACAGCTTTCTTGCATGGAGATCTTACAGACGAGATCTATCTGGAACAACCAGAGGGTTATGTAGTTCCTAGCAAGGAAAGTCTAGTTTGTAAGCTCAAGAAGAGCTTGTATGGACTTAAACAATCTCCTAGACAATGGTACCAAAAGTTTGATGCTTTTATGAGGTCCCAAGGCCATTCTCGGAGCAATGAGGATCATTGTCTCTACACAAAGAGATGTTCTGATGGCAGCTTGATATGCTTGATACATTACGTCGATGATATGTTGATTGCTGGGAAGTCCTCTTATGATTTGTCAATTCTCAAAAAGAAGTTGAGTCAGACATTTGATATGAAGGATTTGGGGGATGCCAAACATATTCTTGGCATGCGCATTACTCGTGATAGGAGTAAAAGATGCATATACATGTCTCAAAGTGAGTACATATCCAAAGTACTTCACCAATTCAATATGCAGGGTGGAAAGGCATTGAGTACACCTTTACCCACATATGTGAAATTGAGCAAGGATGACTGCCCCAAATCAGATGAGGAAAAGGAATTCATGACCAAAATTCCCTATCAGTCTGCTGTTGGTAGTCTCATGTATGCTATGGTAGCTACGAGACCAGACATTGCATTTGCAGTGGGAGTTGTGAGCAGATATATGTCTAATCCTGGCAAGAAACATTGGGAAGTGGTCAAAATGATTTTGAGATATCTGAGTGGTACTAAGGACAAGTGTCTATGCTTAGGTAGAGGGAAAGCATCCATTATTGGTTACACAGATTCTGACTATGCTGGTTGTGTAGACAATCGTAAGTCTACATCAAGGTACATTTTTCATTTTGCTGGAGGTGCTATCTCTTGGAGATCTCGTCTTCAAGAATGTACAGCTGTTTCCACCACAGAAACAGAGTATGTTGCAGCAAGTGAGGCATGTAAGGAAGCATTGTGGCTTTCTTGTCTTGCTTGTGATATGGGTTTACCTCAGCATGTACCTCACTTGCTCAGTGATAGTCACAGTGCCATTGCTTTGGCTAAGAATCCGGTCTATCATGCAAAGAACAAGCACATTGAGGTGAGGTATCACTTCATTAGAGATTTCTTAGCCACTAAGAGCATTATTCTTGAGAAGGTTCACACTCGAGATAATGCTGCAGATGCTTTGACTAAAGCTCTACCATAGGATAGCTTTCGACACTGTTGTCACTTGATAGGGGTTACTTGATTCTTGATCTTACACAGTCACTTGTATACTGTGTAACATGCCCATCAGATGGGAGGTATAGTTTGTATACTTACACTCACGTATTCTTTATCATTCTTTATTTTTTCTCCCATAGTTACTCTGGCCATATTGGCCTTTAGTGGGAGATTGTTACCGTTAGTGTCCATGTGAAAGGCCAAATGGCCACCGGACACTTCTTTGTATATGTTCTTTAATAAAACATATAGTGGCCTAGTCAGTCACAGACTCTAAGCTCGACCGCATTTGCAAGACCTAAGAAGTTTGTCTTCGTGCTCCCTGTGTACTGTGTTTTCTACGTATTCTACAACCTCTGTGCGGAGTATTGTGTGCGGCCTCAGGAGCTCGGTTTTCTACTCCAAGCATATCGTTGTGGAGCGTCGAAAAGGAGAGTACACTATGGTGCATCGCCATTGAAATACTTCAGGAGTGATGCAGTGAACAAGTAGCTGGCACTCATGTATAAGGAAGTGCCAAGCTATGTGGAAATCACTCCACAAAAGGAAGTAAGCCCAAAGCTTTGCGGAAAGCTTCAAACTTCTCCCTAGGCAGAGCCTTTGTGAAAAGGTCTGCAATGTTCTCTTGCGTGGGCACATATGCCAAGTTGAACTCCCCAGTAGAGAACCTCTCCCTGACATAATGATAATGCACCTCAATGTGCTTAGTGCGAGCATGGAACACAAGGTTCCTCGCAACTGCCAATGCGCTCTGACTGTCAGTGAAGATGGTTGTGGCAGATGACTGACCAACACCCAAATCAGCCATAAGGCATCTGAGCCACACACACTCAACAGTAGCTATGAAAGCTGCCCTATACTCAGCCTCGCAACTAGAAGTGGCCACAGTAGGCTGCTTCTTGCTCAACCAAGATATACATGAGCTACCAAGCATGAAGAAAAAGCCACTAGTTGACACACAAGTGTCATAGCAACTAGCCCAATCAGAGTCAGAAAAAGCATACAAATCTGGTGGTAGTGATCCCCCCTTGGGATAAAGCAACCCAAGTAGCCAAGTACCACTCAAGTAGCGAAAGATGCGCTTAGCCGCCTACCAATGCTTGACTCCTGGGCAATGCATAAACCTGCTCATCTGTGAGACAGCAAACTGAATATATGGCCGAGTAATGCATAAGTAAATCAAGCATCCGATAGCCTACTGATAGAAAATAGCATCAAATGCATCTCCAGCATCATGAAGACTCAATCGTAAACCTATCTCCATAGGAGTGGCAATAGGCTTACAATCTTCAAGGCCAAAACACTGCAATAATGTGTCAATATATTTCATTTGACACAAAGCCATTCCACCATCAACTTGCATAAACTGAATGCCCAAATAGTGATGCGAATGCTCCAAATCAGACATCTCAAATGAGGCATGCAAATCAGCCTTAAAATCAGCAATATGCTTCTTAGTAGGAATAGTGAGAAGCATGTCATCAACATAGACAACAATGATCAGAAGCACATCATTAGCACACTTAACATATAAGGTGCTTTCAGTTGGACTGTTCTCAAAACCATGTGTAATCAGATAGGCATGTATCTTCTCATACCAAGCATGTGGTGCTTGCTTTAAACCATATAATGCCTTCTTTAACCTGCACACCTAGTTTTCATGCCCTTTCTGCACAAAGCCACGGGGCTGAAAAACATACACTTCTTCATGCAAGTCACCATTCAGAAATGTTGTTTTAATGTCCAACTGATGTATATTCCAACCATGATGGGTTGGAAGTGCACAAATGCTCCGAACAGTAGTCATACGGCATGTAGGTGCAAAGGTCTCATCAAAATCAATGCCTCTTTCCTGCGCATAACCCTTTGCAACAAGCCTAGCCTTATACCTGTCAACTGTACCATCAGGTTTACGTTTCAGCTTGTATACCCACTTAGTGCCAGTGGCCTTCTTGCAAAGAGGCAAGTCACATAAAGACCAAGTACCATTCTTCATTATTGCATCATATTCAGATTGCATAGTAGCCATCCAATTTTTTGAATTTTGTGCTTCATCAAACGAGATAGACTCATTCTCATCAAAGAGACTAGATGCAGCCATAGGATAGCAATCTGATGCAAAAGAGCCTGATTGAGTAGGATATGACAGAGGTTCATCTAGTTTACTGTCACGCAAGGTTTGCACCAGCCATTTTGGCATAGTTCTTGCGTGCTCAATATCAGCTCTCTCATTAATAAGTGCATCATGTACATCTGCATCAGATATGGAATTATCTACATCATCACATGAAACCTGCAAAGGCTGAAAAGTTGCCTCATTGGGACCGACACTAGACTGTCCACCTGTAAAAAGAGGAAGCAAAGTATCATACATGTCTTTGGATCTAACAGATGTCTCCTTAGTACATGAAAGCAATGGCTGAATAGCATCTTCCACAAAAACATCACGGCTAACTAGAATGTGTTTAGTTTTTGGATGATACAAATGATAGCCTTTACTTTCAGAACTGTACCCAACAAAAATACATTTTACTGCTTTATCATCCAATTTTCTGTGATGTTGTTCAGGCACTAATGCATATGCCAAACAACCAAAAACACGCAGATGAGCAACAAATGGCTTGCGGTCATGTCAAGCCACATATGGAGTGATAGACTGCAGCGCTTTAGTGGGACACCTGTTCAGTACATATGCTGCACACATGCCAGCCTCAAGCCAGAAACTATGTGGTAAAGCTTGACTCTTGACCATACACCTCGCCATCTCCATGAGTGACCTCTTCTTTCATTCAGCAACTCCATTCTGTTGAGGTGTATATGGCATTGTACACTGGTGTTTTATCCCACGTTCAGCCAGAAATGCATTAAAATCAGAAGACATATATCCCCCCCCTCGATCTGAACGGAGGGTGCCCATTTTACATGTTGACAGATTTTCAGCAAAAACCAAAAATTGTTTGAAGCACGTGAAGACTTCAGACTTTGCCTTCAATGGATATACCCATGCATGCCTAGAAAAATCATCGATGAAAGTCACAAAGTAAAGATAATTCCCAAAAGAAGGTGTCTAAATAGGACCACGGACATCACTATGTACAAGTTGCAATTTCTGAGTAGCCCAAACTGAACCATCTTTTGGAAAGGACGAACGCTGCATTTTACCCAAAGTACAGCCTTCACAAACATGTTTTTGAGGTGCCTCAAGTTTGGGCAAAGAGGACACCATTTCAGATTTCTGTAGGCATAGCAAACTAGCAAAATTCAGATGACCAAGGCGTGTATGCCAAAGCTTTGCATTTGACATAGCCCAAGAATCATTTATTGCACATGCCAAATCATTTACAGATCTTTCATAGTCTATGATCTTATACAGCCCACGACATAAAATGCCAGAAGCAATAATCACATCGCCATTTGACAGATCATGAACTGTATACCTGTCATCAACAAATTTCACAACCAAGCCAATCTTGGCTAATGCAAAAACTGATAATAGGTTCTTCTTGATCCCTGGCACAAATAAATCATCTGACAAAGTAAAATAACTACCATCAGCAGTCGTCAAAATGATCTTACCAACTCCCATAATAGGATAAGAGGAGTTGTTGGCGCATGTAACAGTATTCCCTGTAGGGGTAGGCTCGAGTGAAGAGATGAAACTGCGCTGCAAGGTAATATGTTTGGTCGCCCCACTTTCAAAGTACCGAACATCTGAGTCTACTGCAGACATGCACTACTCATGAGAAGATGGGTCAAAACTACAAACACTAGTAAACACCCATTCTTCTTCCTGCACAAGATTAGCAGACTCCGTTTTTGGTGTAGAGGCTTCTGCAACAACCATTCCAGCCTCTTTTGCAACCAGTTTTGGATAGTTCTTTATGATATGATCATTCCCTTTACAGTACTTACAAAACAATTTCTGCTTTTTTTATTTTTTTCTCATCTTTGTCTTGGTTCTTGGAATGTGCAACATTTGCAAATTTCTGTTTACTAGTAGAAGAGCTCCATTTTTCTTTGCCCTTCTGACTAGCCAGGAAAGCTTGATCTGCAACACGCATAGTGGACCTATTCTGCCTAGACTGATCTTCCTGCAATAGAATAGAGAATAACTCCTCAAATGGCAAGGCATTTGGATTGCCTTTCATCATCAACCGAAGAGTAGAAGCAAAACTCTCATATGAATCAGGAAGACCATTAAGAACGGTCTACACAAGTGAGCTATCTGGTACAACCTCATCACCAGAAATCAACTATTCCTTCAAGTCTTTGATCTTTGTTAGGAAACTGTCCATAGAATCACCTTCATTCATGTGCTCACTCTCCAACTATTTTTGGAGGTAAGCAATACGAGCCTCATTCCTAGCTTGGTACAATGTGGTAAGTGTATCCCAAGCATCCTTAGTTGTTCTGCAAGAGCGAATATGAGGAATAATGGCACGTTTGACAGACAAATCTATCAATGCATGTGCCTGGGCATCTCTGCCATCCCAATGAATCTGCTCTGCAGTAGGTGAAGCAAAAACTGCAGCACGAACAGGAATATGCAAAATACCATCATCTTCGACACCTTGTGCATCAGCTTCAGTACCTGCAGTTCTAACAGTTGCAGGTGTGATAGGACATTTTTCGACACCCTACACAATGTTCCATAGTCCTTTTGCAACCAACACATGTCGCATCATATAAGCCCATAACGGGTAGTTGGTACCATCCAACTTATCCTCAACAGCCAACATACGGAATACATCACTGCTTTCAGCCATGGTCGGTGACTAAAATACCTTGATGCAAAAAATTGACTGTATCTCAAAAAGTTGAACAGAACTGCCCAGACAAATTCTACTAAACATGTAGCAGACTTTGAGATGCTTATATTGGCGAACAAAAACTGGTATATACCTTTGGCACAAAAAGAAAAAATAGCTTGCACAAGCGCTACGATAGTGCATTTGGAGGCCGAAACAAGCTCAGATCGTGATTTCGGCACCACATAGCAAAGCGATTTTGATCTCTAAAACACCCTCAGTATGCTCACCAAATTTTGTGCGAATCTGAGACTGCAAACGGAGGAGTGTCGACGGCACCCTAGATGAAGCCACGACCTGCTCTGATACCAATTGTTGGAGTTAGACATATGTGGAAGCACGCGAACAGCACAAGGAAGAAGAAGCTTGGAGCACAACACACAATATTGAATGTATTACTAGAGAATGTACAAAGATAAGTAGCCCATTAGGGCAATAGGCGTATATATAAGCCGGGGAAAAAAAACCTCCTAAAGAGGGAAAAAAGTGCCCCAGCAGTCCTAGAGTGTTCACACACATCACTACCTAAATATATCAACACACATACACATGCATATGCACAAACATTTCTACAACCACATAAAAAGACTTGCATGCATGCATTATTGCATATATACATACACATACACACATTAACATATAGTGAAATACATGTATATGCACATCCACATGCATGCACATGAATGCAAATGGAAATGCATCCACACGCACATGCATGTTTCATAAATATACACATGCATATACATACACTTGTATATGTTTATACACATACACATACATATGCACATACATATATATACAAACACATACACATATATACACATATATATGCATATACATACATGCACATATGCACATACACACATATGTGCATACATACATATACACATATACATGCACATACACACATATACACATACACTTACACATATACATGCCCATACATATACACACACATACACATGCACATACAAATATATACACATATACACTTACACATGCACATGCACATGCACATACATACATATACACACACATACACATGCTCATACACATACATACACAGATACCCTTACACATGCACATGCACATACATGCATATACACACATACATACATATACACACACATATACATGCACATACGTACACACACATATTACACACATATACATGCACATTCATACATACATATACACACATACACATGCACATGCACATACACATACATATGCATATACACTTGGAAATGCACATACAGATACATGCATATACACATATTCATATGCACATACATACATGCACATATATACATAGATACATACATATACATGCATATGGACACACTTACACATATAAATATATACCTACATGTGCATATATACATTTATATACACACAAGCACGCATAAATATGAATGAATTATATAATTAAAGTAATAAAACACATGCTTAATATAAACAATAATAAAAATCAATAGAACAAGACTTTTCATTACTTAATACCATACACACAATTCAAAACATAAGTGAAATGAACAATATATATATATATATATATATATATATATATATATATATATATATATATATATATATATATATATATATATATATATATATATATATATATATATATATATATATATATATATATATATATACATATATATAAATACATACATATATACATATATATCAATGTAAATACATATACAATGTCATAATCAAGAATCCTAATCATGATAATCATCATCACCATCATCATCCTCATCCTCATCATCATGATCATCCGCATGATCTGATGTATTTGTGTGAGCACCCTGTGATGATCGAGATCGTCCCTCCTGTGTGTGTGTCTCCACCTCATCCATATCTACCTCTCCATAATACTCTTGTATTACATATAACAAACATAAATAAGTACAACAATTAAAACATCCATAAAAATAAAATAATTATATAAAATTTAATAATACTCACAAATGCATCCGGATGATCTCGCATATACTCACTCAAACACCGATATCCAAAATGTGTATCATACTCTATATCATGTTTTGTAGGATATTGACCATAATCCTTTTGCTACATTGAAACAAATAAAAAAGATTAGTTTCTTGCATTTTAACTAAAATAAAAAATATATTTACAATAACACATATACTTACAAATGTAACTACAAAATCATGATGGCCCATTCGACCTAAGTGCGATGTGTGGCCCGACTAAACTCTCTTCTTTGTAGCAACCTATTTATTTAAAGAAAAAATAAATACGTAAATTAAATGTAAAAATTTAATAAAACATATGAGAATCATAAATATAAACTATGAATTTGTATACCTTCTATTGAGGAAATGACTCCTGAAGACGTAGCTGTCTACAAAAAAACTGGCACGTCTCAGGTGGTATGTTAGGTCACCTCTTTTTTTTTTCACCATACAACATCTCCTGTTATTTTAATCTCAAACACAAAAAAAGAATTAGAATACATACACATATATACATACACACACACATACCGACATACACATATACATGCAAACATATACACATACATATATGCATACATATACACATATACATACATATAATATGAACACACATATAAATATCCACATATATACATACACACATACACATGCATGCATATACACACATTCATATAAAATACATGCATTTATCCCAAAATAATGTGTATTTGTGTATATGTGAATATGTGTGTATGTGTAAATGTGTATATGTGAATATGTGTGTATATGTAAATATGTATATATGAATGTTTATGTATGTAAATAATCAAATTATTAATATCTAATACCATTATTTGTAGATTTTGATCAATCAGATGGAACTCCACCACCATCTCCTAATCATGCAAGGACTATATAATGTACGTATATCAAACTTTTAATTTTAAATATATTTGATAGATACCATGCAAGGACTTCACATGTGTCCTCTGATAGGAATTATGATGAATTTTACTATCAAGAGCTCTTGCTATGGCATGTATCGAAGACCACGATTGGAATGTATTGAACATGAGGTAGAGTATGGTACTTTTGAGCATGCACCACCACCTGGTCAATGTGATAATGCTTGGGTATGTATTTTTCTATAAATTAATGTCATTATTTTATTTAAAAACCATATACAAAATCAAATTACTATTGATATGCAAGAATACTTGCTCGATGATGGTGAGGATGATGATAATAATTCTCATACTCATAATGTTAATATACCTCGTACAGGTCATGGACTTTCTATTTATCAATTACAAGAAAAGGTTTCTAGAAATCCTCTACCTCCTGGTTTAGAGACTGAAATGGCTAAAGATTCTCCATTTCCAGCTCGTGATCGTTCTCTAGTACAAACATATGATAGAAGAAGATATGGAGGATGGAATAGAGGACCACTTTCTGTAGATGGAGAGGTTTTTAACTTTTGGGTAATCACTATATGATTGCTCCATCCACTATTACTAATGTTGGTCATGGTCTCTTTATTTAGAGGATTTGTATGTGCCTTTGGACTCTGAAGTCACTCTTATGTCAGTTTGTGGTCCTATATATGGATGGGGAGATTGGCATCGACTTCCATGTTATGTTCAAAGCATGAGTACTTATGGAATATGATTGAATGCAGCATCCCTTACTAGTAGAAGGATTTCACATGCAGAAAATGAAAGATTATATATTGATGGAAGACCTTACACGCATGGAAATATAGCACGTTTAATAAATAGTAGTGGATGATTACATAATAGTTCAAGGACTAATTGCGCATTTTAGGAGTGTGAAAATAGTCATGAATCACCATAGATGAGTAGAGATGTATCAAGATACATAGTTGTCAATGCTATTAATACATTACATGCTAGTGATGAATTATTTGTGAATTATGGATGGCGTAGACCTCCAAGAGCATCTTTTAGCTAGAGAGAGAATGAAAATTTTCCATATTTAATAACTTATATATTTAAATTTATGTTTAAATTTTACTTTCTATTCATTTATGGAATATTAATGATTTTTTTTCATGTGTGTAGATTCCAACGTATGATGTTGATGATATTCCTCCACACCATTCACAATTACCAATAAGACCTCATTTATCAAAAGCTTCTATGAGGAGGCTATGCAAAAGTGATCATGTGGAATATGCAAAGTTGAAAGACCTATATTCAAAAGAAGATAAAGTACAAGATTTTTGAGACAATGATGAAGATGATGGCATGAAAGATTTTATTGAGGATTGGTATCAAAATGACATTGAAAACATTGATATTTCTAAAAATGTGAAATATCTTCGAGAGGAATATCTAAAGCATGTATATCAAGGAAGTCGTTTGACACGACTAAGTGCGAGCTTACTTGTTCTCAATCTTCAAAATCATTTTGGATGGAGTAATGCATCTGTTTCGACACTATAATTTTTTATTTTCTATATATATATATATATAAATATATAAATATATATATATATATATATATATATATGTGTGTGTGTGCATAAATATATACATATAAATACATGCATACATAGACATACTTATATATATACATGAATGTATACACACATATACGCACATACACATGTTATGAGAGTAATGTCAAATTATACATACTTGTATCGAATGAAGATATTTTGTTCATCTAGCCTTTGGAATTGTCCACCCAACCTTTAGAATCTTCCTAGCACATCTGCTTCTCCTATTCCAGTTGACCTAATACATGCACTGCTAACTCTTTTATAAACTTTTCATACAAATATTAAGTATGAGTTAGTTATGGAGGTATTCAGTCCTTTGAAAAATAGGAGAAGGAAATTTATCTTGAAGATTTTGAAGGATGGAAGAATAATTTTAAAGGATGGGTGGACAAAAAGTGTCCATTCAGTGTAGGTTTTTGTTTTTACCTTAGCTAAGGTAAGAACAAGAACTTGCATTGAATGAACACTTTTTGTCCACCCATACTTTAAAACTATTCATCCATCTTCCAAAATCTTCAGGAGAAATTTGATTGTCTTATTTTCCAAATGACCTAATATCTCCATAGTTAACTGATACTTAATCCTTGTAAACAAATATGTAAGTCTTAGTTAGCAAGGCAGGTAATAGATTGACTATAAAATGGGAGACAACCAAACGATTCAGTGGTCTAGATATCTATATGAAAGTTTGCAAACCACAATAAACAAAAAAAAATGAAATCAATTATACATAGCTACACATGCATGCATACATATACATACATACATAACATTCATTCATACATACACATACATACATACATGCATGCATACATATACATACATACATAACATTCATTCATACATACACATACATACATACACATACATACATGCATACATATATACATACATACATACATACATACATACATACATACACATATATACACACATCCACATACATATACATACATATACACATATAAAACACATATACACACATACATACATATACACATATGCATACACATGCACATGCATATACACATCCACATACACATATATAAAATTATATGCATATATATATACATATATATATATATATATATATATATATATATATATATATATATATATATATATATATATATATATATATATATATATATATATATATATGTGTGTGTGTGTGTGTGTGTGTGTGTGTGTGTGTGTGTGTGTGTGTGTGTGTGTGTATGTATATTTATTTATTTATTTTTATTAATATGTCTTTTTTTCATGAACTTATGGGTTACCAAGTCAGAATATTCTTCCTAACTCATATGATGAAATGAAGAAGATAATCAACAATCTTGGTATAGATTATCCATGTATACATGCATGTCCTAACGATTGTATTTATATAAAGGTGAATATGCAAACTCTTTGACATGTCCAAAATGTCAATCTCTTCGATATAAGGGCGAAGAAGGTAAAATCCCAAAAAAGGTATTGAGATATTTTCCATTGGCTCCACGGATTAGACATATGTTTCAAAGCCCCAAATTATCAAAGCTTTTGACATGGGGACATGATCATAAAAGTACTGATGGAATATTTAGAATTCCTCATGACAATGTTGCTTTTCAGCATATTGATTCTACATGGCCTAATTTTGCACAAAATCCACAGAATCTAAAGTTAGGAGTTGCATTAGACGAGGTTAATCCATTCTCCATGAAATCTAGTAAATGGTCAACATGGCTAGTGGTAGTCATAAACTACAATCTTCCGCCATATCGTAGCATTAAAAAGGAACATTTAATGCTTTCACTTTTAATCCCAGGAAAAAGACAAGTTAAAGATATGAAAATATATATTGCTCCTCTCATTCATGATCTCCAGGAGTTAATGCCTATGGATTGGTATCAAAAATGGACAGATGGATCTCTTATAGATCCAGAATCAGAAATCTTCAGTGATGATGAAGATAATGAGAATGTGAAGAGAGGTAAAGGAAAATTGGCACTTGCAAAGAATATATCAATATGGTATTCT
Organism: Ceratopteris richardii; assembly: GCA_020310875.1. Taxonomy (NCBI): domain Eukaryota; kingdom Viridiplantae; phylum Streptophyta; class Polypodiopsida; order Polypodiales; family Pteridaceae; genus Ceratopteris; species Ceratopteris richardii. The sequence goes on from CM035427.1 coordinate 16,536,666, forward strand.
TTGGAGTATTGGAAAGAGTTAAAAGTATGTCATCTTCTTGATCCTATGCATATATTCAAGAATATTGGTTATTCATTATGGCAACATCTTCTTGGACTAAAGGATACCATAGCATCAAGGAATGATTTGATGGATCAAAACTCAAAACCAAAGTTATGGCCAGTTTTTTATAGACATCGATAGGAAACAACTTATGCACCTGCTCCTTGGGTACTTACGACAAAAGAGATATAGTCCTATCAACAATAGGATTCAATTGATACTATCACATGCTAGCTCAAAAGACATGAACCTTATAGATGGCAAACTTGGTTACGTGGGAACTGTTGTTGGTATCTATGAAATATCATTTCATACATTCAAACAGGTAGAAAAAGGTTTATATTTTTATGATAGAGTTTATTATTTTTTTAAGCATTAATAATGGTTTTTCATTTTTATATATTTTGGTAGGTCATTTTGAAGGTTGATTGATTTTGAACTGAGTATAAAAGTAGTAATTCCACATTGAGAAAGGAATTATCTGGGTTTTGGGCAATTGATTCTTCCAAGGTAATGCGATCTACTAGAGAACCATATATTCTTCCTAGGCATATTGAGCAAGCATTTTTTTATAAAAACCCAGATGGTCATCCTTGGTGGAAAGTCATTCATGTTCAACCTAGAGGTAGGTCATTTTTGGAATAGTTTATTGTTAG